>JAMXBD010000131.1:1200000-1790292 GCA_024138025.1 Combretum micranthum
AAACAGTTCTTTTCTTAAGCTATTCTTTTTGTCAATCTCACTGCTTCTCCAACTCTCAAATCAAATCACAATAAATAAATAAAAAAAGAACAAAAAAACAAAAAAGAATGAGAAAATATGTCTCATATGGAACACATTTTATAACTAATAGGATTTACTATATGTAGTATATATCTTATTAAAAACGTACGTGTCTATTATTCTTTTGTAAATAAATAAATCTACTATATAGGAAAAGAATGGACAAGCCAAATGTCTTATAATCCAATGTCATTAATCTTAATTTCTCAAGTTTGAAAACCTCTCACTATTGTAATCACTAGGAAAAAAAAAAAGAAGACAGACAATTATTTGACCCATTTATGATATGTTCTACAAGACACTTTAGAAAAAGATGATTACTAGAGTCCTAGCCAAAAATAAAAGAACCAATCTTAAAGATTCGTATTCATGTTTTAAATATTCAATCCATAACTTTGCTTGAAAGCAACTGATCTCAAGTAAACTATATATAACTCCCTCCCTCTCCTCCTCCAATTCCATCCTTTGAAAACTCTTCTTTACCTTAATCCTAAGGTCCCCAGTCAAACAACATTGTCAAAAAAAATCATGGCTCTTTCTTTCTTTTCTCAATTGATCTTATTATCCGTGTTTTTGTTATCCATCTTAGTAATCCCCACTTCAACTGAGAATTTCTTTTCCTCCAATTCCATCCATCGAATACCCTTCTTTACCTTAGTCCTAAGGTCCCGAGTCAAACAACATTGTCAAGAAAAATCATGGCTCTTTCCTTCTTTTCTCCATTGATCTTATTATCTGTGTTTTTGTTATCCATCTTAGTAATCCCCACTTCAACTGAGAATTTCTCTTCCTCCAATTCCATCCATCGAATACCCTTCTTTACCTTAATCCTAAGGTCCCCAGTCAAACAACATTATCAAGAAAAATCATGGCTCTTTCTTTCTTTGCTCGATTGATCTTATTATCTATGTTTTCGTTATCCATCTTAGTAATCTCCACTTCAGCTGAGAATTTCTCGATTGTGGGATGTTCTCCTGAGGACTCAAAATCTATTGGCAAGCTCATTGACCTATTTGAGTCATGAATGGAGAAACATGGCAAAAAACACCACAGCCTTGAGGAGAAACTAGAAAAATTCAAAGTTTTTAAGAACAACTTGAAACTAATAAGAAGGTAATGAACTATTAGCTTGATTTGAATGAATCGCGGACTTAACTCACAAAGAGTTCAAGAAGATGTACCTACGATTGAAACCTCACATGTCTGAGAGGAAGAACTGCTCTAAAGAATTCAATCATAAGGATTTCATGGATTTACCTAAGTTCATGGGATAGAGGAAGAAAGGAGTTGTTACTCCTGTCAAGAACCAATGCTCATGTGGTAAGTAAACATAATCTATCATGACATCCATGAAAAATGTTGACATCATGCTAAATGGAGAAAGGTGATATTAAGGGAACTTAACATTTGCTATGAATGTAAGGAATTGTTGGGCAGTCTTGATGGTAGCAGTTGTTGAAGGTATAAACCAAATAGAACATGAAACTTAACATCCTTATTAGAGCAAGAGCTGATTGACTGTGACACTACTTAAAACAATGGCTACAATGGAGGTCTCATGGATTCTGTTTTTCTTACATAATTTCTAATGGTGGACTTACATGAGGAAGAGGATTATCTTTATATCATGGAAGAAGGAACTTGTGAAATGTAAAAGGTAAGATATTAAGATGCAATCATAGACTCCGGTTTTTAAAATTTATTCCGCAACTCAAACTTATGTGTACACTGCATTTTTAGGATGAAACTAAGGTGGTGACAATAACCAGCTACCATGATGTTCCTCAAAATGATGAACAAAGCCTTCTAAAGGCACTGGCACACCATTTCAATAGCAGCTACCACGGTGTTCCTAAAAATGATGAACAAAGCCTTTTAAAGGCACTAGCACACCAACTTCTAAATGTTGTCATTGAAGTCATAGGCTAAGACTTCCAATTCTATAGTGACGTAAAAGCCATATCTTATCGATTAAAGATTTTATTTTCTTTCTTTCATAGAACTTGGTTCGTTTCTATAACATTTTATTTATATCTAATCTATATTCCTTGTGTAGCTACTATGAGTATTTTCCGTGTTTTATAGCGAATTAATGGAGGGATTCGTAGGGTGTTTTTTATGGACATTATGGAACCAAACTCGACTATAGGGTGGCAATTGTTGGATATGGATCAACCAAGAGCTTAGACTATATAATTGTGAAGAACTCCTAGGTTCCAAATTTGGGAGAAAAATGCTACATTAGGATGAAGAGGAATACCGGCAAGCTAGAAGGGAAATGTGGAGTCAACAAAATGGCTTCTTATCATACTAAGACCAAGTGACAATGCATTAACTTCTTTCCACGTTTTCCTTAAAGTTTTATTGCCATGATGTTTCTATTTTTATCCTTGTATTGTCTTTGACATATGCAGAAATTATAGAATGTCTTTCACCATGTTATTTTTCATTTGCCATGCTAAATTATATAATCATCCTTCAATATGTTCAAAAAGTAACAACTAGGGGCAGGAGATCAAACGGATAGAGTTAGTCTACAATGGCTTCTCCAAAGGTTGGATGGATAAAATTAAATTGTGATGGTTTTGTAAATCCCTTCAATGGGCAAGCGACTATGGGGGGTTATACGGAATCGTCATGGAAAATGGATTTTTGGATTTACAATGAATATTGGCCGTGTTGACACAGTTTTAGCTGAACTTTGGGCAGTAGCATGGGCATTAATATTATGTTGTATTTAATGCTAACTAAAATATTTGGATGCCATAAATGAATGCAGGGAATGGATTTCTCAGCTCTCCCAATTCCACCTAATGCAAGTCCCTAGAGAGACAAACTCAGCAGCAGATGCTATAGCGAATATGGCACAACGTATATTGGAGCAGGCAGGAATTTTGGAAGGCCCTCCATTGGCTATTTGCAAGCTGTTGTAGAAGGATATGTCATCCTATGCAGTTAAGTTTATGAATGAATGAATGTTTCTGAAAAAAAAAAAAAAAAAAAAGAAAGGGCAGGAGCAAAATTAGTAATATAATAAAATATAATGCTATATGACCTTTTTTCCAACAATTACATCAAATAAAAAAAAAAAAAAAGAGATAAAGGGGAAAACGTCTGTATATGTGTAAAGGGTATGTAGAATGCACAAAAGGATAAAAATAAATAAAAATTGAAAAACTATACTAGGTTCGACCTAGAGTAGGTCTGATTATGCATCAACATCTCTAATAGTCGAACTCGAGTTTACAGCAGAAGTGTAACGTTTAAAACATCTCAAAATATTCATCATTTCACTGCCATTAGGTTCTTCATCAACCTCATTTTCCTCCAAAGATCTGTTCATAGTCTCGCATGTGAAGAAATAAGTAAGCACCACTCCAAGTAGACATATACCTCCCAAAATTATCAGAGTGGCAGTCATTCCTATTGCTTTTGGGTAACCATGTTCCTTTTCACTATGAGAAGCCCATAAAAAGCCCACGGATCCAATAATCGCCCCAATTTTCCCAATTGACCCGGATATCCCATGGCATGTGGATCTAAACCGAGCCGGGAAAAGCTCCGCAGGTACAATGAAAGTTGTTGTATTAGGCCCAAAATTGGCAAAGAAAAAGGTGAGTCCATATAAAACCATGAATCCTTTGTTTGTATGGTTATCCCAATATTCATAGTATGGAATTCCTATAGCAAAATATACTAATGCCATGCAGAAAAATCCCATCATCTGGATCTTGACCCGCCCGACTCGATCGATAAATAGCACGGCGGCCCAATAGCCCGGTATCGTGGAGCAGGCGGCGACGATTGCTTGGAGCTTTGCAACATCGAATGCCGCTTGGTAGGCATTGACTCTGGTCTTGTCTTTAAGGAAGTCGTTGTAGATTTGAGATTGGAAGAGGTTGTTGCTATAGAAGACAACATCAACGAGGAACCATGACATGGAACAGGCAAATAGGTCAATCCCATGGCGGCGGAGGAATTGCCTTGAGAAGAGGGGGTAACTAGGTGGTGGAATTGGAGGGGAAGTGTGGTGCTCGGCTATTTCACTTAGGGATACGTCTAGGACTTTTTCCATGTCCTTTGCTGCTTGCAGGACATTTTGCTCCACTAGAGCTGTATACCTGCGAAACAACATCCAATTACATCATGAATTGAATAGGTTGATGCATGAAGTATTAAATGCATTGTTAATCTCCCTCTTAAAATTATATTAAAACTAGAATTAATCAACAGCATCAATTCAATCACAACGAAAAGAAGATAAGTCACTATATAAACAAACTTACTATATTTGGACCAATATATCATATTTGAGCAAAACCTACATTTAGACAAAGTTTTTTATTGTGAGTCGCAATATAGTGGCTTATTTTAATAATTTCCCCATGCTGTGATTAGCCATGGAATCATTGTCAAGCAGCCTGCATTAAATTTGCTCCAATGTGTCCTTTATAAATTGAATCTTACCTCCAATTTTATAATAAAAAGTGCGTGCAAAATTTTGTGTGATCCTAAGGACACAAGGTTGTTAAAATTTGTGGTTGAACAGCTTGTATCCTCTATGGAAATGCCAAAGAGAATTTATACCTTTTTAGGGACGATTCTAATTCATTAATACACCTATAAATTATTTCTAGTAACATAACATCTAAAAATAAATTCAATATATAAATATTTCAGCTGACGACATGACAGAAAATCCAGAAAAGAATCATGGGATATTCTTTTTTCTGAAGGCTGTATGAGCAAATAAGCCATAATTGATAAACTCTTATTACATGATGTTAGCGACGGTGCATATCCTAGTTTCTCCAACTAATTAAGAATATTTTCATTACCCTCACAAACTTTTCAGATAGTATTTCTTTTTGTTAATTACCATTTGAATAGTATTTACTTATTTCACGTTTGACGAAAAATGAAATTTGTTTTTCAAATAGATTATTATGTTTACAGGATTGTTTTTCAAAACTAAAAATGCCTATATAAGTTCAATCTTATGTACTATCCGTATATATATATATATATTTATTTATACAAAACTTCCGAATTTTCTTGTTATTTATACCTCTAATTATTACAAATACTTTTTAACCATTTATATAGTTTTCAATTTTATTACTTATAACTTCTCATTGCTCATATCTTTTTGAGATCTTTGTTCCAACTATTGAGAAGACAAAGAATTGCATTTTTTTTTTTAAGTAAAGTATGGAAATTATTGTTACAACCTTTATGTAGTTTAATTTAAAATTAAATGACATAACTCTAAATATATATATATACACACACTTTAAATTAAAGTCCGCATATAGCGCAAAGATTCAAATTATATCAATAAATCTCAAGAATTTATCAGGTTAATTTCATGAAATCCCATTTTCAATTATATTAGAGCCTTCAATAAATGTGAAGAATTGCATTCTACATTTCATGATCTCCAATAACACGTTTTGTTGATTTCATCATAGTGAAATTAGGGTCTATTTGGATTTTTTTATTTTTACCTATATCATATTTGTATTGGATCTACATATGTAACATATCCATATCACATCTATATCATATGTGTATAATATCTATTTGATCTATCTATAAGTAAAATTACTAGTTTTTAACGGTGTCTGTTTTTTACAATCATTTTTTAAAAACGATAAAAATATGATGTCAAAATGATCAGAATATGATGAAATAAACAGATCCTAAACAACAACCATTCTTTTTTCCTCAAAACTATTGTTGCACTTGTTTTAAAAAAAAATGGATATGAAAATAACTATCTAATTTCTAATGACGTTTTTTATTGAATTTTTAGTTTTGGTCAACAGTCAACACGACAACCTACGTGATGCACAGCAGCATATATAGCCCTTGTTGGTATGCTTGCCCTTCGTTTAACTTCAGTTATTCGTCACGTCATCATCAAGAGAAAGTTAATATGAAATTGGCTTGGCTTTACTTATGACCTCAACTGGGCGAATAGGTTCAGACGTCATATGTATGTTTCAACACACCCCGAAAGTAAGCAAAATTGATTCACCTTCTAACCATAAAGCTATAAAATTGGATATATTTATGATCTTTTAGCAATGCTTTTTGAGATTTAATAACAAGTACATGGAGTGTAAAGTGTATTTTCTAAAAATTAAAGTTAACGGAAGATGAAATTATACTTAAAATTTATGACGTTTATTTGTACTTTACTAGTACTTTAGAATGTATTTGAGACGGCCCAAATAGTTTTTTTTATTTAATGTTATATTGTAGACTATTTTTCATATCACGTTTTGATATCTAAAATTTGAATGAAAGGAATAAAAATTGCAAAATAAAAAAGATACAAATTTGAAAATAAATTATTTTTCTTGGAAAGCGATCATAGATTAATATAATTCTATATATACTTCATATTAGGATGGAAGTGTTTTGAAAAATAAATTCCACATAGGAAATAAGAGACTTATGTGAATAGTTTATAAAAAGAAAAACTCATTAACTTAATACCTTAATATTTTAGATTATCAATGATGCCAAGCCTATCTGTATATCTCTTCATAAACTATATTTAAAAAATTTTTCCCTTAAACGAAAGAAAAAATGAAAATAGAAACTAAAATAAATGTGGAATGAGTGTGTGTGTATATATAATATGATGCAAGGTAGATTGCACTTTACAGGCTCGTTTTTGGATAAATTAGATAAATCTAAAATGTCCCAAAAAAAAAAGTACAATCTATCTTCAATTTCTCATAACTTTTAACATATAACTCCATTTTCTTATTATTATATGTCTACGCAAAGCTGGTTCAGAGAATCATATTAATGATAAAGGTTTACTTTATAATCGCAAATTTTAGGCCCAAAAACCATCATTTAGGATCGGAAAATGGGCTTTCATTATTTCTTTGAATTTTCATATTCCTTTTTATGCTTTAGGGTCTTCAGGAAATGATATACATTCGTCCTTTTCATGTTTTAGATTTATTACGTCTTAATAAAATTAATATCCAATTGACTAGAATTTATCTAAATTAATATGTATTCTTTGAGATTAACCATTGATTATCTCTATTGTTACTCACACTACTCGCTGCGTCAATATATATATATATATATATTATATCATGCATAACTAGTAACTCTTAAGATAGAAGGTATAGGATGATGGCAACATTTATATTCGATGGTGGTAGTTAACTACAAAAAAGAATATGAATTGCATATGAAAATTACGATTTTTTTAAATTTGATTTAGATTATCTTTTATATATACTAGTGGACGTCGTAGCCGTGATGAGTGTGCATAAAGTATAAAAGGAAAAAAGAATCCGATAGAATAGTAACATATAAAATATCAAAAACTTCATGAAAAATGAAAAACACAATTTTGCTTATTAATTAAAAAAAAACTTAAAAAAAATGAAGACTAGAAGGCAATATCTTTCAATACTAAGAATAAAATATAATATTACAGTTGAATAAGGAAAAAAAAGGTGATGTTATTTACTCAAATAAAACTTAATTTGTGTACTTCGGCAAAAAAAATTCTAAGTATTTGAAACAAACATATTCTATATTTTTTATTAGAATTGTCTCTAAGACAATATTTTAATTGTTCATCATTTTCCTTTTTGGGTAAACTAATTGATTTATCTTTGAAAAGTATCTATTTCGATGCTTATCAATATTGCTATGGGTAGTATCCACAGTATTCATCCAAAAGAAAATGGTGCAGTTAATAAAATGGTGGGATTATAAAAAATAAAAAACTAATAAAAAAACAAAAAACTGTAGCCAAACAGTTTTTTTCATTACTCACTCTTTGGACCAAATAGTTAATAAAGAAAGTGAAAGAGAGGGAAAATTTAAAAAAACAGAACATTGAAAAGCATGTTTCGGATAAATACAAAATGGAGATGATAATAAGACACTAACTGTCAAAGATTGACTTAATTAATAATAATAATAAATATATATTATTCTTATTTATTTTGTTTTGATTAGTTCTTATATTATAATTATAATGAATGTAGTAATTAGGATATGGGAATTTGACATGAAAATTTAGCACTTTAAAGAGAAATTTTCTTAAATATATTATATGCATTAAAAAGTTTATTAATAATTTTATAAAAAATTAATAAAGAAAAGGTTTATATTTTTAATTTTCTATATCTTATTATTAACAAACACACAAGGTAAAAAAAAAAAAAAAGAAAAAGAAAAGCGAGCATCACTTTCTATCACCATTTAACATAGTTGGCTCCGATCGTTGTTTACTTTGTATTCCCTTCTGAGAAATCTATGATATCATTCCACCGTAGGAAAGAATAAATATTATAATAAAAATTAGGCGCATCTAAGTATCAATTAATCAATCCACAATCTTATTTTTTAAACCGAATGTCTGTTATTAATAATTAATCATTTTATCAATTAAACTCTATTTTTTTTTATTTTAGTTTTTAACTTAAATATTATAGTTAATCAAAACTTATTATTACACGTATTTTTAGTTATAATTAAAAAAATAGAAAATTATAAATTAACATAATTTCATTCAAAAATTTTTAAATCAACAAATCAAATAACCGCAAAACCAACAAATTATGAATGTAAGTCTAATACTAGTTTAAAAAACTTAAACTTCAATATCAATATTATACAAATATTATATATATTTATAAATATGAGACTATAGTTAACCGAATGAATTGATTTCTAATGATTATAGACAAAAATCTGACTCAAAAATCGAAAAAAAAACTAAAAAATCTAACCCTAAATTAAAACTGATAGACCTCTAAACCTTTTTTTTTTTTAATTCTGATTTTAATCTATTTTCCGATTTTATTGGTTTTTTCCTATACATCTAATAAAAATATCTTAATATAGTTTAAATAAAGGAGTTGATTGACAGGTACCTTGCGGTTTCGGGCATCATCACACGCCAGTAACATGTCAAGGCGGCGGGGATGGCACCGAGCATAAGTATCAACCGCCAGGCGATGTCGGCCGCCTCTGGCGTTGGATCCTCTGGTGACGGGAAATTGGAGGCTCGATCAAATATCTTACAGACCACCATGGTCACAACTGAGCCAGCTAAAATTCCAAGACCTTGCATTGAAAAAACCGCCGCAATGAAGGCACCACGTGTCCTCTTGTTTGCAAACTCAGACATTATCGTCGCTGATAGCGGATAGTCCCCACCAATTCCCACTCCCAGTATGAACCTGAAAACACATGACACACACCAAACAAAAAACCAAATGCCGTTTCAGGTTAGAGTTTGACTTCTGATGATTAACATATACCACGTGATTAATGAATTACCTGTAAAAAGCCAAGCTGCCCAAAACGCAGCCACGTGTCCGACAAACAGAGAACCCGCACCCAAAGGACCCAAAACCATAAGCATAAGCGCGAGTCCATACACGCGCCGCCGTCCAATCAGATCCCCAAGCCTCCCAAAAACGGCCAGCCCTATCACAGTGCCGAGCAGGGCAATCGCCACCATAGTGGAATTAACCCAGGCTGGGATCGCCACCATTGTGGAATTAACCTGGGATGGGATCTCAAACTGCTTCATCCCGTCATCCGCCGTGTCTTCATAATATATCCTATCAATCAACCTCATGATCGGAGGAATACAGAACAAGTCATAGGCGTCGGTGAACAGGCCCATACCAGCTATGATAATGGCTTTAAAATGATAGTACTGTGTTTTTGCAGCATCTAGTGCTGATAAAACCTTTATCGACATGTTGGGTTGGGAGGATTGTTTGCAAGTTTTAGTGCGTTTTTGTGTTTGGGTGGGTGGGTGGGAGGTTCAAAACTATGGTCTTGGCGTTGGTTTCTGGGTTTTGCTTACAAGGTTTGGTCTTTGGAGAAGTTGAATTTTATAGAGAGAGTGAGAGATAGAGAAGTCAAGGTTTAAGTTTCTAGGAAAGTGTCCAGACTTTTATCCAAGTTTACTTTGAGTCATTAACTTTAAAAAGTTTCCTCGTAAGGGAGAAAAAAAAAAAAGAAAAAGAACCTAGTTTAAAGGGTCTGGGTGTCCAAGCATCGGTTAATCGGTCCGTGGTCTTATTTTTTGAATCTAATTATAATAATTAATTTTTTAATATTTCGATCCTTAATCGGTCCATTATAAACTGTTAACCACCTTAACGGTTAATCATTTTATTCGGTTAATTTATTCGGTTTTCAGTTTTTAACCATTTAACGTAATGGTCTCAACAAATCAAATTAATAATTTTAACAAATCTTAATTTTTAGCCTTTATAATACAGTTTTTCTTTAAATTATTATATACATATATTTTATAAGAGCTAAAAAAAACTCAAATTAAAGAAAAGAAGAAAAACAAACCTTTGGATGTATCATTATCAATAAAATCAAACCAAATCAATTACCACATTAAGTCCCTCAAACATAGAAGAATGGTATTTTAATCAAAATCCAAAGAATATTAACATTGGTAAATTATATATATATGTAAATTATATCTATATATATTTAAAAATTATTATATATATATAAATTATATATACAATATACTTATAAATATTGAAACGGTTAACCGTTAACCATCGGTTTTTTGTGGTTACGAACTAAAATCGAAACCGAAAACCAAAAATAATCAAAACCGTAATCCTAAACTGAAACCAATAGACAAATTAATCATACTTTTTCAGTTTAGTTTTTTGGTTTCATTGATTTTTTTGCACACTCCTAGTGTTAATCTTGACCCTGGGAGGCTGGGAGCAAGCAAGAACCTCATGTACAAATGCGAGTACAGGACAAATCGGCTAAAAGACTGCTATTTAATAGAATTAGTTGTTACTAAATAGTTTATATTTGTATTTTTAAGTAAGATTGAATAATTAAAATATTTTGTTATATCACTCTTATATTATTTTAATGATGCAATAATAATCAGCTAATAAAGGGAGAAATTTTTTTGATAATAGGTACGGATTTTAAATTTTAATACTAAAACTTATGATACTGTTAGGAACCATCTATTGGTAGATAAATTACATGAACCATTTTCAAAAAATATGGTGGCACCCTCAATTTTCAAAACTAAGCACTTTGCCTCGTACACGCTACACACACATAGACCCTGTTAATGACAAATATTCATCCATATAAATTAGCATGTATGATGTGTAAATTTAAAAGGGAAATGAAAGTAAGCCAACATCATTTCTATTGAAAATTTAAATAAACATTATATCATAATTTTATCATATCATACATAATATATATATATATATATAATAAAATGAGACTATCCTCGTCCCTTTCTCTTTTTCATGCCATGTTTTTTCATTTCTTTATGAGTACCAAGCGTATGTTGTTCTTTTTCGAACTAAATTTGCTTACAAGGAAGATTTTTTTTTTGTTGGACTCCAACTAGCATATACTGGAATTACGAAATTCAGTATCAAACTAGATAATTAATCATTTGTTTTTTATTTGATACCTAAAAAAAGGAGGAAGATGAAGATTGTAGTTTTGTACCATCTATACCATAGCAATTTACATTAACAAGGTTATTTTTACGTAGCGAAAGTTTAAGAGAAGACAAAACAGTGGCATTTTTTTTTTCCTTTTCTTTTCTTTATTGCATTTGTTTTTTTTTTTTCCTTTTATTTTACGTAAGAATTTTATTTAGATATATGATATAACATTTTCTAAGTCAATTTTTTGCCACGCGTAAACAAATATAGTGCGGTTCAAGATGTAAAGGAGGGTGGAGAAGTGCTTAATTTTTTTAATTCGGGGTGTCTTGCAATAATGAATTTTTATAGGAGTAGTCTATGTTTCTTAACAAGAACCTATCAATGTTTAGATAAAAATATCATCTTCATTCAAAATCCCCCACATATTATATAATATCTTGGCCATTAAAATTTTATATCATGTAACCCCATTCATGAGTTCGGAAATGAGTCAAGAGAGGTAGAATATAGAAATATACAAATGAGATAAGAGAGAAGAGAAAAAATAAATAAATAAAAGGAGGAATGCAGGGTTATTTAAGAATGATGAGTTGGTCATATGTTTTTTTCTTTAACTTAAAATATAGAAATATAATATTGTTGGATATTTATTACAAGTTTTACGGAATAAGTACAAGGCACTTTAAATCTATAATCCATGCACTAGGTGTTGCCTGTAGCACATGGAGTGTAAATACTAATAAAATTATAACATATATATAAAGTGAGTATAAATAATTTATGGTGATTATTTTAAAAACTACATATTCCACTATCCTACGTATTAAAATTTTATTGATATTTACTTGCTATGTGTCCGTACATGTTGATGGTATTATTAACCTATGAATCTTTTTGTGAATACCTTAACGTAGAGGTCTAATATATAACATGGAAATGTTGCATGCATCTTACCTTATGGAACAGGTTCCGTAAAGTTAAACTTGGAACTTATCCAATTTAGCAGGGCATTAAAAGTTACAAGTTACAATAGAATTGTCCACACTTACCTTTACAGAACCATGACGGATACCTGCAAATATATATATATATATATATATGTAATGTATATATTTTTGTTAACAAGAGCAATGATGTGGCATTAGTTATATATATTTAATATAATATATTAAAAAGTACAGAAAATAAAGAAAAATATAAACAGGGAAAAAAAATTGTTACCAAACGCCATTTTCGACCATCACCAACCCTTGCGTAGTTTCTAGTGGCTACAGATTACTAGTAGGTCAAGACCCACCCATAAGTGGGTTATATTCTATTGTGTTATTTATTTTGTTATATTTAATAATAACAAAAAATATATTTTTAGTTTTGAACATTTGCTTACTCTTTTATTTGGATTCTCAACTTTAAAAAAAAAAAAAAAGCTTTAAAAGATAAGATTTCTATCAAATCTATTAAGATTCCAAGTGCATATATGACACATATCAATTCCAAATTGGTTCACAGTAATTAATTGAGAAAAATGATAATATTAAATTTTTTTGATATAATAAAAATTAATAGAAGTACCAAAAATAATTAAAAATAAGAAGAGTGGTTAAAAAAATTACACATATCTTAACCATCTTAGTCTACTAGTTCAGGCCAAGCAAAAATTAATACATTCTGAATATATATATAAAAAAAATTAATATATTTAATAGAAGACCTATTTTAGTTAGGTTAAAAAAAAAGTTAAGAACTCAAGTGAAAAAAGTAAACAAGAAAACTAAAAGTATACTTTTCCGTTAATAATATCATTATATTATACTCATTAATGTAAACCGATCAAAAATTGATACATGCTAAAAGGGAACAGATCTCTCAATATAGTAAAGAAATGCTCTTCTATAAAATTTAGAAACGGTTTAGTACTTAAGTAGAAATAATTTTTCTTTTTTTTTGGTTCTATCCAATTCAATTTTTTTGTGCACTATCATTGTAAAAAATTTTGTCTTAGTTCATGGTTTGAACCAAACAATAAGCCATGAATCCATCCTTGAATCAAATCAAAGAAAATAATTGAATTTTCAATCATGTCCAATAAAGTGGGTAGTTTAGTCCTCATTTGTGCCTAAACCAAATATATAAGGTCTAAACAAAGAGTCCTTACACTTTTGCTAAATGTAAGTGAAACACCCTAAACCTTCACCTATCTGAGTTAGAAATAGTTTAATTGAATAGTATAATAGATAGTTAATTATGAACTTGAATTTGAACCTAGTTTAGAAATTGAATTTAGATAGATTAAATAAATCAAAGAAATTATAAGATGTAATTAGATAGGTTAACATAATTCAATTAGTAAGTACATTAATTGAAATTGAGATTTTACATGTTCCTTTTCAACTTATTTTTTGTTTTATCTATCTATTCAAACAAATTGACTTTCATCATGTCCTCCATTTTTCCAATCTAAACTCCTTTTTCTTCAATTTCAAATCTCTAAACCATTAAACATGTAACTCAAATGTTTATTAAATTCTTAAATCACAAAATTCTAGTTTATAATTTCATTTCTTTAATCCTTATAAATTTTGAATTCAATTGCCTATTTAAAAATATGAGATCTTAAGCTGAGACCCAAACTAAATATCATTTTCTTACAAATTAAATTTCTAAACAAGATTTCTAATTCAAGATATTAATTTTTAATATATAGATTCTTAAATTATTTTCTAATTATATTTAGAACTAATTATAATTATCTTAGAGCGTTTAAACATAATATCCTTACCCTAAAAATATATTTAAAATCTTTTATCCAAATTCTTTTATTTGACTTTTCCTTTAACTTTGGTTGCCCTTCATTTTCTTCTTCTTTTTCCTTTCATTTCTTTCTTCTTCTTCTTTTTTCTTCTTCTTCTTCTTCTTCTTCTCTTCTTCTCTTCTTTTCCCTTTCGTTTTTTTCTCAAAACCAATCCCAAAGTCTCAATTTCAAGGAAACCATAAGGGAAATCAAAATTAGAAAAGAAAATAGAAGATGAGAATTAAACTAGGAGGAGCTACATCAACTTTAAGGAGGAGTAGTAGTGAAGACTTGGTTGATAGAAATGGCTAAACATATAAGTTGTGTTGTTTTCTTTATTTTGATGGTTGTATTTTCATGTATATGATGTCTTAGAGCTAGATATATGTACGATTTAAGATAAAACTTGTAAACTTATAAGATATGAACATGAATATCAAAACCTAGGCTTGTTTATGCATGAGAAGAATTAGAAGTTGATAAACTGATTTTGAGGAAAAATGAAATAGTAATATGTATATAGATGTTGTAAGTCATGGATATAACTTGTTTGTTGTTTATTAAAATGTTGTATGTTGAAAAAAGATGTAAAATAAGTAGTTAAATAGGCTAAGGTATACATATTTTGTTTTCATGAAAGAGCACAAGGGGAACACGAAGAGCCTAAATCAATCACGCTCTTTACCATTTCTTAAAACACATGAATTTTAACCTATCTAAGAAAAAGCACGACTGGTACACGGCTACCTTATCCAACCGTGCTTCTCTTTGTTTCCTTTATTAAACGAAATTTTGGAAAGACACGGCTTCCCCTATCCCATCGTGTTTCTCTCTGATCCTCAAGTACATAACATCAAAAGTAAAACACGAGAGGAACACAACTCACCCTATCTCACCGTACTTCTCTCTATTCATCAACCCAAGAATAAAACATGATGGGAGCATGACAGAATGTATTTAGTCATGCTTCTCATATGCTTGTACACGGGGTGGAACACAGCTAACCCTATATGCTCGTGTTCTTTATAAAAAGTAAAAATACAATAAAATAAACAAAAATAAAAATAAAATGAAATAGATGAATGATAATTAATATGACATGTTAGTTGATTTATACAATTATGAATGAGTTAAATGAATTTATAGATTTAATCATTAATTAAATTAAACATAGAAATTAAGTATAAAATGAACTTAGATAATAAACTTAGGTTCAACTTGATTTAATAAATCTTAATAAGTTAAAATGAATTAGATTAATTAAGATTCTATAAGACTTATATATATAATAATGTCTTGATGCAATAAATGAAAATAACTTAATAACTAAACTAGGTTTAATATAGATTTTGAAAATATAGAGGACTAGTTAATAGACCTAGTGAGATAATTAAATATGACATAGTAACTAGATTAAATGATTAATTCTAATCAACTTAGCTAAGTCAAATAATATAAACTTAACTTATAATTGGCTTATATTAATATGTTAGGTTAGACTTTGTTTAGTACGAGGAGTATATTGTTTCAAATGTTGTTTTAGAGAAAATGAGTATGTTGCAAGTGAATAATATGATAATTTTTGTATAATAAAAATGTATAAATAAAGGAAAATAAATAATTTAGCAAACAGTGGAAAATTTTCCGTATCTTAACAGGACAATTTTTGTAGCTATGGCGAGGTTCCTACTTAATGTTTGATCAAATATGTTTTAATATAAGTTTGATGTACATTAATAATTAATTTAATTTCTTATATGAGTTTAATTTCTTGAATAGATGTTTGATTTTGAGCCAACCCTCTGATCTATCTTCTGAGATAGCTTCTGACTTACCTTCTTTTTCTGTTTAAACTTCGGATAGTATAAGGTACGTAATGACGTGCTTGTTGATTATTAGGATAGGCATCCTAAATAAACTAATACTTAAAGAAGGCTTAATTAATTAGTGTTGTCTGTGCTTGTGCCGTTGATTCTAGTCTAAGAAGTGACAACCTTGCTTAAGCTCAGAGCCAAGCATGGTAGTTAGGCACTTATTCCACTCTCGTGTCATGATGCAATGACAATTTATGAGTGGCTCAGTAGATAGTCGATAGAGTAAATGGTATCAGCGTAACATTTACTTAAGCTTGGAAGGAAACAATATGATTTAGTTCGCATTATAAGACCGGTTAAATTAAATGATATTATAAACTAAGATAAGTAGAGATGTGTAACAGCTATAAACCTTAGATGAAGCTATTTTCTTTTATATATATCATATAGAAGATATAGGTACTCGGACTGTCTATATCAACCCCCAGAGTAGCTGGTGTAACTCAAGACTCCTAGATTCTTAGAGGTTCATTCCGACGTGTAAGTACTTCAATGTTGCTCGTTTCACTTTAATTTAAATATAATGAATGATTGTTTGCTACATTGCATTAAATCAAGCTTGTGTACCCATCTTGTGTGTGCTTGTGTTGCTGCTTACTAGGCTTCGACTTATTGTTGTTTTCTTTCCAGGTGTTGATTCTTGTTGATGATTTGACTCAAATTTTGGACGACTAGAGTGAAGCGGATTGGATCATTGGACGTATTTCATTTGTTTTTATTTTATTTAAGAACTGGATTTTTATCTTTTTAGGTATATATACTCTTTAGGGGCCTAGTAGAGCCCCTATGTTTTGTAATAGGCTTTTAAAGCTTAATTATACCATCAAGAAAGATATACGAAATACCTTATGGTACAGTTGTTTTATGAAAGTTGATCTACTCATGTGACTAGATTGAGAAATATTTTTGCAAGATTTATTTTTTATTGTTATAAATCCAATTGTTTTCAGAATCTAATTAAATGATTTCAAAATTTAAAAATAGCCAGCAATTGTTCGACATCAATAGTTTCTTTCTAGGATAGCCTAAACGTGTAGTACACAAGTATTATACGTGGTACTGTACATATCTTGATGTAATTTTGGGGCATTACAGTAAGTGACTATGTATATGAAAATAAATTGCTTGCTTCCATATTTGACATCTTAGTATTTATGTTTCCCTTCTAAACGAGGTTAGAGTTGAAGGTATATTTTCAATTTAAGAAATTATTTACTTTTATTCTTTTATCAAAGTTCCTATACAGATGATAGATACTCAAACAAGTTTCATGTTATTTTCATGCTATATGAGACAAAAATTTTAAGTTATATTATATAGTATAATGAACATATGAAAGTCCTCACAAGTCTCAAATACATCTTTTTTGATTCAATGTTATAACTATCCTATTTATAATCAATTTTGTTAATAAATCTCTCATACCATATATACTTTCTTGACCACATACAATGAAATGGAATCACAATGCATCAATTAATCAATATACAAACAATACCAAATATAAAAATTTAAGTTTTCATCTAAATTGAAAAAATGCTAGCATCACCATGATATTAAGACACATAGCTTTAATTTCATATTTTTGCATAGTTGCTTTGCTTGCTTACTTATAAGTAATAAATATAAAATCCATATCAAATTTATAAATTTACAATTAAACCTATTAAAATGGCAGCGAGTTTAATCTCAATATAACATGATTAAAAACCATTACTCGTATCAATACGTATAATGAAGTTACATAGTATGTAATTTTGGATCAGATTCCAAACAAGTTAAGTCAAGTTGAGACGACCTATTAAAGGCTAGGGATCGACTCATTTAAAAATTATCAAGCTTAAGCTCAAGTCAAACTTTTTATCAAACTTGAAATTCAGATTCAAGCCCGGATCGTTTACAAATCAAGCTCAAGCAGAGTCAAGGTTTTTTATCTAGTCTAATCGAGCTTTTATTCAGTTTGAAATTTATAGGGTAAATTTCATTCATTGTACCTGGAATTTTTGGCTTATAACAAAATAATACCAAAAAAAAAAAATTTCATACCATGACGGTATCCAAATAATGCTGGCAATTCGTGTTCTCATTTCGTGTCTCGTATCTATGTCTAAGCGAGTTCGTGTCTAAAAAACCTCAACTCATGACTTGATCTATTTATTAATCATATATGAAAACCTAAAATCGTGATCCGATCCGTTTATATAATGTTTCGTGTCTCGTGTCAACCCGGTTATTGATTGATAAGACATATAAAAATATATAAATTCTACTAAAATTTAAATATATTATATTATATCAGAAAGTTAATGTATTAAAAAAGTTATTATACTAGGTAGATCTACTTATATATTATTATTGCAAACATACACATATATAACATACTCAATTTATGTAACAAATGAATTATAATACACACACACATATATTATGTGCTTATAACTTGTAGATTTATATATGTAAGAATATGTTATATACATACACATATACATTATATATAGATTATGATATATCTATATGATATAAATTATATGTGATTTTTAGTTTATATATACTATTTAAGTTATATATCTATTTATACAATCTTTACAACTATAAATTTGTGTATATAATATATAGTTTAATATAGAAATATAATATGTATATTCATATATTATGTTATATATGATCTATGTTCTATAACACACAAATATGCACAAAGCACACACGCACGCACGCACATAATATATATATATATATATTTGACTAATTAAGTGTAGTTTACAACAAATAAATAGTTGATTGTGTATTAAGTTGTCTCATCAAAATTCACATTAAATTCTCAAGTTTAACAATCTCTTCTTTTGTTAATAAGGATAATTTATGCACAATTAACTCATATTCACTACAGCATACTCCTCCTTAATTGAGTGTCTAGGTTCTAAGAAAATTTTCGATTTTCCAGTTCTCAATACAAATTTTTTACGCTTAACCTTGGGAAAATACAAACTACACTTAATATGTCAAATTTCTCCCTCTTTCAAAACATACTTCATGCATATAGATAATTGTCCACTCACTTCTTCCCCTTTGTAATCATCAAAAACACATACATGATAGATTTAAAATATGCAAGCAAGGAGAGATGCACAGGTATACAACACAATCAGCTCAAATAAATGCCTCATCACAGAAGACTTCATAGATGCGTCGACAGAAGACTTCACACTTGCCTACAGCCATGTAGGACTTCACACCACTTGCCTATACTCGGATAAGACTTCATCACATTTGCTTATGCTCACATAGGGCTTCACCACACTTGCCTATACACCGATAGGATTTCACACACATACCTATGCTCATATAGGACTTCACCACACTTGCCTATATTCCGATAGGATTTCACTACATGCCTATACTCATATAGGACTTCACCACATGCCTATACTCAGATATGACTTCACCACACTTGTCTCTGCTCATATAAGACTTCACCACACTTGCCTTTACTCCGATGGGACTTCACCACATACCTATACTCATATAGGACTTCACTATATGCCTATACTCATATAGGACTTCACCATATGCCTATACTCATATAGGACTTCACCACAATACAAGCTCACTCATAGCAGATATGCAAACATAACATAATAGATCACTAATCTTCACAATTGTGCAACAATCAAAACAGATTATCACATATTAGCACATAAATAGATCCAATACAAGCACAAACCAGATTTTTAGACATATACTATAGTTAGCAACTTATTTAGCCCAAAATTATGTTCTATGTCTACTTTGTTCAACAATACTTAGCACTCATCTTGCTTGATCACTCTTAATTCTCTTCTTAAAGTGTAGAAACGATCTTCACTCAAGAGTTTAGTAAGAATATCAACAATCTAATTGTTTCTATCACTAAATTTCAAGCTGATATTTTTGTTTAGAACATGATCTCTAATGAAATAATGTCTAATTTCAATATGCTTGGTCCTTGAGTATTAAATCAATTTTTTGTCAAGTTTATAGCACTTGTATTATCACAAAGAATGCGAACATTTTCAAAATTCAAACCATAATCAAGCAAGGTTTGTTTCATCCATAAAATTTGTACACAACAACTATCAGCTGCAATATACTTAGCTTCAGCAGTCGAAAGTATAATTGAGTTTTGTTTCTTTGAGTGCCAAGATATTATAGAATTTCCAAGCAAATGGCATGTGTCGCTTGTGCTTTTTCTATCAACTTTGTATCCAGAAAGTTAGAATCAAAGTATCCAATAAGATCGAAGGAAGTAAATTTTGGATACCACAAACCAATTTCAATCGTGCCAGCAAGATATTGGGAATGTGCTTTATTGTATTCAAGTGTGATCCTTTTGGGCATGATTGAAATCGTGTACGTACACATACAGAGAACATGGCGTCAAGCCTAGAAGCTATCAAATATAATAAACTGCCTATCATGCCTCTATTCATCTTTTCACACGCATTTTTGCCTTTTTCTTCTTTACTAAGTTTACTACTTGTGCTCATAGGTGTTGGTTTTGATTTGCAATTATAGCCTTTTTAACAAATCTTTTGTATATTTAGCTTGATTGATAAAAGTTCCATTTTCAGCTTGTTTGATTTGGAGACTAAGAAAATAATTGAATTCCTCCATCATATTCGTTTCAAATTCATTTTTCTTAACTCAACAAAATCTTTTATAAGACTCAAATCTGTAGCTCCAAATACAATGTTATCAACATAAATTTGAACAATTAATGTATCAGACTAATGGTTTTTAATAAGTAAAGTTATATCAATTTTTCCTCCTGAAAAACCATTTCTTAGCAGAAGCTACTGAGTCTTTCATACCAAGCTCTAGGAGATTGTTTTAGTGCGTAAAGAGCTTTGTTCAATTTAAAACCATGATTGGGAAATTCATTATTTTTAAAACCAGGTGTTTGCTCTACATAGACTATTTCTTTAATAAACCGTTTAAGAATGCACTTTTGAAATCCATTTGAAAAAGTGTAAAATTTTTAAACGCAGCAAATGCTAAAAGCATTCTAATAGATTCTAGTCGAGCAATTGGAATAAAGGTCTCATCAAAATCAATTCCTTCTTCTTGATTGTAACCTTTAGCAACCAATCTAGCCTTATTTCTTATTATTAAACCAGATTCATCAAGTTTGTTTTTATAAACCCATTTGGTTCCTATGATAGATCTATTTTTAGGTCTATGAACCAAATTCCATACATCATTCCTTATGAATTGGTTTAATTCATCTTGCATAGCATTTATCCAAAATTCATCTTTTAAAGCTTCATTAATATTTTTAGGCTCAAATTGAGATAAAAAACTAGATTGCTTAAATTCCTCAAAGAAGATCTTGTTTGAACAAGATTAGAAGGTTCTCCAATTATTAAATATTTAGGATATGATTTAGCATATTTCCATTCTTTAGGCAAATTAGCATTATCAAATTCATGCATATCAACATCCAATCTTTGTTCATTAACTTCTTTGTTACTGTTTTCAAGAGAAATACTATTCGAATCAACACATACATCATCATGTAAACATGCATTAGGAAAAGAATCATCAAATATAACATAAATAGGTTATTCAACAACTAAAGATCTTTTGTTAAAAACTCTATAAGCTTTACTAGTTAAAGAATATCTTTAAAAAATTCCTTCATTGCTTTTAGATTCAAATTTAGCCAATTGTCCTTTACCATTGTTCAAGACATAACATTTTGTACCAAAAGGATGAAAATATGATATGTTTGGCCTTTTGCCTTTCCAAAGCTCATAGGGAGTTTTCTTTAAAATTGGTCTTATAAAAATTTTGTTTGAAATATAGCATGCTATATTCACAACTTCAGCCTAAAAATATTTTAGCAAATTATTTTCGCATAACATGGTTCTAGCCATTTCAATTAATATTTTGTTTTTCCTTTCGGCTATACCATTTTGTTGTGGAGTTGTAGGAGCTGAAAATGTCTTCAACACCAATCGTATTACAAAAATTTTCCATTTCATAATTTTCAAACTCTCCTCCATGATCACTTCGAATTGTAACAATGTTAATACTTTTTTTCATTTTTGAATTTCTTGCAATATCTAAAAAAGATATAATTGGTTTCATCTTAGATGCAAGGAAGAAAGTCCATGTGTATCTAGTAAAATTATCAACAATAACCAAAGTGTATTTCTTTCCTTCCAAACTTAAGGTTTGGATAGAATCAAATAAATCCATATACAATAGTTCTAATAACCTAGATGTAGAAATAACATCTTTAGACTTAAAAGAAGTCTTTATTTGCTTTCTTTGTTGACATGAATAGTAGATCTTGTCCTTTTGAAATTTTAGCTTTAGAAAACCTTTGACAAGATCCTTTTTAACAAGTTTTGAAATGATGTTCATGCTAGCATGTCCTATTTTTCTATGCCATAACCAACTATTATCATTTTTAAAATATAGACAAGTTTCATTTGAAGATTTAAAATCATCTAAATTGATTTTGCAAACATTTCATTGTCTATATCTCTCAAGACATGATTAGTTATAGTCAATTCTTTCAATAGAACGCTTTTTGGTAGAAAATATTACATTAAAATCATTGTCGCACAATTGGCTAACACTTAACAAATTATCTTTTAAATTTTCTACAAGGAAAACATTCTTAATAAATAAATCTTGATTAATGAAAATGTTACCTATTCCTAGAATAATTGGCTTTCTGTTGTCTCCAAAAGTAACACTCCCATGATCCTTCAAGTCTAGTTATATAAACTTAGATACGTCTCCGATCATGTGCCTAGAGCATCCACTGTCCAAGTACCACTTGTTTCTTCCACTTGAGGATCCCTGTAAAATAAATCATTACTTCTTCGGTACCCATTTTATTTTAGGTCTTTTTATGTTAGGAGGAACAAAATTTTCTCTTTTAAGAACCCCAATAAGTCAGCTTTTATGATTCAAATTTATAGATTTTCTTATTGTACAGTTATATACAATATGACCAATTTTACTACAATAATTACATATCCTATAAGTAGTTTTAACAAATTTAGTTTTGTGGGACTTGCAATTATTTTGTCCACTATAGCTAATTCCAAATTTATTTGAATCACACTTTTGGCTCCTAAGAAGTATGTTCAAATTTTTCTTTCCGTTTGCAAACTTGGCTATAGTATTCTTTGAATCATTGAAGCTAGTTTTCATTTTTCAAAAATTCCAACTTTTTAATGATTTCATTACTACAGCTATCAACACATGGCTATAGTGTTCTTTGAATCATCGAAGCTAGTTTTCATTTTTCAAAAATTCTAACTTTTTAATGATTTCATTACTACAGCCAACACATGCAATGTTATTATCTTTTATGGTTTTGATTTCAATATATAACATATCATTTTCAACCTTTAATTTCTCATTTAATTCCTTTAATTCATTATTTTTATTCTTCAAGGTTTTACATTTATCATTCATCTTCTCATTTTCCATTTTTAGACTTTTTATTTCAATATTTAATCTTTGATTATCAAATTTAACTTCTTCATGCTCAGTCTGAAAAATATCTAATTGATTTCCGATTTCAGACATTAAAGATTTCAACATGCTATTCCTTTTTTCAGCTTTTAATAACTTATTGCTCACTCTTTCATACATAGCATGTAGTTCACTATAAGAAGGAGAGTAAAGAGATGATACCTCATTATCTAGGGCCATGAAGCAGATATTCTCATCATCTGAATTTGATGAGTCCTCATCACTCCATGATTCCATGTAAAGTTTCTTTTTCTCTTCCTTGATTTCTTGTTAAACAGGGGACAAAACTGCTAGATGTATCCTGGCTTTTGGTAGTTGTAGCATGTGATTGCATCCATCCTCTTGTGCTCGGAGGAGCTGACATCATTCTCCATCTTCTTGGATTTTGGCCTCATAAATTTTCTTCGCTTCTTGGCCATCAAGACAAGTTCTTCTTATTTATCTTCATCTTCTTCGTCACTTGAATGTTGTCTTGTAGCTTTCAGAGCAATGGCCTTCTTATTGCCTTCTTCAGCTTGTTTCTTGATGAGCTTATCGGTTTTGAGCACACTAAGAAGCTCTTCTTTGCTTAGAGCACTAAGATCCCGTGCTTCCTCAATTGTTGCATCTTAGCTTTCCAATTTTTCGAAAGTGACCTAAGAAGTTTAGAATTGATTTCCATATTAGAAAAATTTTTCCCAAGCACACTTAAAAGATTTATTATGTTAATAAATCTATTGTGCATTTCATCTATAGTTTCATTGGGGAGCATTTAAATTTTTCAAATTGTCTGCGTAAAAAACTTATCTTGGTATCTCTAACTCGAGATGTTCCTTCATAAGTCTTTTCTAGCTCATCCCAAATTTCTTCTATCATGTACAGATTTTATTAAAATCACTTTTGTTTAATCTACAATGTAAAATATTTATTGCAATTTCATTTAAATCAAGTTTTTTCCAATCTTCTTCTAAAAGCTCTGCTTCTGATTTTCCATCAATTTTAAAAAGTCAATTTTCAATAACTTTCCAAATCAACATGTTTTAAGCTTTCAAGAATATTTTCATCCTACACTTTCAGTAGGGTAATTACCCCGCATAAAAGTGGAGGTCTGTTTATAGCTTACCCCTCAAGAAATCCTATTGTATTAGCTACCATGATCTTTACTCTATTTTGCGGTTAAGCATAAAATAATAGAGATTGACTCTGATACCAATTGAAAATATACACTAGGAATACTCAAGAGGGGGAAGTGAGAGGGTGAATTAAGTATTTTGGCCAAAACATGAATTAAAAAATAATAATTTTGAAAAATTAAAGCTACAGAATAAAAAACTTAAATAAATTTGTAGCGAATAAAAAGATAATAAATATAAAAGATTTAAAGAAGAAGCAAGACAAATATTTAATGTGAAGTTTGGCCCTTTATCTACTCTTCATGGTCTACCAAAATGCCTCTTTCGAGGTCTTCACCACCACTATATTAATTTCAAAGAGTTAGCTCAAGATAAGCAATATTACATACACAAAAAATATGAAATATTTTTTTTCTTTCTAAGTGTTTTTATATGAATAGCAATAAAAAGAACTAAGCACTAGAGTATTTTTCTCTCTCTTAATATTTGCAAATATTATGTGCAAGAGAACAAGAAAAAAGAATTTGTTTGATCACAGCTAATGAGCTCGTAAAATAATTTGGTATTCTATTCCCCTTATGTTGGTCTTCTGGACATTGTATATAAATGGCTTTTGAAGATTCAAAAGTTCGTTAGATACAATATATAATCTCTCATGCATTAAATGCACTCCAACGACTCTTTTTTTGTCCATGTCAACTTTGTCATGCCTTATTTGTTGCGCCCAAGCTTGACCCACGACAACCTTCTACACAAATGCTTCTTCGAGCCTCAAATTTTCAATTGTCATACCCTAAGCTTCATCACATCAAGGTGTTGGTGTGATCCATGACAACACTTGTTCCCTTAAGTTTTTGTCGAGCCTCGTACTAAGTTGGTTGAGCCTCAATCATTTTTGCATGTTAAGCCTAAAGCTTGACCCCTTGACAAGTGTATTTGCTTCTCAAGCTTATCATGCGTCAAATTTAACTTATCGAGCCTTAATCAAGCATTAACCTCTTAACTTGTTTAGGCCTCGATCAATCCCTCAACCATTGTTTATGCATTCTTTGAGCCTATCGAGCCTTTGGCTTAGTTACAGCTTGATCTACCGTTATGGCTTGTCATCGACAATCATTATTCCTGCTAAAACCTACAGAAAACACGCACAAAACATGCACAAAGCATACACATATATATTTAACTAATTAGGTGTAGTTTACAACAAATAAATAGTTAATTATGCATTAAATTGTCTCATCAAAGTTCAACACAATCTACTCTCTTTATAAATGTTTTTATGATATTTGTATTTTAATATAGATATTTGTATGATATGTTATATTTATAATCTTGATATGACATGTAGATCATATATTTATAACATATATATTTGACTATATGTGGGTGTTATATCTACACATATTATCGTTGTAATCTTATAGATAATTGGTTTATATACTATATGCAATGTATGTTGTGTATATACTTTGTATATGTAGCAAATAAATCTGTTTATTAATATCTAAATTATATATATTCATTTGTTAAATAAGATCTATATTTTCTATATGTTATATGTATGCTCTACATATAATTTATAATATGTTATACATATATATAATTTGTTTCTTACATGGATAAATTTTTCACTTTATAATTTAATTACATATAAAAATTATATTTTAACAAAACGAGCATATAAAAAATAATATATTTTAACAGGTTAGCAAGTTTTAAACGTGTTTGAACTTAAACCTAAACTTGGACACATTTAAATTCGCCTTGTTCTAGGTTTGCCCCCTTCATTATTCTTGTTTTATTTACCGAAATTCTTTTAAAATTATGTCATGTCAGGGTTGACGGGTTAGATCCTAAATTTCAAGTTCTATACTCAAACTTCTTAAATGTTTCACACATGGTACTTTTAGTTGAAATCGGACTATTTTTCCTTCTAGAATCTATCGTGGAAGGGGAAATTGATTAAAATTTTATTTTTCTCGATCCTAGTTGACATTTGTTTTTTGTTTTTTTACTTTCCTCCCTAGGTGAGTAAACCGAATAAACGAGCTGAGCTGGCTTTGGTTTATGGTCTAAATTGGACCATTTTAGCCTACTTTTAAATAGGCTAGAAGTCCCAAGCTCAGGCCTAGCCACTTTGGCCTATAGGTCAAAATTAATTTTTATTTTTATTTTTATTTTTTATTTTTTATTTTTTATTTTTATTTTTTATGTTAGTTTATGTGAAAATTAGAATATTTATATATTTTAGGGTTTTATATAAATTAACGACTAATTTTATTGTTATTTTGATTACTTATATATAAAACAAGTTTTTCTTTAATAATTTATCAAATATCATATTACGTTTAAATCAATAAATATGTATTTAAAAAATGTTATAATACTTGTGGTACGTATATCAATCTATCTTCTTTTATAACATATATAAATAATCATTAATATGTTATTATATTATTCTTGTTTTTAAACTTTTCCTCTTTTTTTCTAGTCTGTGGGCCAACCCTGCCCGATTTGGCTCGCAGTTTAAACGGGTCAAGCCAATTTAGTCTACTTTTAAATGGGTAAAAAAAATTTAGCTACAACCTATTTTAAGGAGTTGATTAGCCGACCCGCAAGTTACAGCCCATATGCCAAAATCTACCTTCTCTCTCTCTCTCTCCTCTCTCCTCTCTCCTCCCCCCCCCCCCAACCCATGCACCACTTCTTCTTCTTCCTTAAAAAAAAAAAAAAAAAAGAAAAAAGAAAACCCTAAAATCTCATAAACCCAAAAAATAAACCTAAATCAAAAAGAAAAAAAAAAGGATCAGACTCATTACTTCTAGTCCGAAACCAAAATAAAAATAAAAAATAAAATAAATAAACTTGACTTTACCTTAAAAGCAGTTATAACACAAACAAACCTATTGCTACATGAATTGCACTGAATGATTTGTTTCTTATTAGTTTTATATATAAATACTTAATCTTGTGGGTCTCTTTCCCTTGTAAAGAGTGTCAGCTTCTCTTCTCGGTGAGCAAGCAAGAAATACTAAGATTTAGTTCAGGATTTGGCAAACTAAATGTCATGTTTGTGAACTACTACTATATTGGTGTTGGACAAGCTCTTCTAGGGCATAATGACATGTTATGCATTTCAAGTGTTCAATATTATCTAATCAATGGTTTTTTTTTTCATGATTCTAATGTTCTTGTTCTTTTGAATGTACCAATGAGGATTGATTATAGTATGAATGAGCATGAGTTTTGTAGAATGAGAGAGGCTATTGGAACAACTAACTCAAAAATAGACATTTTACCTAGAAATTTTGAAGTAGCAAAATCTAGGAATGTTGTTTCAAGGCCATTTAGGACAAAATTAACAAAATTGTAAAAAGAGAGAAGCAAATCCCTTCAAGCTCGTTATTACTATGGCATGCTCTTCTTGTTAGCAAATCTTTGTGCATGGATTGCTCATGACTATAGGCTGAAAGCTTTACTAGTTAATTAAATCTTTAATTTTTTTCTTTTGATTTGGGGGTTAAGAGAAAGATGAAGAAGAAGAAGAAGTGAGAGAGAGAAGAGAGAGAGAGAGAGAGAGTCAAGGGGGGAGGGGGGAAGACAGAGAGAGAAAGGAAAGTAAAAAAATAAAAAATGTCAATTAGGAGAGAGAGAATAATTTTTTTATCAATTTACCTTTCCACGTCAGATTCTGGCTATATTCCACGAAAGGGACCATGCATGAAACATTTAAAAAGTTCAGATATTGTTATGGCGTCTATATATATATATATATATATATATAGTATTATTCCATTACAAATAAAAAAGTTCGGGTAATATCAATGAAACTTATCCAAAGTTTAAGCTCTTGGTAAACTTGTTTAGACAGCTCATTATCCAATTTTTTCAAACCTAAAATATATGAAAGTCATTAAATATTTATAATTATTATTAAATTGAAATTTTTTCATTACTTTAATTATATATTTATATATAATATTGTTGGTCCCGAAAATAATCCAGAAGGGGGGTTGAATTGATTATTTCAGAAAATTAAAATTTTTGCCTTTTAAAAACAATCCCCTTTGATTTTAAAAAACGAGAACGATATGAACGATTAAACTGCTATAAAATAAATTGCTGAATATAAATAGAGAAGGGATAAGAAGATTAGACAAAAGATTTATAGTGGTTCCGCCTTGTGCGTCAGTCTATTCTTCCAGCTTCACGCCGGGATCCCCGTTATCCTACGGGTTTTGTTTCACTATATCAAATCAATTCCAATTATAAGCTTGTACAAATCTCTCTGCTCGATTTTCACAGCTGTCCTTTAGCTATAATCGATCTACAGAGTTTAAACTTGTAAAAGAACCACCACTCAAGAAGGGAACAACACGTTCCTTCTATAAAAGCAAAGTAGAAAGATACAATAAAAGGTTTATGCACAAATTCGGATTTTTTAAGATTGTAAGAGAGCAAAGTCTGTTGTGTCTTCTAAATTCTTTCTCGCTGCGTATATTTTTATTTCTATCTCTAATGTTCCTTGTCTGTCACGTCCATAAAAACTAGTTTGAAAAGATGATTTCACATCCCATGTATCTCGGCAAGAATCTGTTTTATCTTATAAAAAAAAATCAGCCGCTTCTTCCTCGGTAATCAAATCTTATGATAAGTGTTGTTGAGATTTTGTTTGTTGAAATTTGTTGAAATAAACTGGAAGTCTGTGATCTCCTCTTTTGATTTGAACAAGATATAGCATAATCTTCTTCTTGATATTCTTCTTGTTTATGCGTGATCTTCTCTTGTTAACTTCCTTTGAATAAGCTCCAAGATATTTGCTGAATTTTAGTCCCATAAAATCTGGATTATGTTATTTATCCAATAAGGATAATAACAAAATAATATGTATCATATCTTATCCAATAAATCATATCGACCTTATCTTTCAAGATATTTGTATAACAACTATATCAAAAAAAACTTTTGTCTTTTCTCATCCAATCCTTAATACCCGATCCTTAATTTCCGAAGGCTTCAAAAATAACTTTGGTAAGTAAATAACTTTCAATAAAGCTTTTATATAAAACTTTGTTAAAAAAAATCCCATGATATCAAATCCAACTTAAGTGAAACACATCAAGTATATTACCCAAATATACTTGACGAGCAGAGCTGGGTCTTGAAAAATATTATGATTTTAAACAATATAGACAAATCTAGAAAATTTCGTATTAAACCTAAAGATTCTTAAACAACTTCTGACAGACTTATTTTTCATCACTGAAGGTTCTGAAACATCTTCTGACTAACGTATTTCTTACTTCCGAAAACTTATTTTTCATTTCCTAAGGTTCTGAAGAAACTTCTGACTAACATCATCAAAACTTAAGCATAACTTCTGATTTTCCTTCCGACTTTAATAAAACTTGATCATGCTTTATTTTCGTTTAAGATGAAGATTCTGAACTTGCTTCTATCTATATAACTATCATCAAAATGAAGATTCTAAACTAACAACTATCATCAAAATGAAGATTCTGAACTAACTTCTGTATGGAAGACCAAATAATATTCCAAATAATATTAAACATATTCGAAACTAATAAAATATGTATAGATGAAACCTTAAACAAATATATCGATTAAATTTCATCTCTTTTGTCATCAGCAAAATCATATTAGAATAATTCCAACAAATATATCATCTATATAAATCATAAATCCACTAATGAGCTTATTTACAACTTTATTGACGAGCCTATTAATAGGTCTACTCGCAAACCTATTCACGAGCCCAAATAACTGTATTCACAAGCCAGCTTGCAAGCCTAGATCAAAGCTTGAACTCGGCTCGTTTGCTAATCAAACTTGAATCGAGTCAAAATTAAAGTTTAACTAAACGAGTTTTAATTTAATTGAACTTGACTCGTTTACAAATAGAGCTCTAACCGAGTCAAGCCTTTAATAAAGTCTAGTGAGTTTTTATTATGCTTGAAATCCAAGCTCTAATTTGACTTATTTAGATAGCTTGTTTTTCATTTTTTCGAACCTAAATAATATATAAGAGTCTTTAAATAATATATATATGATTATATATTAAATTGAAATTAGATTTTATTATTTTAATTATATATTTATATATAATATATCTTAGATATAAAATTCATAAATCTGCTAGTAAACTTTTTTATAAGCCTTTTAACAAATTTACATGTGAGTTGTTCACGAACCGACTCTTGAGTCTAAATTAAAGCTCAAATTTGATCTATTTAAATAAACTTGTTTTATTTAAATTCGAGATTGGCTTATTTACTATCGAGATTTGCATAGCTCGTGTAACTAGAGTTGTTTGTTGCACTAATTTTAGGTAAAGTGGAGCTATCAGATGGAATTAGCATGGCGATAAGCGGAGAAACACGTATATTTCGACGTAGCTGTCACCTGTACTACGTATACCAATGGTCCTAATGCGGTTATTTGATGCGGAGAAAAATCAAACGGAATGCAATTTCGAGGCAAAGTTTCCAGTTTGGAATTCTATAATCGGACAAAGCTATCAGCTTCGTTGACCAGAAGTTGATGGTGACTGAAGCATAGACAAGAAAGAAGGCACGACGATTCCACGATTCCATTAGATATGCGAATCTGCCTTCGCTTCGATGAAGTAATACGACAACGATGGTGGTATTAATCGATCAGTAAACTGGGTTTTTACATTTTTAATTTTGGTGCAAATATGTGATTGGATGAGATCAAAATTGAATAGTGTTTCATTGATCTTGACAACCTTGAATCGCAGGATTATACCATTATCGATGATTTTGTGGTGGTGCTTACATTATAATAAGGTAAATTTGGTAAATGTTACCTCCGTTTTTTGGTATTTAAACTTATGAATTTTTCATATACATTAATAGTATTTTTGTCATATTAGTTATGAATGCCACGAAAAATGATGGTATTAGTTGATTTAATGAGGCATGTATGAAAATTTTTTTTTAGATACTATATTGACTAATTTCAAAAATTACATACTTTATCAAAATTTGAATATCATGCGCAATATTAATCCAATAGTATAAGAAAAAGTAACAATTGTTGAGATTGGATATATAAGAAATGGAATTTATATATAATTTTAATATTTTTACGGATAATATTTAGAATTGTGCCTAAAATTTGGCAAAATATATAATTAGACACATAAACTTTGAAATTATTGAATTTAGTATATGAAATTTAAAATTAATTAATTTAATACTTGAAAAACTTTGAAATATATCAATTTAATATATAAAAAACTTGACAGAGGTACTGTTAATATGCATGAAAAGGTTTTTAGATACTAAATTGATAAATTTCAAAATTCAGACACTGAATTAATAAATTTTAAAGTTCAGATATATAATTATATATTTTGTCAAAATTTAGATATCATTCGTGACACTAACCTTTTTTATATAAAGGGAATTATTTTATGTATTGAAAAGCAAATAAAGTAATCAAATCATTTAAATTTAAAAAAAAATTAATGTATTTTTTGGGAGTATGTATTTGTCTATTGTTTTGTGTTTGTGATGTTCGTTAACTTGATGTTGCTATTTGGGGAATAAGAACAAAAAAGAAAAATTAAAAATTTACCGTTGAAAAGGCATGCCTTGTATTCAATATCATGGTGAGGTCCAACATTAATTGTTCCTGTTCTTCGGAAAGGGATATGGAAAATTTTCCCTTCTCGTGCCGATTTCTTCCAATAAACTGGACAAAGTTGAATTTATATATTAAATTGAGTAGGTAAGAATATATGTCATTTCGTACGCAAACGCGGTTTGATTAATTAACTGACTTGTCTTGGAAAACATAAAAATTCTTGTTCGAAAGTAGTTGAAGTAATTTTTTCCACGAAGATTTCCTTTTATTATTACAGTAGAAGGAGAGATTTGAACTTAATACCTCTCAAATGAGATATTAGGACGATATCAACTTAATTATAAATCTATTGACTTAGCGGCATTTCTATATTGGACCATATAAAATGCTTTACACATCTTACAACACATTATCAATCTGTATAATCTTCAAAAAGAAAAAAAAAATATATATATATATATAATAACAAATTATGGTAATAGTATATGAATTTTAGCAATTTACTCACCTAGCAAAATTTTACAAATATTTATGTGTCACTAATTAATTCAAGTGATTATTAATATTACTAAAACTTTTCTCTTTCCTCTCTATCTCGCATACACACAAACCTGTGGTAAATCTAGCTTTTGGCCGAATTATCTGCCATCTTCACTACCTTTAAGCCACAATTCTATTATTGTTGGTTAAAATATCTACATATCCTTTTTTTATTGAATAAAAATTCTCAAATCTACCCTTTATTCTATCATATCAACCATCATCAATTCACCACGTTCTCCATATCTAGTGAATATAAAGATATCATAGCAATCAAGATATTAAATAATAATAGCTTTTCGAACAAGTGGTTTAATTTTAATTTTATATCTTCTTTATTTTTTCTTTTCTTTTTAATCTTTAATATCGTTCCCTATATGAGATTATATCATCCCTTTTATATTATCTATTTACTTGTCAGGTAGATGAGTTATTCATGTAAGAGAAATCACTTTATCCTGATATGGGGCGGTTCAACTTTTGAGAGGATGTACAAGTTTTCGGATTAAGTTTCAATTAACGTTCACGGAGAACTAATCCTAAAATATGATCCAAATAAGATTATAAATAAGAAAAATTTATGATTCTTTCATTATCCAATGGCTCACAATACTATACCCAATCGTAATCGAATCACTAAAATAGTTAATATTACAGTTACTATATTTATTTTAATGGTTAGGTAAGCTCCCGATAAATTACAAAATTAGATAAATTAACATCTCATAAGCTATATATATAAATTAGATAAAGTTGCTAGCTTTTATGAAATGTTGCAAAAACTGAAATATAGTTTTGAGCTGGTTTCCTTTTTAAGGGATGTTAAGGAAAGCGGACTGTGATAAATGTGGGATATTTTCGAATTTTTCTTTCCAGAAGAAAAGTCAAATATAAGGGATAAATGGGGAAAAAAAAAAGCATTACGATTTTTTCCCTACGAATAATGATATGAATTTAAAGCAAAAATTATGTAATTTGTAGAAAAATTACAAATTATCTTTCTAGGAGCAAAGCTATCTAGAACTTCTGAAATAATCTCGCATTTGATATCTAAATTTAGTTTATTTTTTAATTAATTACCTCAGCATTAAAATTACTAATTTTCAATTATGGAAATTTTCCATGCGCTCAAGACAAAATTAACACAAATAATAAATCATGATTGTTTAAAAAATCATATAATTTTAACTAGGAAGTCTTCATCAAAATAATTGCTTAGGATTGTAGTGTATAATTAATTAGAAAATTCAATTGGACATAAATATTTCAATATGAAGTTAATATGAGTTGTGTCAAATTAGGTATTGAAATTGACAGTTAAAAGTACAATTAAATGAAAAATCTGCCAAAACTTAGGTTAGTTATAACTGTGACAAGAAAAAAAAAATTGTGTTTTTCCCTTTCTTTTTATTATTATTATTTTTTTTTTTTTGGGTTTTGCTCGATAGGGGGAAAAAAAGTTCGGACAACTTTATTGATTTAAGCAATCATTTTTTCCGAAATCATGGCATAATTGATCGGGAGCAAAGTTATGACAAATTACTGAAAAAACAAAATATCGTGCCAATATTATTACATTTGATCAAGGTCAAGAGCTAAAAAAAGGTTTCCGATATTTATGTTTGTTTGGATGCAAGGAAAAAGTAGAAATCAATGGAAAGCCATGAAAATGAAAGGGAAAATATTGTTTGGATATTAAATTAAAAAAAAAAAAAGTGAAAAGTGGATGAAAATGTTGAAAATGGGTAGAAAACTTTCAACTTTGTAGCCTAAAAATTTTCTCTCCGAAAATTATGGAAAATATTTTCTTCAGAACTTTCCATAACTTTTCATAAGTTTCCACTTTGCTTAAAAGTTTGCTAAACACATTCGTCAGGTAGAATGTTACCAAATCTAAACAAAAGTTACTACCATGTAAATGACCATTAGGAGAGAGAGTTACAAATTTTTTGTCAGTACTACATGATATTTCAATAGGTTACTAATTTAAAGAAGAGTTGTGAATTTTTAATCAGCTTTTCTTTTCTTTCTTTCTTTTTTTCCTTTTTACTTTTCTTAATTTATTAACTTAACAATTCCATTTAGGTTTCAGAATTTCAAGTTGATTTGAATCAATGAAACAATAGGGTTATCTTGTAAATGTATAAATCAAATCACAAAGCTGAGCAGATGAATGGATGCACAGACCAGAAAGGAAAATCGAACCATACTGGAATTATTACTTTCTTGAAACTTCATTGACATTGAAAGGTGACAAGAGGTTACCAGTATTGACTTGGAAAATATTCTACAAACATCGTATGTGGACTACATGAAACGCCTGGGTATGTCCAATAATAATTTAGCATCATTTTGCAAGAGATGGGATTTAATGAAATTCTAATGTTCGGTTCTCCACCGGTTCATTAAAGCTGATTTAGACTTCACCATGCTCCAATTCGGTTTTAAACCGCTGGACCACTGCTCAAAAAATGGGAAAATGTAACTGAACCCGTGGGAGTCAACCCATTCCTAGTTCTAGTAAGCTGGCAATTCCTACGATTTGGTTCCAGTTTCTGAAAATTTTTCTTTGACAAAACATCACAAATTGTATAATTCCAATTAAGTACACAAGAACATATATATATATATATATGAGTGTGTATATATATGAGTATACTCAAATATGGAAAAATATATACGATGAGAATATATATGTACTTACATATATGTATATATGTGTGAAATGTAATCCAAAAGAATGAAATGAAGTATTATTAACTAGTTTGAACATTACAATTATTGGAGGGGAACCTGAAACCTTACCTCTAATGCAGTTTACATGAATTGCATGCAACTTTTTTTGAGGAAAAAACTTAAATGAGTAGTAGGGGAAAATTTTTTTATTACAAATTTTAAGGTCAACCTAAAGGCCTCTACATATTCATAGTCAGGATCAAACTAATATAGTTTTGATTTTCATTATGGAGGACAAAAAAAAAAAAGATGGATTTTTTTAAGCTCATTACGGGTTAATTACTTGTTAAAAAAAAAGATACTTTTTTCTAATTTGAATTTCCACTTTTGAAAAAACCTATCATTACCTGATGAGTTTCCAAAAAAATATCGATTAGCTAGTTTTTTTTTAATTTTAAAAAAAAATCTATTTATTACTACAAGATAAAATGGTTTTCTATTTATAAAATACAGTAGAAGGTAAAGCCTAGTCACATTACGTATGATCTGGTACGAAGGTAGCGATGTTCTTACTTAATGAGTTGAAGTTATTGAACTATTCATTTTTCTCACTAGGGTAATCCTTCAAGTCGTTTCCTGCAGCCTACCTATTTCAATCATGGTTGCAAACTAATGCTTCAACCATTGTAGGATCATAACTAGACTTGCTTATCAAACTACTAACCTATACTACTAAATGCTTGCTCTATTGTCATCACTAAAGTCCAGGCCATCAACACCTGCCAAGCAATCCATAATAGGATTAGGAATTTCTTGGAAAGGTGTTTCTACCAATCAAAGATGTTAAAGTTGTAAGCATCCATGTTATCACCAAATTCAAATGCGATGTTGAGATACTTGTCAATTTTTTACTCTGATTTACTCCCATCTATGCTATGATGCTTCTTAAATCTTCAATGTTAGAACAACACTACCAGCTTTTCAACTTTGGTAGTTGACAATGCGGTAATCGATGCAGCTAGACTAGTGGGGATTTGCCCACCATGTGTATAGCTAAATTGCGAATATAATTCTATTAATAGATTACTTATCCCCTGTGCAACATTGCTAGCAATTATAGAATTCATATTTTGAGTGTCTAACATTTTATAGACATTTTGATAATAATATTCTAACACTTCTCTGAAACCTCCAATTTTATTCCTTGGACCCAACAATCATGTCATGTTATGCATCATTTGATTTTCCCTATAATAATTCAACTACTTTCAAACCATATTATTAACATAAGTTTGTAAAATAAGATCAAACCTTACCTTTTGCAATGTGTCGATGATATTGCATGCTTCACGAAAAAGAGATGAACACTTAGACATTTGTACAGTCATAAAAAACCTTAAGAAGTTTCAACATATTACAACAAACGTTCCATTCATTTGGATGCAAGGGTTTGCTTGGCTATGTGCAATTGCAAAGTTACACAACTCTTTATATTCAATAGTGCTACTTAGAAGTTGATGTGTGGAGTTCCATCTATGATGTACATCTTTTCTAAACTTTTTTGGTCTTTTACCGTGCACTCCACACAATTTTTGCTATTCTCTATTTACTTATAGGTGATCTATGATATAGTTAACTCCTATTTTTACTTGTGAGCTATATGTTTTTTGTGATTCTATTCCATCTTTTATACAAAAGTTTAGTATATGGCATACACATCTAATATGGAGAAAGGTCCCTCCTAATGTGAGCTAGCATAATAACTTTAAATAGGCAATGCTAACTATGTCGGCAGAGATACTCATCAAATATGGTCTTGATCGTTGCATATATTTTTTGGGTTGTGTGGGCCCATTCAATTTACCAAGTGCAATTAATCTTTTATCCATGACCTAATGATGATATATCCAATGTCATGTTATCCTCGTGTAAAAGCTTTATCCCCTTTTGTCTATCCAAATGTCTAAATTGAACAAATGGAGACACACGTGTAAAGTTCATCAAACATACCTTTTAATACGTCTTATGTTTCATGTAAGCTTTGAGACATTGTCTCTTCATTATCGGTGCATTATACATGCTCACCTACAACCGAAAGGTTTCTTAATGATAGTAAATCAGGTTCTCATTCTAGCTCATGTTGAAACCCTAGTGCAACCTGCTTATTATTTGCACTAGTGTGTCTTAATAAGGTTTGTCCTTATACTACCACAACCCCACTTCCTTCTTCGAGCTAGATCAAGAAAGTTGTTGCTATGATTGGATCCATACTGTATTCACTAAAGTGTTTAGACTTAAGATGCTTGGTCAAGCTCCCATAACAATCACCCTTTTAAAATGCATAACTAAAGGTATAGTAATTTATAGTGATTTAGTGTTAATGCACCAACACCTTTGAGACTATCAAAATTTAGTGCTAATGCACTACAACACCTTTGAGACTATCCCTTTCCTTTTACCTACATGGTATATTTTCTTGATACATCATCATTTCCAATCTATATATATATATATATATATCAATATAGGTAAGGTATATGCTTTGATTGTATCGAAGGGAAATCTACTTAATTTTGAAAAATGGAGATATCACTATAATTTCAATTGTTTAATATAATTTACTCAATTTCTTTTTTTTTTTTTCTTTTCCAAGTGATGAAATGAGAAGAGTGGAAGAAGTTTGAGAGAGTGAGATAGAGAGAAGCATATTGTGCAAAAATGGGCATTCTACTCATGTTTATACATGCAGTGGGCAAAGGAGAAAGCATTTGCTTTCTTTAGTAAATTATTTTTACCTTTAGTATTTTTTTTTTAACATTTGTATGCACCTTCTTGTAAACATTTATCTAAATCAACTTTTTTTTGGAATAACTTTTAAAAATACTGTATTTTGGGAACTTTCTTTTTCTAAATATAGGTTTTCCATATATAAACCAAAGAATTTCTCATTAGAAAAAGTTCATTTTCAAAAAGGAAGTTGTCACTTTTTAAGGGAGAGAATGTTTCCTACTTCAAAAGGAGGAAATTTTACCATAATTTAAGAAGATGCAACTGTCCTATTCTTAAAGATTCAAATTGCCAAATTTGAGAGATTTAACTTTCCCGTTATGAGAGATATAACATTCTTAATTTAAAGAGATTTCACCTTCTCTTTCAAGATGTTGAAGAGCTCTATATTGGAATTCCCTAGAAAAAGAAATTGAGCAAAGACCTAAATAGCAAATTTTCCTTAGAAATCGCTTCATTGAAGATTGCAAGAATCTATCCTCAAATGAGCTTTTATGTTTGATTTTATATATCTTGATAATCTTTTTGCTTTGATTGTTACAAAGACTTAAGAGTGATTTTTTAACCTAAATTTCAGTGAACCCTAGATTTGCTATACAATGGGATTGTATTATATTCAATGAAATATTAATTTCTTAAATCCTATTATGTGTTCTTGACTATTTTCTTGAATTAACGTTACTAGTGTATTCTTGAGTTGATTCCATACTCGTTGATTGAAAAATCTTTTATATGAATAGATCTACATAATTGGAAAAAGTTGCATGTAATTTTAGAATTAATACCATAAATTTCTTGGATTGGGATTAAACCTAATGAAGAAATTCATAGATCTTAGTACAATTTTAAGGGTTTTAACAAGGAAGAAATTTTGGTTAACCAATCTAGAATTAGAAATTATTACTTTTGAGCAATATATTAATTTGCGATAGTACTTTCCACGGAATAAGATAATTTATCAATTCATTGATTTTGTATTTTGGCTGATTGCTTAGTAGGTTTCCTAACAAATAAGGTCTTTCTTGCAATCTTGTATCGTTAATTATGATTTTGACTTGTGAATTATGAATTTTTAATTGTGATTAATTAGTTGATTTTTGGATCTACTCAATATTATTCCTTACATAATAGAGAAAGAGTGACTACTAGACTTTTTTATTCATGGAATGGATTATGAATTGTTAATTGTGATTAATTAGTTGATTATTTAGTTCTACTCCATATTATTAGTTAGATAATAGGGGAATAGTCACTACTATTACTTTCTAATTCATGAAACGATACGTCTACTTAATTACCATACTACCATATCAATGGGTATGCTTAGCTTGAATATTCGTAGAATAGGAGTAGGAACGCATTTTTTAAACTTTGGAAACACAACCATCAAAATTGCAATTTAAATCAGTTACAAAATAACCACTTTAGCTTAGTTTGATTTACAATTAGTTCAATTCAAACAATTTTCTTTGCTCACCAGTAACAGAGGGTGAAGCAACAAAATAACTCCAGTCATGAAATTGCATTATAGTAAAACGTGGACTCTCTTATTTTCCATAAGAGTAAAACCTTATCACACGTCTACATGTAAAAGTCGAATAGCTTTATGACTAGCAAACATTCATTATCTACAAATAAGCGGAAGAATGATAAATTCAGGACTTCCGAGTCAACTGCCAAAGGTTAACGGTCCATCATCAGCTAGGACCACTTGGACTAGCCTAACTTATTTTGTATTATCTATTATTAACTCATTCAAAAATCTTCTCAAATCCTGATTTTCTAGAAAACTTCACCCATAATCATGTCATGTCCCCAGTTAGATTAAATGGTTTATAGGTTATTGCTATCATGATGCTTACAATCTGGGAGGTGGTATTCGATATGGGGAAGAAGATGAACAAACATTTTTCTTTTTTTCAATTTTGTAATTTTTCATTATGATTACAACAATTTATTTGAATTTTTTTTAACAGATGTATCTAAATAGGATTATTGATATTTTATTATATATAATAATATATTGATATTTCTGGACATAAGATGCACTGTGATATGTTGATAATATCAATTAGAATTTACATGTAGTGGTGATATGATTCTACTTGTAATGATAATTATCTCTCTTATTAGATAAAAATTACATACAGACAGCGCCCCCATATTAAAGCTAGTAGCAATAGTATCTCTCTTATAAAATATATAATATATATATATATATATATAACCTAGTTATAAGTCATCTTAAAGAAGTTTAGTAATGAGGATAATCGCCATATTGTCTTATTATATTTCACAAAACAAAAAAAAAAAAAAAAAAAACGTGAATTATCTATATGCAGTGAATAAAATTTTAGATGCATGACTAAAAATACAAAAGCAACAAATATCTTAGTATTTTTTTTAACCATTAGAACAAGAAGAAGAACTTGAATTTGATTCGTCTCACTTAAGAGACCGGTATTAATACCATTAGACTATAAAATCAATGCTTTATATCTTTATGATATTATTTTCTTTCTTATGATGTCTTTCTTGTATTTGAATAAAACATGGCTAGACCCCCGATCCTACCCAATCTAATGTTAGCAGCACTCACCATTACAAGTGTATCATATAAGAAATAGGTCCACATATGAGAGTTGAATCAACTATTCGTTTTTGTCACACACACAGGTCAATTAACCGAATACAGTGATCGTCAAATGTTAAGAAAATAAGTTCAGAGATGCACTACTTCTAGTCAACGCAATGAACAAGGCACACCTCTTCGAGACACGGTTTCCAGCCAAGTGTGTTCAATTCTTCTTTTATTTATTACACCTGCTCCATCCTAAATTAACATTGCAAAACTTGACTTTATGACTGTAAATGTCAATAAACCCAAAGTCTAGATTTCTAAAGATTAACTATACTAATTGGACAAAAAAGGTTAAACTCAACATTAGCATCCTTGAGTACCATGAGTCAAGATAAGACACCAAGAAAAAGAAAAAAAGGCCAAAATTTTGAAATTTACACCAAGTTTACAGTGATTTTGACCCCTTCTCGGTTTAATCACAAATTAAGAAAATATCTAAAGACAATTTGTGGCCTTAATCTTTCTGCACATCAAAGAACAAACTGTGCTTGAGCACCCAAGGCTCGCAGAATCTTCTCATGCAAAAATTCATGGACATATGACTGTTTTATTGAGCGTGTGTGGCTATTTAGCACAAAATATTTTTCTACCTTTCTTTGATATTTAATATGATACAGCTCTTGTGGTCATTAAACATTATCGCAATAATTTTAAATTACTGCGAATACGGTAAATTTTAGAGACAAGCAGTATGAAAGGCAATAACAGTGGGCCGTTAGCTGAATGCTAGTGACAGTGGTTGGCACTTGGCATTAATATGAAAATTATACTAAGAGAAAAAGGAATTTCTTCTTTCTAAAAATGAAAATCATTTGATATTGTCCACGATGGGTAACCATGATCAGTTATTGACAGTTACCTAACTTCCAACCAACATATGTTAAATAAAAATTATTATTAAAAAAAAAAACCCTACTAGTAACCATAACCTTTTTAGGTTTATTATAATAATTTTTCACAATTCTAGGGCATTAGTTATGACAATTATCAAAAGAACATTCTGAAAAATTGTTTTTCGGCATTAGTTAGAACAACTATCAAAAAAACATTTTGAAAACATGCTTTCCTTTCGAGGCCTTTGATATAGGTTCTATATCAATAACTCATCTTTTGACGATCTTACAAATATGTCCTTCAATTTTTGAAATCCTATGCAAAAAACTCTAAAAAATGAGTTCTTTCAAATTATTTCATTATTATTATGTAAAAAGTAAGGATGCTGCATAAAGTAAATAGGACTCATAAAAATATAAAAAGAAGCAAAAAAAATTTCCAAAAGATCTTACGGATAAAGTAGCAAAATACTTTAAAGAAATTATCAGATGTGGATGCTAAACGTTCCTTAAAATCAGACACAGGGCGACTTAACAAGGAAAAAAGGGTGTAAAAGAATTTATAAAAATAAAAACTGCAAACATATCTGAAATTTAATTGCGTATAAAGGTTTCGAAAAATATTCAAATAAGTGAGGCTTTACTAATACATTGGATCATAGGATTTCCTAAGGAAACAAAGACAATATAGCATAGTCCTTATGCCCCAAAAGATCATCTACTAGAAGGGTATTTTTGTATATCAAATCATTATCACTGGAGTATAATATCCTTTAGAAATCATTCTACTACCCCGGATTAGGCACTTTCAATATAATTATAACAATGTCTATTTAATTAGCTCGGCATAAAAAGAAAGCTAATTACACTGTTTTACAGCTGCATTCCCATTTGGCACAGCAGCACGTTTCCTATCCTTCATCACCATCACTTCCAGAATCCCATCTTGCCGGAGTTTAGGAGAAACCAGTCGGTTATCTACAGGTCCAGGCAGACTAAAAGAGATGGTGAATGGTCCAGCAGGACACAACTGATGAGTCACCATGCGATAAACACGAGTTGAATCTTTCAAGATAGTTCCATTAGCAATTTCTCCCCTTATGTGAACCATCCCATTAGAGAGGATCTCAGTTTTCAGACTATCTGGTATAAGAAAGATGTGGAAAAAGATTAAGATTTAGCTGGATCAAAGTACTTACTATGAATTTGTGGTAACATACTTATATATGATTAGATTCATCTAAATTGGATGGTGCACAGATGGAGTCATTCAACTTTTGCAACTAAGATCCAAATGCTACAGTAAGGACGTGAATCCTACAACACAAGATTGGGAAACAGTTCGTAACTACGATTTCAAGTACAAAGACACAGACTCATATTATATATGATCATACAAGCGGAAATGCTTTAAAAGGAATAGTTGTTGTGCTACCAGGAAGACAGATTCATACAAATTAGTGACATAGAGTTCAGTTTATTCTTCTCACTCTGATTTCTTCTCCTAAGCAACATGCCATAGACCAAACGACAACAGGAGATACTTGTTATTAATAATATGATAAGATAACAAAATACTGTAGTTCATGGTGATCCATCGAAGAACAAACGTGAAATTTATGTGATATATTAATATTAGCAAACAGCATTTAGGGGGCGACCATTTTTTGTGCTTAGAACTGATAGTTTCTTTTTCATCCTTCCAAGTTATAAAGAGCATGAAGCACTAAAAGTGATTACACACATTATCATATATCACGAAATAGTTGCTGGAAAGCTATCAAAACCAGTGAGAGCAATACAGTGTTCGGCTATGAGACAACTACAGATATTATTGTTGGACAGTGGGTGAATAAGACACACCTATTGTAAACATAAGTGCACAAATACATAACAAACCCTATGGGCATTGATAGTAATTGGAGACAATTTGATATAAATCTGCAATTGTGTTTACCAGCTAGAACAGCAAGTTGAAGGACAAGGACCAATTGTTCAACATGAAAGCTGGATCCATAAAAATCTACGAAGAAATAGAGTTTATAAACCTATTGCAGATGAAGCAAAGAAAAAGAGTTGATAAACCCATCGCAGATGAAGTTTTGTTTGCATTGCACATGAAAGAGCAGCAAGACAATATAGCAGCATCAACGTTATGCAAAAATGATTATGATTCCTAGCTTTGGAGGTGGATTAAAAGCAGAAAAGTTAGGAGCTACTCCTAGTCCTACTAAGTAGAAAGAAAATACAAAACAAGTGAGTTTCAAAAGTATAAGTGCATACTCCGTTCCTTAGAAAGGCCAGGCAGGGCAACTCGGAAAAGATAGGAGCTCTCACTCACACCGATATCAACCATACCAATAGGAGGGCCTATTTTGCCTTCCCTTGCAGTTCCTGTCATTTCTACAACAGGCTTCACCTTAATATTGTTAGTATGCTCTTGAGCAGTCATGTCTTTTATCCTCTTCTACCTGTAACAAAAGATTAGATTAAATTATGACACTTTCCCATACAAATCCTTCATATCCCGACAGTTTTTATTGTTTTTAGCATTGAGGGATATGCAGAGACAAGATCTATTGAGTAGCAGCATGCTGGCTGGACTCCTCTTTCCACCAATATTGATTAAAAATCACTAATCCATGCACATAGCAGCCTAGATACTTCAAACACCAGTAGAAATAAGCAACTTTATTTTAAATCTCTTTCATGTTGAAACCCAAATGAGTAATACTTAGAAAACCATGTTTGCGTTTCTACATAAATGATGTGATCATAACCCAAACCACCAACCAAAGGGCCAAGGAGAGAGCTAGAACCAAAGCAGAGTCAATAAGACTCTCAAGAAGTGCCAAGGACTTGCATGTTGCACTACAGAGCTGGCCATCCAGATGCCCAAGGACCCCATCCGACCCAAAAGTCAAACAAACAAGCTATCATGCTAATGCTGTGCAGGGAGCCATCTGGATGGCAAAGAAACTGTACTGAACCCAGAATGTTCCCTATAGCCAACCAGCCAAGGAGACCACTGTCCAAAAGGCTGTTTTATTGCAAAAACATATGTCTTTACAAAACTTCACTTTGTTTACGTTTTTGCCATGGAGATGCCTCAAGGGTTTATTCAGGGTTTTAGAAGGGTTCAACAGGATCAATTAGCATATCTTTTCTCTTGAGAGCATTATCAAACCTATTATGAGCATTTATTATATTTTAGTAAACTTGAGTCATCTTTAATATTTGTGTTATTGTCAATCACTTGTAATTGTGGTAAATTTATTATTAATTTTTTAGTATCAAAATCCTTTGTCAATCACTTGTAATTGTGGTAAATTTATTATTAATTTTTTAGTATCAAAATCCTTTGACACCCCATATCTACTTTAGTGATTGTGAGTGACATTAAACTCCAGCTTGTTTCCATTTATCATGTGCACCACCCAATATGTGCAACATCAAGTCTTCGGTCTTGCTCACATCACTACTAGTCTATTTTCAGGGTCAGATGGGTGGAGAAGTTTTGCTCAAGCTCTATGAGTACTGCTGTATTTCAAGTATAAGGAAAGTGAATGATAAACAAGAGCATAAAGAAGGTAACTATCATCAGGGATAATTCAAGCACACAGTATCCCATATAAAAACAAAATTGCGAGAACATAATGCTGATATTCTAACTCAACTTTTATGTTCTGACATGTCCAAGAGGTAAACCTTTTTTAGAATATGACCGTGCCCAGCCTCCAATTGAGAAGGAATATTTTCTCAGTATTAGAGTTTCTTGCACTGAGAAGACTTCTTCAGAAGGCAACCAAGATACTTCTATGACAAATAAACATGAGGTCATAGGTGTAAAACATCCTGAAGAAATTCTTAAGGACTAGCTGCACACGGGCTAAAATTAATTTTTAAAGGGTCCAATTGAGTTGTTTATACTTAGAGAAAACTTATTATGGGTGCATCCTTATGTCAGTTAAAAAGAAAATTTTTAAGATATGAAACCGGAATCTCTTCAAAATTCTATACTGTGTTAGAGATGAGCAATTCCATTAAATGCAAACACTGCCAAATTAACCCAGCTGCCCTAGTGGTTATGTCTCCTGATCCTAGCTGAAAAAATTCAAGGGTTCCTACATTCTAGTCCTCTATTGAGAAATTTCTTTCGGATGCCCTCACATTCACATCTCAAGGTGGACTTTACCATAACATGTCTTGTAAGAACTAAGGTGGTTCATTTATACAAAGATAACAACTATAACTATAATCATGCACTCTCTTCTTATATATACATAAAATACACACACACTACAGAGGTTAGACAATGTTGTGATGTCATGTAGGAAACCACAATGCACCATGATATGAGGATTGTACAAAGGCCCTCTGGCCAGAATAATCTGGAGGTGGATTAGGAGGATAAAAGCATACTATCAAAATAGAAGAAATTTGATACTAAAGTCCAGAAACCAGAGCATGAAAGAGTGCCTGTAAGCACCATCATTATAAGCAAATTGGGGTAGTACGACCACGTGACCATTCTCTCACAGTAAAGTATACTAAAAGAAATAAATTATATATAAGATCTATGTAATGGAACTGTTGAAAATTTTCATATATATACAAAAATGTTGCTCAAAACTTTTGCATTGATGGTTGAGGGATATAAAGTACTGAAAATAATTTTCTTTTTATTTTTGGTGCTGATATATTATTTGTATTCCATGGCTAGAAATAGAGGAAACTTGCCAAAAAATATAAAACTAACTCAATGTTTAAAGGCTTATTTTTTTCTATATCAGCGAATCCATACATGACCATACTTAAATCACTACCTTCCACGAGCATGTTTGTAATCCCATCCAAGATCTAAGCCACCCTTGCATATGTTAGATTTCTCCAGGGAATAACTTTATGAGAATTACATCCAACAGCTCTTGCTGCAAGACTTATCTGCTATCTTCTAAACAACCATAACATATTTGATCATATGCTCTGGCTGTCTAGGACCAGCATTTATGACTCAAATTCTCTTTGAACTTTACATGTATTTGTTTCCCGAACTTCCTTAAGTTATCCCAAATGTGCTCCATCTATTAGATAAACTATATATCTAAGACCTTTTCCACACATATGTGACTCTTAAACAATATATATATATACATATAAAGATTTTGAGCCTACGTAAGATTCTGTTTATCATATAGTCTTGATTCTGCATATTCTCAATGTCCTTAGTTGTAATCTAAAATAAACAGATCATAAATAATCAAACATATACTTGAATACATCCAGTACCTTTAAAAATGCATTAAAGCATGAATCATATGTTTTTGGCATATGCACTTTTTAATAAGTCAATGCTCCCATTCCAAAGCCTTTGACTTGTGCTTTCAAGTTATTCGTTTATAAGTAATTTCCTAAATATCCCCATCAAAGCAAATAGACTCTAATTTCCAGATAAATAGTCTGGTGATTGCAATGGGTGCTCCAAATGCTCAACCCCATTACTACTTACACCATGTGGAGCTTTGAATACTAAATGCAGCATTAGGAATGTTCACCATTAAGTAGTATTTGTTTTTTAGAACAGTACAGAACAATGTAAATAGTACAGCATAGTACAAGAAAACATCATAGTACTGAATTCTTGTTTGGTGTGCTGAATACAGTGCAAGTGATTTTTTTTTTTTTTGGTGGCGATGGTGATAATGATGGTGGCATTAGTAGTTGTGCCGATGGTGATAATAGTACAGGTAGTGGTGGTGGTGGTAATAATTAAAAAGAAGTGTTAGTTTAGATTTTGGTTAAGAACTTTTAATTTGTCTAGTTTCAAGATTTTTGTGCCAAAAGAATCACGGGATAAAAATTTTAAAATTTTGTCCAACAGTACAAAGTTTATTGTATCATTATATATGTATTGTATCTTGCATAGCTTAGTAACATAGGGTCATTTTAGTAGGTAGCCTTGTGTTTAACAATTTGATGTATTGGCTCTGGTTACCATGTACAAAGAGAGAACTTTTGATATTATGGAATTGTTAAGATCCGAGGACATTACAAGAGATATTTATACCCTATTGACATATATGAAAAGGACTATAATAACCATGGAAAATTCTACGGGCCATAGCGGTTACAATGAGATCGGTATTGTCGCACCAATGAATGGTCTAGATCTTTTCCAACCATGATCAAACCCCTGAAATTTCTTACACATTTTTTTTAATTCATTTAATTTTCATATGAATTGTAGTACGATCCTATGACAGGACCGTAGAAGTTCCCAATAACCATATGCTACTAAGCTATGCAAGAGACAATACATATATAATAATATATTGTCCAACACCAAACCGATGTTGTGCACCAAACATGGTACATCATGTTTTTTCCCACTAAGTACCATACAAAATTGACAACCAAACACTGTCTAAGGATTATTGTGAGAGAAAGAATAAATAAAAGTAACTCTCATTTTGGATGAGTAGATGATTCTTGTGAAATGATCCCGAATGCTCAAAGCTATTCCCTGTTAGCTTCAACATTAGCTTTAGCACTTCAAATATTTTGACGACAATCCCCTTTATTTTAGATTAGGCTACAAATGAGTGAAGCCAGTCATAAGCTACTTAAGCTTAATCAGCAAAATTCGTTTATCTTAACAAATTAAGCTCATGTCGGGGCTCATATATAAGTTCCCAAGACAGTTCATTTAAGTTTGCAAACAGACTTATGAATAAGTTCATGTAACGTAAATTTTTATTTATTATTTATTCATTCATTTATTTATATTTTACTTATTTTACATATTTAAATTCCTAGATCTACCACACCATGTTGCCCGCAAGCTACTCGAGCTTAGCCCACTTTAAGCTCGATTCAACTTAAGCTCAATTTAGCCCACTTTAAGCTCGATTCAACTTAAGCTCAATTTATAATCGAATTGAAGTCGAGTTCAAACTACAAGTTATTTATCTTAATGATTAAATTTCAAGATGTATTCTAAGCTCAATAAGAAGCTCGGCTTGACCCGAGCTTGTACACATTCTTTTAAACAAGCCGAACCCAAACCCGAACTTCAAAAGTCCGCCGTAATTTCAGATACAGTTCCATCTCATGTTTTCTATCCCCTATCCCCTCAGGAAACATCCCAAATGCCGCATTTAGCATACGGAGCCAGACATTGCCTTGTCCTATTTCTTAGCTGAACTCCGAAATTCAAAACTCTTAATAAGAATCTAATAATAACAAATCCATCTCGATTCTGTCAAATCTCAAAAGCTAAATCTACCAAGAAGACATTTTACCATTTCTCAAAAAGTATACAGATAGTATAATCGCAAAGAAAAGTTTAAATAGCTACTGGGCTACGATTATCAGAAACAAAATGGGCACAGCATTCATCTAGATAGAGAGAGAGAGAGAGAACCTGCGAGCTGTTCCCGTGGTGATCGGTATCACCGGAGAGTGTTCCCGTGGCGATCGGTATCACCGGAGAGAGAGAGAGAGGAGGAGGGAAATGAGTAGAAGGACAGGATGAATTTGAAGACCAAAACAGTCTGCTGTCTAGCTGTCTGTTTTAAGTAGATTTGTTCTGGTTTTATAATGTTTGCATTTTTATTAATTTTATTTTACTTTATGGGGTATTTTTGCTATTTCATTCCTTTTCTCCCCATTTTCATCGATTTCATGCCAATTTTAGGGTATTTTTACCATTCCATTCCTTTTCTCTCTATTTCTATCGATTTCATGCCAATTTTGAGATATTCTTATCATTTCATTCCTTTTCTTTTTCTCTCCATTTCTACCGATTTCCTCCCAATTTTGAGATATCCATATCATTTCATTCTTTTTCTCTCCGTTTCTGCCGATTTCATGCCAATTTTAGACAGATAGTATATACTCCGAAATTTCTATTGATTTTCGTCGACTTCATCTGCTTTCATCCACGGTAAAAACTACCAAACACATGAATTTCATTTGATTTATTTCTTCTTCCACCTCTTCAGCTGATTTCTCCAAATTCAAGTACAATAAGTGTTCATTGCATTAAAAAGTGAGAAAATAGAAAGAAATCAATGAACATGAAAATAAATAATATATTCATAATTTACATCGAGAGTGAAAATAGGTTGAAAAAAATATATAAGATAGATGAAAAGTTGGTATATTTAATTTTTTTTTCCCGTTTTTATTTGAGAGAAATGGATTAAAACTACCGAAAAAAAAGTAGCTATAATAATAAACTCGATTTTTGCAAATATATTTTCTTATGGTGTTACGGAAATATAATATTTTAATAAAAAAATGCAAGAATGTCATGGGGCAATAATTCTAAAAATATAAAGGTTAAACACTGGCGGCCACGTAAAAATTTTTGTTACGTAACTTCAAGGAACGCTGGCAGCATATAACCCCTACACCAGTGGCGTACGTTGTACATTGGCAGTTTTCGAAGCCTGTGTACACTTAAACTTGGAACATGTAAAAATTACATGAACACCGGCATCCTAGAGTGCAACACCGGCGATGTTAGATGCTAGCATATATGCAAAATTTTCCTGAAATGAAATATGTTCATGTATAACAGATTACATATATATATATATATTAATATTAAAAAAAAAAGAGAAGAAGCAGGCCATTAAACATAATAAATAAATATAAATATTAGTATGTTTAATACTTGACTAAGAGATAAACTTTAATAACTATTGTAAATAAAATACTCATGTATAATAAAATATTAAAATTACGATAATTGTATTATATAGGTGTGTGTGTATATATAAGAATAGAAAACTTAAATAAGCTACAACTAAAGATAATATGATCCCATAAATAACAATAATAACATAAATAAAGACCAAAAGAAACACGATGAAACTAAAATTATAGAAAACAAATGACAATTACCATAAAATGGTCGAACTAACTAACAATATAAAAATAATAATGATAATAATAAAGTACTGAGTTATTAAATACAAGCGCTATAACCACATGATAAAAATAAAATGCTTTAAGATCAAGACAAGCAACATGAAAATAAATATTAACGATAAATATCTTATATCATAGATCATTACTTTAAAAGACCAATACAAGTAATAAGAATATCAGTACATGACACTTAGGTCCTCATAGGAGGTTAGTTATATAATATATATTTTGTTGATGAATATTTTATTAATTTCAATAAGTGATCTTGATACTATTAAGGACTTTCTAATTGACTATTACAATTAAGCAAAATGAGCAAGTGAATAACTCAGATTTATTACATTGTTTGTGTTTGTAACTAGTGACATATGTAATGCAAAGATAATAATGTGGTTGTTGTAGAAATCCATTGAGTATGTGTTGTGAGTTGTCTGTTTGGTTGACAAATCAGAATAATAAAATTGATAATATAGATTGCTTAATGACTTGAGAAAAGAATAGTATATGTTGTGTATGTATTGTGTGATCACCATAAGCTTGACTATAAATTACTAACTTTATAATTAAAACAGTCATGCATTACACGAATTGCATTATTGCATATTCAAAAAGTGTAACAGCCTGTTACATATTGGTATTTCGATTCCTGTTAATACTTGATATTTCTAAAAAGTTAGTTATTCCTAGGTTTTCTTTACTAAGTGGTAACGAAGGACACTACCCAAAGTATCACTTTGAAATTGTTAATACTCAAGGAGCTTCTAAGGTATGATGCAGGAAATGGTCAGTTAAAATATCCTAAAGTTAAAGTGATAACCCTAAAACGAGAAATCGTTGATTTTCCTATATACTTAATCTCTCCTAAGCAGGTGGGTCATTAAGTAATTATTCTTCAACCTTAAAAGAAGAGCGCAGATCTTTTTCCTATTTGAATTCTAGATCATCCAAGCTTGTGTCTATGCATATGCTTGATTGTTGCATTACATATGATTTGTTAATAAACTTGCTTGATGTGTAATATGTATGGTTATTCACTACGCATGTGGTTTCGTTCACACTCCTAAAGACCTTTCAGGTTGACTCTATGATCGCGGCTTATATCTTCTAGGAGCATGGCTTTGGTAAGAACTTAGAAGTTAGAAGAATATGGGATCTTCAGATTATGTTATTTATTTTTATTTATAGTTATAAGATAGTTAGTACTTGTACTATATATTTGGAGACTTATAGAATAAAATTATGGTCAGTAATACTATTACTATATTCACTACTTGTGATGGTAATTATTTACTAATTTATGGATTATATGTATTTTTCATTTCTTATCGATGCAATTAAAAAATCATGTTGTTTGAAAATATTTCATTCTCTAAAAGTTAACTAGTAATAGTGTATAAGTATGACTTTTGTACTACTACTAGGATACCCTCGGTGCATGATAATCATAGTTGACCTTAAATTTCGATTACAATAAAAGATGAATAATGTTTAGAACTTATTGATTATAAAAAGATAGTTTAAAAACAAACCATTAGAATTGTAAAATACGCAAAAAGATTAAAAACTAATCAATACTAAAGAATCTAGACCTTAATTAAATAGTTGATTTATACTAGTATTTTAATTAGAAGATTTTGAGTCTACAAAGAATAAAATCCTAATTTAACTAGGTAACCTCGAGAATTTTTTTTATAACTAGAAAATGAACATAGTAGTAAATGTAATATAAATATTCAACTTACAACTCAACAAAAATCCTAGAATAAACCTATGAGTACTACTAAACTCATTTATAATCTAAAAACCCAAATAGAAAATTTTTCACCTTAACTGATCCCAAAGATAAGATTTTGTGTCTTGAGCCAATAACTCAAGATATAATTAGAAGTAATCCTAAATTTTAAACCCAGTAAAAGACAACTCTTTTATAGAACCTATTGATTATCAAATGATAACAAAAAGATGAACAGTCAGGATTATAAATATGTAATGGAAACAAAAATAAATCCATTACAAATAATTTAGACTTTAAATAAATATTTGGATTACGTTTTTATTCTAGTTAGAGAATTGTAAAGCTATTAGAAACTAAAACCGAAACCGAAATTGAAATTGACCTATTAAGCTTAGAAAACCCTAATTGTGTGAGATAAAACCTTAAAAATAATTAATCACATAAACTTTAAACTCAAATTTGAACTCAAAATAATCTAGAAAATTTGTAGAAACTTTAAATAAATTTATGGAGACAAAACTCCTAAATAATTGATATAAATATACCTGCTTAACTTAATAAATTATACTTAAACTAAGATAACTAATTAATTAAGTAAAATTATAATTTTAATGATGCAAATTATGTGGAAAAGCATGGAATTATGGCTGGAAATGGTCCAAAATTCCTCAGTCGAAATTAGCAAACAAATAAGGTTAAGTTGGGTGACAAAAGTCAAGAGAAAGAAATGTAAAAACCATTTAAAATTACCCAAATAAGTAGCTCATTAAATGTAGCAAAACTCATGCAACTCAAGTTGAGATTTCGGTAGACAAATCTCTACTTCTTGGCCGAAAACAGTAGAAGTTGCAAGCCTTCTCCTTGCCTATATATGCACTCATTTATTAAGCTGTAAACAAAGCTTTTAATGCACATAAAAACAGCCCAAAAGCAACAGTTCAAACACACTAACTCAGCTCCATTAAACAAGCTTCAATTAAACACAATACAAGCTAAGGAAAGGAGCAAACAAAGCGAAGAAAAAATTGTTTTAAGTTAGTTTATGTAATGAACATTATCTTAAATAATATTCTTATTAAATTAAGTTCGTATCAAGCTAGGGGGAAGGGTTTAGCATCTCCATAACAGTTGAAACAAGATAATATTCCACTTTAAAACTTCATTTTATACACTATGGTATGTATAGGACCTAGGAAATAATATATTATAAAGATTATGAGATATCAAATGTGTTAATATATCATGAATAATAGCTAAGGATCATGAAAAAAGCACTCAAAATAATTAGACATGCAAGTAAATACAAATATGGTATAAGAAAAATGAAATACGAACTAGAAAAAAATCGAAAAAGATGATGAATAATGCCTACACCAGCCTTACACCGCCAGTGTATATGGCCAAGGCTGGTAGCGCACGTAGGATAGGCTGGCAACTTTTGAGCCAGCTTACACTAAAACATGCTACGTAAAATTTTGTTACACATAATATTACACGAACGCTGACGACGTACTTTTCCAAAGTCGGTAGCGTACATGGTATAAGCTAGCGGCTTTCGAGCCAACGTATACTAGAAAGAAGTTGCGTAAGTTTTAATATGTGCAAACACCGGCAGCTTACGATTCAACGCTAACGATGTTGACGTCAGTATACGTGCAAAGTTTTCCTAGACGAAATTTGTTTCGTCCGTAACACATACTATACATTTATATATCAAGAAGAAAAGAGAAGATATAAATAAATATAAATTTTTTAAGAGTAATATGTTAAACACAATTAAGTGTCAAATTTTAATAACCTCTATAAATAAGAAACATTTTTGTAAATTAAACAAAATAACTAGATTATGATAATTGTACAATAGTTATCTTATTTAGGTAAGTATATAAGAATGGAAAATGTAAATAAGTCATGATCAAGAATAATATAATTCCCATAAATAACACATAATAACATAAAATAAGATCAAGAGAAACAAGATGAAAATTAAATAATCGAAAATAAATATTAGTTACCATAAAGTGATCAAACTAAAAGAATGGTATAAAAATAATAACGATGATAATAATAAAATACTAAACTATCGAACACAAACTTTATAATTATTCGATAAAAATAAATTTTAAGTTTAGTAAATGTTTGATATATATTTAAACTCTAGGAAACTACAAATATATTAGAAAAATAATTAAAGAACTTAATGTAATTAGGGATGCAACCGGGGCAGGTTTCGGACGGGTCATATAAGACCCGAACCCGCCCCGTTTCCCAATAGGGTTTCCCAAACCCGCCCCGCGACCCTACAGAGTTTTTTATTCAATACCCAAACCCGCCCCTGTAGGATTTTGACCCTGACCCGCCCTCCTCGCGACCCGCTTAATTTTTTTTTCCCCTTCTCAACACTTACTTAAATTACAAAATTTAACAATAATTTTATCCGATAGGAGCATAATAGTTAGTTACAACTATGCTTGAATGAATTTTACAAGATATGCCACAACTTTATGAAGAAATATATAGATTTAAAACTATCATAAGAAGATTTTCAAATGTAAATGAAAAGACATTACTTCACTTACATAAATATACATAATACATATGTAGGAACCGTACCTTGTGAAGACTCAAGAATAGAAAAAACATGTTTTCAAAACACATTAACAACTTACCAACACTTAATTCACTCTCCAACAATAACTCAAAAAAACCAACCTCCCAACACACTCATTTCTAATTTTCTACTTTCTTCAAAATACATTAACAGCAAAAGCAAATACAAAACATCATCAAATGAACCATCGATAATAAACATAAACTCCAAGCTCAGTCCACCATACCAACCAAAATAAACAATGCATCAACATCACCAGATCAACCAAAATAAATTAATAGCATAATTATGAAGTCCTTGTGATCTTCATTGTTGTATTCCACTTCTTCACCCTCTTCTTCAGGTTCTTCAAATTCAAGTATCTCTAAACCTACCAAAATTAAAAGACATATATTAGAAAAATGCATGGTAAAAAAAACTTTCAACAATAAATTAAACAATCTCATACCAATTCAGAATTTAACAGCCAACTTTGAGTACACATCAATGCTTCTATTGTATTGGATTGAGCGGCTCCTATGGGAGCTAATTATCCGCCACCAGTACTAAAAGCAGATTCAGAAGCAACTGTCGTCACTGGAATAGCCAACAAATCTTTAGCTATTTCTTGTAATGTAGGATATTTCATTCCATACATTTTCCACCAACAAGAATATCAAATTCAGAATTTGCTATCCAGGGAATTGCAGGCTCTTCTAAATAATGGTCCAACTCAGACTTCACATGAACTTGAATATCATCTTTGCTAGAAGTTATCAAATATTGTTCAAATTCATCTGTCTCCACCATATGATCACATGATAATGCAATACCAGTATTATTGCCACCTCCTGAAGGAATTGAAGAAGAACCACTAGATAGAGCACGAGACTTAGGCTTAGATTGATATTCTTGAATCAATTCATAACAAGTTTTTTAACATTTTGCAACTCTATAGTAGCATTCTCTCCATACACAGTTTGAAACACGAACTCTACACCCTTAATCTTAGAGCGTGGATCCAATACAGTACAGACAGCCATGATAGTGTGCACATCTCCCCAATACTTTTCAAACTTTTCGAACATTTTCACAGCCATTGCATTAATATTCAAGTCCAAAGAATTCTTCCATGTAATCAATGCTTTCCTAATTGCAAATACTTTACCAAAAAAATAGTTTGCAGTGGGATATCGAGTGCAGAGAAAAGGTTAGTTACCTCATAAAAAATAGATAACTTATTGCAAATCCCAGCCATGTCCCAATCATCATGAAGGAAGGCATTTATAGTGTCTATCCATTAACTGAACCCTATAGAAAACCTCTTTGTATCCAATTGCAGTGACAAGCATGTCATAAGTAGAGTTCCATCTTGTTTTGCAATCCAAACAAAGTTTCCTACTATATGGAACATCAAGCTGCTTGCATGCTTCAGCAAATTTCTCAACCCTTGATGGTGTTGCTGACCAAATTAAACACTGTCACGAATCTTCTCATTGAATTTTCTATCACGGCCACACCATCCCTTACAATCAAGTTCAAAATATGTGCACAACAACGCATGTGCATTATCTTGCCAAAGAATCAGATCATCTTTTCTTAACTTCAATATTAAGTTTGCAATCATTGCATCATTTGTTGAACAATTGTCCACAGTGATTGTTGAGTTTTCTATCCAAATTCCACTTCATTAGTGAATCGAATAAGCACTGACATAGAGCTTCGTTTGTGTGCGGAGCGGCACATATATAAAACTGCATAAAGAAAGGTAAATAAGATAAAAAAAAAGGACTAGAGTTTTCTATTAAATGAAATAGAGATACATTGTTAAAGAAACTTACTTAAAATTCGACTGTGGAGCTTCCAACTACTGTCAATGAAGTGAGCTGTAATGGTCATATATCCCTTCTTTTGATTTGAAGTCCACATATCAGTTGTTACAGCCACCCGGGAATTAAGCCCTTTAAGCATCAACATCAAGTTGTCCTTTTGCTCATTGTACATCTTCAAGATATCCTTCTTTATTATTGTACGACTCACATGCTGCACAAGAGGTTGTATACTGTGCACATACTCTCTAAAGTATTTGTGTTCAACAATTGAAATGGGATACTCTCGTGCACAACAATAGCCTTTGCAAGCTTTTTCCTAGCAATGTGTTGATCAAAGGTCAATTTTTCACTGTCACACTACTCTCACCCTCGCTTTGCTTTTGCTCCATAGCTAGAAGACATTGTCTTATATCCTGTTGAGTCTTTCTCTTTGTGCACCTCAACAAATGATTATGTAAGTGCTTTGTACCATTTTTGCTTTCTGCTTTCAACTTTCTCTCACAATGGTTACAAATAGCAAATTCCTCCCCATTAATTGTTTTCTTATCCATCTCATTCCACACAGTAGAAGTCGCTTACGCTTGTTAGGATTGTTCGATTCATTTGCTGTGCTTTATACGAGAACCGAAGTAGATGTTGGTTTTCTTGTAGTAAGTGTTGGAGAAGGACTATCAACATCGTGAAGGTCATGGACGTTTTCCTCCATATTTATCTCATATCCATCCATTTCCTAATAATGAATCAATCACCACCTGAAATGAAATATCAATTAAAAAAGCAATTCACGATACTATAATGCGTAACCATGATACCGAGTATCTTTATTTTATGACTAAAACATAAGTAGGAAATAGTTAAAGCTACGATAGGTCTCTAAAAAAGTTTAGAAATTGGAAGGGCAATATGCATAATTGTTGGACCCGCATGGAAGCAAATATTGGCAAATTTTTGTCACAAGGACATAAAGTCTCGTCATTAGCATTCAGGCTAATAAAAAGTTTTCATAATTTTAAACAAATCGAACCTACTGTAGGCAATAGTTAAAAAAAGATAAAAAAAAGAAAAAAATATTTTCTAAGATGAATGATGCAAGATCTATAGATATTGGAAAAAGTAGCAGTAAATTTGCCATTTCAATGTAATAAAGGATGAAAAGAAGTTTAGAATTAACGTATATAGTGCATACAATATTCATATCTCGTACCGCTTTATAATTCAATAACTCTTCACGATCTTTGAAACTGAAGAATAAGTTCCCAGGATAGCACATACAACGCCCAAAGCTACAATCCTTCGGCTAACGATTACCTGTACAATTGCAAAATGATTAGAAAAAGAAAACAAAGCCAACTGCTATATTATTTTGATTCAAATCTCATATTAAAAGAATTATATTAATGTATGTATTGTCTGAATATAGAAATATGATAATAAGAAAAAGGGAAAAAGAAAAAAACCGAACATTTTCAAAAACTATTGACACTCAAGTTTTAACCCAATAAAGCCAAATCACAATTGAAGTGGATTGGTAAAAGGGATTTGGCTTACTAATTCAATGAATAATGAATACGCTATTTAAAGTAATAATCTTACTATGCTTTATGAAGTTTTACCAAATTACCTGTGTTTTAGGTTGATAAAAATAACGATTGCCATAGATTTTATGTATATTAAATTTATAAAATCATGTTGACATTTGAATCATCAAAAGACAAAAAAGAGCCCCTGGCTTGTCGAAACAAAAGATGCAGACTGACTATATATATATATATTATTATGTATGTATGTATCTTCTTCAACCTCGTTATGAACCATTTTAGATCCTTTTCTTCTACATAGCCAAAAACAATACATAAACCCAAAAAGATAGAAACCATAACATCTAATGATTTCTAGTCTCTATATATACTCCAGATTCTAAATTTCATGGGTAAAGGGAAGTAAGACAGAAAAAAATATGGCCGACATGAAATTCCCTTTCCAAACAACAGAAATCGACGACTTAAAAAGAAAAGAAACATCAAATTTGAACTCAACCAAAACAGGGCAAGGCAGAGGTATTAACACAAAGCTTTGATACCAAATGTTAAAAATTACACACAACCAAGAAGAAAAAATAAAATGCAAGATCAACTCTTAAGAATCGAGTTCAAAAATCGATTTGATGCGAAAAGCAATCCTGGTTTGTTCCTCTTCTTTGTCGTCCTTTTTCTTACTCGTTGAAGCCTAGAAGAAGGATATAGAAAGACTGCTAGAGCTAATAGGGAGTATAAAAAGGCTTGGAATAAAAGTACCAATAGGCCAGTGACCAAAGCTTTTACCACAAGAAGCTCAAGTGCCACAAATTCACATACTCATGGAACCTCTAAGCAACTCATGCGACAAGCCTTTAAGAGAACTTTCAGAACTAACCAACGCTTCATCGGAGTTATTCTCAAAGCAGTAAATAGGAGCTTGCCACTTTGCATCTTCTAATGCAGCACCAACTTCAAATGTCATCACATGAGCTTGTCTTCCTGCAAATTTCACACAGCAAAAGTGAAAAACAATGATTAAAAACTGCAACGGTAGGATTCAAGTAACTAAACAATTTGTAAATTGAAATTATCTGTTTAGGAGCCATGCATGGATTTAAAAATGTGGATAGCAATACCTCAATCTTCATGGTGTGCTTGTATTGGGTAAGACATTTTGCAAACCCTTTTTCAATATCACTTACTTAAAAGGAAGTTTGAAGAGGATTCACAATCTTAACAACAAATGAATAGAAATTGTTATATATAATTAGAGAGAAGAAGCATAAAGAAAGCGCAAACAAGATATTACCTTCACACTAGACCACATAGCCCTACAACAGTTCAAATGTAATGCAGATCTAGGATTATAAACAGCAAAATTTTTAACATCTCATTATCCACTAGAAGTTTGGATCAAAAATGTGAAAAGGGAAAAATCATTCACATGCCTATGATTACATTGCAATCTAAAAGTAAGTAGAGTTTGATTTCATGTAATACTTACTTCTATACCGTATGAGAATAGTTTAGTAGAATCTTGGCATTGGTTACATCACTTCTGGCTATGAACCTTGATAAATAGGAAAACTGCTCTCAAGAAGAACCTGCAATGAAATCAAAATCAATTAATAGAAATCTAATATAGGAATATTTTTCACTAAAATGAAAGTAAGAGACACACCCGGATTTTAGGGTTAAATTGCCAATAATTCCAGCTACAAAGAAGCAATTTCCATAGTACCACCACAAAACCAATCGGATCCTTCAAACATAAACAGTAGCAAAAAGTAAAACAAAGCTATGATAGAAAATATATTACCACTGATATCTTTGAGTATTGATGGCAAAAGGATCAATTACACCTAATATAGAAAGATATATATATGTGTGTGTGTGTGTGTGGAAACAAAATCATCCATGGCAGATCAAGAATCGTAGATGCTAATTGGAGGATGGAAGAAAAAACAAACAAACAACAACAAACCAACCCAAAAGGTAGAGGGCAGGAGAGGAAAGGATGAAGGCAGGATGGGGACGGGACCCAGAATTCTCATTGTTATCTTGGCAAGATAATGAACTATGTTAAAAGATCTCATATTTCATACACCCTTAACATACTTGACAAACATCTTCCATTACATCACGATCCATGACATACCCAAATATGAATCACATAAAAATCATCAAATACACAATCACTATATTTAATCCCAAAAAAAATTGTCTATATTACACGATCGATAGCAGAGATACAATGATTCGCACACAAGTGCAGAAATCAAGAGCAATCAGTTGATTAACATTTTGATAAACAAACCTGTAACCTGTCTAGTAGCAGATCCTGCAGAGTACAGCAAAGAGCAAACAAACACTACGGTTAGGATTCAAAGAAATTGGGTGAAATCGAATGAGGAAGAGAATGAAACAAAGATATTAGGTAAAAGTCAAGAGAAATCAAATTGCAAGTGAGAAAGAACCTGGTAGAGTCAGAGTTAAGGTTAGGTCCTTAGGGTTCAAAATGTCGATAGTGACTAGTGAGAGGGAAAGCCAAAAAGGTCGGTGTGTGTTTAATGGTTCAAAAATTTCACACTTATTTTTTTAAATTATTTATATTATGACGTGTTCGGGTTACCCATCGGGTTTTTTAATGACCCAAACCCGCCCCGAAACCCTATAGGGTCAGTAAGATATTTTCTAAACCCGTCCCGTGACCCTATAGGGTTTTTAACGATTCGGACGGGGCGGGTACCCTATAATAACCCGCCCCGGTTGCATCCCTAAATGTAATTATATAAATAATAGAAATTTCAATTAACATAAGACCGATAAGGTTGACGAACAAACAAATAATAAAAATTCACTATCAATATAGATACTAACGGAAAAGAAACTTAAATAAATTTAAAATAAAGAAAATATTTTAAATAAAATATAGATGTCAATTAACATCAACACAAGCAAAATAAAATAAATAATAAATAGCAAATATCAACTAACTTAAGGTAGACATACTAAAAAGACCACAAAAACAATAAAACCTTAATAATATAATTATTAAATAAGATTCAAAATATTTTACAAATTATGAAGACTTCTCTTCTATAAATATAAATTCTACAACTTTACCAAAAGAATATAACTTATATAAAGTTAAGGTTCCTAACTAAGTAAATAAAATATATTAAAATTGACAACTAGGACATGAAAGAATACCGTCAATATCATTATATAAATAAACAATATAGTAATAGATATCCATTATCTCAATTTATAGGAAAAATAGAATAGTTCTTTGACTTCCAATAGCATATTACAACAATTTAGCAAATACGACATGTCAGTAACTAAGATCTATTGCATTGCTTGTGTTTATAATTGGTGGCATATGTAATGCAAAGATAATAATACAGTTGATATAAATAGCATAATGAGAATGAATTATGATGTGAATTGATTGCTTGCGATGTCAACACAAAGTAACGAAAGTGATAAAACAATTATTTGATGATTTGAAATGGTATATTGTATGTTTGTGTGTAATGTGTGATGATCATAAGCCTGATTGAGAATCATTAACTTTATAATAAAAATTATCATGCATTACACGAACTACATTATTGCATATTTTAACAGCGTGATAGTTTGTTGCGTATTAGTCTTTCGGTTCTCTATTAATGCTTTGTTTTTCCAAAACTGTTAGTTCTTCAAAGATTATCTTTGTTCCATCGGTTCCACAAGAACTAAGTGGCAATGAAGGGCACCATTCATGATATCGCTTTGAAATTACTAATATTTAGGGAGTTTCTAAGGATTGATGCATGAAATGGTCAGTTAAAATAAATTTAAGTTAAAGTGATAATCTAAAATGAGAAATCGTTAATTTTCTTGTATAATTAGTTTCTCCCGGGTAGGTGGGCTATTAAGTAAATGTGCTTCAACCCCAATTAGAGGGTGTAAATCTCTAACCTATTTGGATTCTAGATTATCCAGAGTTGTATTTGAGTACTTGTTTGATTGTTGCATTACATATGATTGTTAATGAACTTGCTTGATGTGTAATGTATATGGTTATCTCACTGAGCCTGTAGTTTCCCTCACCCTCCAACAATTTTTTGTACTAGCTGGGATTGAGCTAGGAATGTGTGAAGAGTGTTTCTCCATCAAAATTTAATAAAATTAGAGATATAGATTATGATGAACTTAGAATGTAAATTAGATAACTTGTATAAACAAGTAAGATCTTATATTTTGTTAGTTGATACCCACTTTTTATTATTTGGTAGGGGACATCGATTCTTGCGATCCTGATAGACTATGAAAAATTAAATTTCATACTGGGTTTAAATAAAGATATTATATCCATGTAATTGAATTATATGACGTAAAAAAATAAGATAAAGTCTTATAATCTCTAGCTTGCAAGACGGTTCTCATATTACGGGTGCACATGAGATATGATAATTTTAAGGCAATCTTACTACACCCTATTTTGAGGCATGACAGTAATGTCAGATTTCCTTAGATTTTTGTTTTTTATTTTGGTTTAGGAGTTAGGAGATTCATCAGTAGAGGTTAGAAAACGAAACGTAAGTTTTGTATATTCAAGAGATGGGTTTAGCTTACCTAATTTTTATTAAAATAGATTTTATCCAATGTGTGTTTAAATGAAACCTTAATTTTATACTTATAAACTTAAATCTCGAACATTTACAAAATAAGCTTTTAGAGTCAATGTTACATATATTTATAAAACAATTAAGAAGAAAAAGTTTAAATTATTTTTTATTAATTTTAAAGGATCAAATAGTCATGTCAAAAAGAACTTTTTTTTTTTCAATATTTAAGGGTCTACATATACAATTATAAAGATAAAAAAGTTTAAATGCATATCATAATGTTTACGGAAAATGTTAAATTTGGTATCTAAACTTTGGTGAAAAAGTGCAATTAAGTATCTGAACTTTTCAAAGTTCAATCGAATACCTAATTGAACTTTTGTGGTCACTTTCGATATCCCTTTTAACTCTGTCAATCTTGGCTGTAAATGTAGAAGCTTCATCCACTTATTAATTGCCATGTGTATATAACACAGTAATAAATAAATTTATGGGAGAAAGAGAGAGAGAGAAGGAAAGAAAAAAGAGGAAATGAAAAGGAAAAAAAAAAAGGAAGCGGCATTCATAACGAGGTCATGTGCGATGCACGTGATTTCTTACCTTTAGAAAATACATTAGAAAGAGAGAGATGGACCAAGTAAGAAGAATGAAAGCCTAGATAAGTCTAAATGTAGTGATATCTTATTGGATTTATCACTTTTTTAGACTAATCATAACGAAATTGGATAAAAAAGAATTCATGAGCATTACTTCAAAAAAGGGATTCATAGAAAAAGAAGGGAAGAGAGGACAGCATTATCCTCTTCCTCTAAGCATAAGAACACACTCTCCTCTAACTTTCTTTATATAACCTGTCTTCAACCCTTCAAAGCCCTTATCGACACCAGCATTCCATCAGGATCTCTCTTAGCACTGAAGCATCAAGAAAAAAAATATCAACAAGACCACAATCATTCGTCAAATTTGCTGAGTCAACCTACACTAGGCTCGATGGACCTCCATACACCGAGTCAACTCAACTCCTTCATGGACATCGATAGTTACCTTTCACACCACAAATGCCAACAATCAAACCAAGACCCATTCTCGACCATACGCCCGCCTAACCAACACTAGACACGACATAATCACAATTGGAGGTTTAAACATGGTCTAAACCAACTCATCGAAAGTTAAACAACACCATCAAGCACTCGAGCCACTTGAATCCTTTGTACCATTATGTTAAAGAAGATGACAATGGTGAGGGAAGTGGTAATGGTGGTTAGAGTGAAGAGGTAGAACCAGAGGTTGTGAGAGGGGTTAATGTTGGAGGAAGAAACGTTGTGGATAGGGTAAGGGTATTTACAAGCTTAAGAGTCAAGGAGGTTGAGGATACAGTGGTTAATAGGGCCATCTACGCAGCAATAGTGGTCAATAAGATGAGATATGATAGAGAAGGAGATGTGTTCCATTAGAGATGGAAATGGAACAAGGTGAAGGCAATTATCTTTGGTTTTTTTTTTCGCTCTTTTTTTCTCTCCCATTAATTTTTTCCTACTATGTTTTGTAAATGTGTTGGCCTCTAAATTGTTGGATAATCCATGTAGAAGATAGAAATAACTATATTATTTGAGGTATCGAAAATGACCACAAAAGTTCAATTAACTATTAAATTAAACTTTTAAAAGTTAGATACCTAATTTGTATTTTCTGTCAAAGTTCGAGTATCAAATTCAACATTTACCCTAATGTTTATCACAATAAATTAGAAGTAATTTTGTTAAACACTAGTTTTATTTCTCCATGAAGCAAGAACATTCCGCTTCATTTCCTTACATTTCCTTCAAAATCTATGGACATAAAGCAAAAATCACTCTTCTTTTTTCCTAAAAATTCATATTTTTCACTTCTACTCATTTCTAACTATTTATTTCTCATAAAATATTGTCAAGCTAAATATTAATGTAAGAAGATCTTCCTACTCTTCTTATTCATATATATATATATATATATAAGATTTTAATTTGAGTTGTCCATATTTTTGAAAGTTTTACAAAAGAGACATCCATTAAGTCCATTTGAAAAATATTATATCTTCGATTAACTTCACAATAGTTAATTTAATATATCACAATATTAATTAATTAATGTCTCCAGCACATGGGTCCCAATTTTGCCACATTTATTACTTGAACCTTTATTAAATTAAAAGGGTTCCATGACTATTCTTGTTGAGACTCCACATTTCTATACTCATGCTGTTGCAATCTAATTTTATCTTCTTATGTAAGGACTACCATCTTGGGTTCGAGGTCACTTGCCTTCATATGGGCTTAGACTTATGAGAAGTAAGACTTCATGGGCCCTTAATTGTGGTATGACCAATATCTATAGTGAGATGTCAAATTTGGTACCTAAAATTTGGTGAAAAGTCTATTTGAACTTTATGTTCACAAATGGTTTTGACAAGAATAATTATTACATAATTAATTATTTAAATATCCTTAATTTTTAAATACTTAAAATATTTATATATATATGTTTTGTATTTGTTCTGCTGTTGTTTAAGTTTTAACAGAACAAAAAGTTAAAAAAAAGTCAAGACAAAGCTATCGAGCCTAGTAGTAAAAGATGGAGGCACTATTCATCGATAAAGACAAAAGACTAAGTTTTGGGCAAAACTTGTAAAATCAAGTGTTGAAGTTTTTGGCAAAACTATGATGTCAATTTGAGCAAAACTATGAAGTCAAGAGCTATAAATATAATTTTTCTCTTCTCTTTGAAAAAGAATGAAAAATACTAATTTTTGAACGCATAAACGTTTTGTAAATTTTTTTTACTTGTGTTCTAGTTCTCATTCTCGTTCACGTTAACTTGTAAATTTTTTTAAGAGAACAATTAGTACTCTGTTTCGAAATTTGCTGATACACTCTAAACAGAGTTTTTTAGCACTGTTTAAGATTTACAAAAGTTGATTATCTGCTCATTTAAGAAGCTCAATTTGTAAAAGAAATTTGTAAAATTTCTAAAGTATTTTCTGTTGTAAATTATTCAAGGAGGAGCGTTTCTTTGTAAAGGAAATTTGCATATTTCCTTAAGAGCTTTTCAATTAATAAATCTGCTCATATAGGAGTTGTTTGTAAAAAGTCCTCAAATGAGGCATTTGTAAAAGAAGTCATCGTGTGAGGCATTGAGAAAAGTCCTCGTAGAGGCAAAGTGTAGTCCTTCATAGAAAGCAAGAGAAGTCCTCAATGGGAGGCATTTGAAGTTTGGTCTAGAATTACCAGCATCGTTCTAATTGCGATTAGGCGAGAAGTCCTTCGTAGAAGGCAAAGAGAAGTCCTCAGTGGGAGGCATTTGAAGTCTGGTTTGAAGTTACCAGCATCATCCTAATTGCGATTAGGTAGAAAGTCCTTCGTTGAAGACATTTAAAGTCTGGTTGTGTATTATCAGTACTGTAATGGTTGTGCTATGGGTGTATTGGAGAGGCTTATATGCATGTAAAGTACAATACTTGATTTATCAAGTGGAAGTCCTATTATGATAGGCTTTGTTGTAATTCCTTGTCTAAGTTGTGTATTGATTTTGGAATAATCAATATAGAGGTAAAAGTCCTCTTTGAGGCATTTGTACCATGGAGAGTAGGCAGTGGGTCGAATTCCACGTTAAATCCTTGTGTTGCTTCTTTTTCTCTCTCTATGTGCTTCTTTATCTCTGCATATTTGTTAATTAGTTTTTTCCGCTGCATCTATTTTTTAAGTTTACTATTTTCTTATCTTAGTTAATTAATCTGGTTTGATAAAACAAAAAAAAATTGTAATACTTAATTCACCCCTCCCCCCTCTTAAGTATTCATTGCGTATTATTTCTAACAATTGGTATCAGAGCCTGGTCTCTTATGGTTGATTGCTTAAACGCAAAAGAGAAAAGATCATAGTTTTTAATACACTAGGATTCTTAGAGAGTCAGGCTATAAATAGGCCACCGCTTCTTAGTGGGGGTAATTACTCTTATTGAAAGTATATAATGAATATATTTTTGAAAGCTCAGCATAGATTAATATGAAGAGTAGTTGAAAAAGGAACTTTTACAATTGAAAATAAAAATGAAGATCAATATTTAGAAGATGATTGGAAAAAACCGGATTATAATGAAGCTGCCATGAATATTCTTCATTGTGGATTGAATGAAAGTAATTTCAATAGAGTTTATACTTGTAAATGAATATTCTTCATTATTTAAGAGGCATATTGATTTTGGAATAATCAAATAGCGGTAAAAGTCCTCTTTGAGGCATTTACACCGTAGAGAGTAGGCAGTGAGCCGAATTTCATGTTAAATCTTGTGTTGCTTCTCTTTCTCTCTCTCTCTCTATGTGCTTCTTTATCTCTGCATAGTTGTTAATTAGTTTTTTCCACTGCATCTATTTGTTTAAGGTTACTCTTTTCTTATCTTAGTTAATTAATCTGGTTTGATAAAATAGAAAAATTTGTAATACTTAATTCACCCTCCCTCCGTAACCTCCCCCCCTCCTGAAGTATTCATTATGTATTATTTCTAAGAATTGGTATCAGAGCCTGATCTCTTGTGGTTGATTGCTTAAACGCAAAAAAAAAAAAAAGATCATGGTTTTTAATACACTAAGATTCTTGGAGAATCAGGCTATAAATAGGCCACCTCTTCTTAGTGGAGGTAATTACCCTTTATTGGAAGTATAGAATGAATATAATTTTGAAAGCTCAACATAGATTAATATGGAGAGTAGTTGAAAAAAGACCTTTTACAATTGAAAATAAAAATGAAGATCAATATTCAGAAAATGATTGGAAAAAACCGGATTATAATGAAGCTGTTATGAATATTCTTCATTGTGGATGGAATGAAAGTGATTTCAATAGAGTTTATACTTGTAAATCTGCTAAAGAAATCTAGGATGAACTTAAAGTAACTTATGAAGGAACTTAAAGGACCAAAGATACTAAAATAAGCTTGTTGGTCGGTCAATTTGAAAGTTCTAAGATGCTGCCTGGTGAAACAATTGACCAAATGAATGATAGATTTATTAATATCATTAATCCTTTGAGTGTTTTGGGCAAGAGCTTTACTAATGTTGAAATAAATTCAAAATTGCTCAGCTCATTACCAAAGGAATGGGAAGCAAAACAGACAGCAATAGAAGAAGCTAGGGATCTTAGCACACTGACAAAAAGAAGAGCTTCTTGGTGCACTAAAGACTCATGAGCTTATCAAGAATCAAAGAGAAAAATCCCAAAAGAAGGCTATTGCTCTGAAGGCAACCAACGATGATTCTGATCAGGAGAAGATAAACGAGGATGCTGTGTTATTTCCAAAGAATTTCAACAAATTTATGAAGGCTAGCAGCTCCTTAAAGTTTAGAAAGGAAAGGAAGGAAGTTGCGTGCTATAAGTGCCAGAAACTAGGACACGTCCAACCAAACTGCCCTCTCCTCAAGAAAGCACAAAAAAAAATCAAAGAGGAAAGCACTTATTGCTACTTGGAGTGATGAAGAGTCATCGGATTCTGATGAAGAAGACTTATGCTTCATGGCAATCTACGATAAGGTAAACAATCCTTCAACTTCCTACTCTAATAATGAATTACTTGACATGTATAAAAAGGTTTGTAAAAATCTTAAAAAATTTGAAGAAGATAATAAAAAACTTAAAAATCTGATGCAAAATGCTTTAGTTAGATTGGAAGAGTTTCAAGATGAAATTAATGAGCTTAAGACTGAAACATAATTTGCTTAGTATAAGTCAACTTTATGATAATGGTTTTAAAGCAATATTTTATGCCAAAAGATACTGTAGAAAGAATTGATAATAACCACGTATGCTTTGAAGGATATAGACATAAAAATATTTACAAAATTAATTTATATGATTTTAAATCATCAAATCAAACATGTCTATATTCTTAAAATGACAATAGTTAGTTATGGCATAGAAAATTGGGACATGCTAACATGAAATTAATTTCAAAACTTGCAAAGAAAAATCTTATCAAAGGTTTACCAGTTTAAATTTTCAAAATGACAAGATTTGTCACGCATGGCAACAAGGAAAGCAAACTAAGACTTCTTTTAAGGCTAAGGATGCAATTTCCTCTTTTAGGCCATTGCAACTGTTACATATGGATCTTTTTGTCCTACTCAAACTTTGAGTTTAGGAGGAAAAAGATACACTTTGGTTATTAATGATGACTTTTCTAGATTTTCATAGACTTTCTTTTTTGCCTCTAAGAAGCAACCAATAATGTTTTTTTTAGATTTTGCAAGAAAGTCCGAAATGAAAAGGTCTTAATATAGCTTCAATAAGAAGTGATCATAGGGGAGAGTTTGAAAATATTGAAATGAATAGTTTCTGTGGAAATATGGTATTGAACACACTTTTTCAGCACCTAGAACCCTACAACAGAATGGTGTAAGCCGAAAGAAAGAATAGAACTTTAATAAAAATGGCTAGAACCATGTTGTGTGAAAATAATTTGCCGAAATATTTTTAGGCCGAAGCTATCAATACCGCTTGCTATATTTTAAACATAATTTTTATTATACCAATCATAAAGAAAACCCCCTATAAGATATGGAAAGGAAAAAGACCAAACATTTCTTATTTTCATCCCTTTGGCACAAAGTGTTATATCTTAATAAATAGAAAAGAATATGTAGGAAAATTTGATGCTAAATCTGATATAGGAATCTTTCTAAGATATTCTTCATCTAGTAAAGCATATAAGGTATATAATAAAAGAACTTCTGTTGTAGAAGAATCTATACATGTTGTTTTTTATGATTGTTTGACTCCTATAAATGTTAATAATGATGTTGATGATGTTTGCGATAGAATAAATAATCTTTCATGTTCTGATATTGAAAATTCTAGTACTGTTTCTGCTGTTGAAAAATATACTACTGTTGATGTTGTGCATGAGCATGTTAGTAATCTATCTAAGGAATAGAAATATGCTAATCCACATCCAAAAGACTTAATAATAGGTGAAACTTCAAATATGGTATGGACTAGATCATCTCTTAGAAACACAATCAATCTAATTTTTCTATCAAAACTTAAACCTAAAACCTTGAAAAAGCTTTAGAAGATGAGTTTTAGATTCAAGCCATGCAAGATGAACTAAACCAATTCACTAGAAGTGAGGTTTAGAATCTTGTTGCAAGGTTGAAAATAAAACAGTTATAGGAACAAAATGGGTTTTTAGAAATAAAATGGATGAATCTGGAATAGTAACTATGAATAAAGCTAAGTTAGTTGCTAAAGGCTGTACACAATAAAAGAGGATAGATTTTGATGAAACTTTTACCCTGGTTGTAAGACTAAAATCTATAAGAATGACTTTGGCATATGCTGCTTACAAAGATTTTATCATTTATCAAATGGATGTCAAAAGTGCTTTTCTAAATGGTTTCATAAAAGAAGAGGTCTATGTCGAGCAACCATCGGGTTTTGAAGATAATGAATTTTCCAATCATGTTTTGAAATTGAACAAAGCACTTTATGGTTTCAAGCAAGCTCTTAAAGCTTGGTATGAAAGACTTAGTAACATTTTGATAAATAATGGATTTTCAAAAGGAAAAATTGATACAACTCTTTTTATCAAAAATCACAATTCTGATACATTAATCGTACATATTTATATAGATGACATTGTGTTTGGTGTTACTAATTCTTCACTAATAAAAGTTTTTGTTCAGTCCATGCAAAAAGAATTTGAAATAAGTATGATAGGAGAACTCACTTATTTTTTTGGGCTTCAAATTAAGAATCAAAATCTAGAACCTTTATTAATCAATCTAAATACACTAAAGATTTGTTAAAAAGGTTTAAAATGGATAGTTGTAAGTCTAAACCTATACCTATGAGCACTAGTGTAAAGCTAGACAAAGATGAAAAAGTTAAAAATATTTGTGAAAAGATGTATAGATGCATGATAAGTAGTTTGTTATATTTAACAACTTCTAAACCCGATATCATGTTTTCTATATGTGTATGTGCACGATTTCAATCTTGCCCAAAAGAATCTCACTTGGGTGCAGTCAAACACATATCCAAGTACCTTGTGGGCACTATTGAAATTGGCTTGTGGTATCCCAAACATACTTTTTTTGAACTTGTTGGGTACTCTGATGCTAACTTTGCTTGTAGCAAAGTAGATCGGAAAAACACAAGTGGCACATGCCATTTTCTTGGTAATTCTTTAATATCTTGGCCATAGTTGTCAAACTCAAGTTTCTACCTAGAATTGCTAAGGAATCCATAGAATCGGAACATAAAATCGAAACGTAGAATCTTAAGATTCTACAACTAATGTAAATTTGCTTGCCAAAACCATCGTATACTTACTAAACTAATAAAACATTAAATAAATTATGAAAATAAAGAATTTAGTATTAAATTAGTTACATACAACCAAAATTTAACTTTTACCAATCATAATTCATAATACTGGCATTAATATATTTAGTGCAATTTTATAATTTAAATAATTATTTTTATTTAATGATGATTCATAATCTACCATTATTAAGATATATTGCAAATCATTTAAATTATCATGTGTGGGTAGCTAGTTTTGTGCAGTAATGTATATTTTCATATTTACTATATATTTGCACAAAAAATCATTACATTATGACAAATAAATTATATATAGAAAATTATTAAAAAAAGGAAAAAAAATATAACACTATATATATTAGTTTAATTTTCATTAAAATTGTTCAAAATATATCAGAGTATATAACATAAAAGAAAATAACTCTCTGAAAAATACAAAAAAAGGAAAAAAAAGAAAAAAATATTAAAAAACTAAAATTAAGTTAGATTAAGTTAAATATCAAGAACCAACCCAAAAAACCCTAAATTTAAATATATTAAATTGATTACATTTTTAAAGTTCAAATAAAAAAAAAATGTAAAATTCCAACTTTAAGATTTTACTACGATTCTATTACCAATTATACTTACGATTTTACGATTCTACTTATGAGTTTACTCAAAAAATGATTTCGTATGCGGTTGAATCGAAATCGAAATCTCATTATCAACTTGTAAACTCGTAGAAACATACGAGTAAATTCGCGAGTTTGACAACCATGATCTTGGCACTCAAAGAAGCAAAATTCTGTTGCATTATCAACTGTTGAAACTGAATATATAGCTGCTAGCAGTTATTGTGCACAAATTTTATGGATGAAACAAACTTTATTAAATATTGGTTTAAAATTTGAAAGTGTACCAATTCGGTGTGACAATACAAGTGCTATAAATTTGACTAAAAATCCCATTCAACACTCGAAAACTAAGCATATTGAGATTAGATATCATTTCATTCGTGATCATGTTCTAAACAAGGACATTTGCTTGGGATTTGTTGATACGAATCATCAGCTTGTTGATATTTTACTAAACCCTTAAGTGAAGAATGATTTTGCACTTTAAGAGTAGAATTGGGCATGTTAAAGGTTGATGAGTGCTAAAATATTTTTGAAACAGAAACTTTCTTGAAAATTTGATATTAAGTCTCTTAGCTGATAAATATTATAGACTTTAGACTAAAGTCTGCACTTGCATGCATGTTTGTGTTTATGCTTGTATGTCAATGTTTGTCTTCTGTAATTTTCTATTGTTATGAATTTGTTTATATCCTTTGTGCTTTGTTTTTAAAAATTTTGTTCGAACCAGGGAGAGGGACTTTTTTTTAAAGAAAATTTCATTTTCTTTGTCTCGGTTTTTCATAAAAAAAAAAAAGAGAAGCAAAGTTTGTTTTAAAAAGAGGGAGAGATTTTTTTTTAGAAAAGTGCTTTTAATAGAGAGAGAAATTTGATTTTGTTTTAGTTAACCTGTTTTTAACAAAGTCTGTATTCTTCTTTTCTTTATTTTTTTTTCTTTCTAATGAGAAAGGGGGAGAAATATTTGCACAATTAAGAATTATTTTAGAATTAATTATGCATATTTATTCTCATAAAAAAGGGGAAGATTGTTGAACTTTATGTTCATAAATGATTTTGATGAGAATAATTATTACACAATTAATTATTTAAATATCCTTAATTGTTTAAATACTTAAAATATTATATATATGCTTTGTATTTATTCTGCTGTTGTTTAAGTTTTAACAGAACGAAAAGTTGAAGAAAAGTCAAGATAAAGCTATCGAGCCTAGTAGAAGAAAGATGGAGGCACTATTCATCAGATAAAGACAAAAGACTAAGTCTTAGGCAAAGCTTGTAAAATCAAGTGTTGAAGTTTTGGGCAAAACTATGAAGTCAAGAGCTATAATATAAATTTTTCTCTTCTCTTTGAAAAAGAATGAAAAATACTAATTTTTGAACGCACAGTAAAAACGAAAGCAACGTTCTGTAAAGTTTTTTTTACTTGTGTTCTCGTTAACTTGTAAATTTTTTTTAAGAGAACAATTAGTGCTTTGTTTCGAAATTTGCAGATACACTCTAAGCAAGAGTTTTTTAGCACTGTTTAAGATTTACAAAAGTTGATTATTTGCTCGTTTAAAGAGCTCAGTTTGTAAAAATAATTTGTAAAATTCCTAAAGTATTTTCTATTATAAATCTGTTCAAAGAAGAGCGTTTCTTTGTAAAGGAAATTTGCATATTTTCTTAAGAGCTTTTCAGTTTGTAAATCTGCTCATATAGGAGTTGTTTGTAAAAAGTCCTCATATGAGGCATTTGTAAAAGAAGTCATTGTGTGAGGCATTGAGAAAAGTCATTGTAAAGGCAAAGTAAAGTCCTTCATGGATGGCAAAGAGAAGTCCTCAGTGGGAGACATTTGAAGTCTGGTCTGGAGTTACCTGTATCGTCCTAATTGCGATTAGGCGGGAGGTCCTTCTTGGGAGGCGAAGAGAAGTCCTCAGTGAGAAGCATTTGAAGTCTAGTTTGGAGTTACCATTATCGTCCTAAGTGCGATTAGGCATGAAGTTCTTTGTAGAAGGCATTTGAAGTCTGGTCGTGTGTTACCAGCACAACACTTGATATATCAAGTGGAGTCCTATTGTGATAGGCTTTGTTGTAATTCATTGTCTAAGAGGTATGTTGATTTTGGAATAATCAATATAGTGGTAAAAGTCCTCTTTGAGGCATTTGCACCATAGAGAGTAGGCAGTGGGCTGAACTCCACGTTAAATCATTGTGCTGCTTCTTTTTCTCTCTCTCTTTGCTTCTTTATCTCTGCATATTTGTTAATTAGTTTTTTCCACTGCATCTGTTTGTTTAAGTTTACTCTTGTCTTATCTTAGTTAATTAATCTAGTTTGATAAAACAGAAAAATTTGTAATACTGAATTCACCCCCCCCCCCCCCCCCCCCCCCCCCCCCACCCCCCCCCCCCCCCCCCCCCCCCCCCCCCCCCCCCCCCCCCCCCCCCCCCCCTCTCTATTCATTGTGTATCATTTCTAACAAAGTCCAATTAGGTACCTGGACTTTGAAAAGCTCAATTTCTAACAAAGTCCAATTGTGTATTATTGCTAATCTCGTAGATTCCAAACCAAAACGCCGAAACAATCATCAACTTACAAACCAAACCCATAACTCGAACTCCATACTCGGCAAGCACTTCCACTGAGTCATACACCAAGTCTCTATCCCTATCTCTCTTTATCTCTTTCTTTCTCTTCTCTTGTTCTCTCTCCTCCTCAGTTGTATCTTCCTTCTCTTTCTTATACTCCTCATAATCATTGGCGTGAGGAGAAGATATGGTGGTTATGGGATTGACAGTGCTAAGATTTTTATCGTTAGTGGAAGAAGATAGCAGTGGGAGATCATTGTATAAGCCATTGGGATGTGAAGTTGCAAAAATGATGAAGGGAGGTCCCTAGAGTGGAAGACAATTTAAGGTTTCTTTTTTTTTTTTTTAATCCATGCATGGACACTTGTTTGCCATTAATTGGTAGATGGGTCTACATAAGCAAACAAAATTGACGAAGTTATGTGAAATAGTATTTGTAGGCAAGGCAAGTTTAAGTGGGTATAAAATTGAACTTTTCAAAGTTTACGTACTTCATTAGATTTTTCGCCAAATTTCAAATATCAAATTCGACATTTTCTCAAATATGTAAGTAGACCTTTAACCCGAAAGATATGAGCATCTAATTTAATCACACTTATACTCTCTATATTATTTACTCCAACTCATTGCTAATTTAGACATCCGGATGGCTATATTGGATAACCTCTTGGTGCCTCACTGACTGTGTATTATTTTGGCAAGTTCACCATGCTTTCTCATCATCTTTATCAGCGTCTCAACACCTAGGATGACAATTATTTTATGCAAGCTTAATTGTAGCAGATAAATTAAACTATAATAAAAAAAAATAACGAATATGGTGCTATACCATGGATTTGTTAAAAAGCACAAACTACAACAGCCAACTAGTCATAATGACCGACTAGTTGTAGGTTGTTGTTTTTTTTCCTTTTTTTTTTGTTGGGTCATAAGTTGTAGGTTGGTTGAACCTCATTAACAGATATGTAGCAAAAGGGAACTTGGTTCGTGTGAAATTTACAAGAAAGGACTTCATAAGGATCCCATGCCTTTTTTAAAAAAAATTAGTCTCATTCTTAAAATTATTATGAAAATAGGTACTGTAGCAAATTATTTAAGAAGATTCCACATGCTTTAGTGTTAATAATATAGTAACACTGAAGATACATATTTTATTTCCGGAACCGAAACTATCTCTCACGACTCTGGTCCGGTTCTATGGAATCGGTGGTTTCCGGTTTTGGTTTTGGAACCGCGGAACCGTCTTTTTCTTAAGTAAAAATAAATTTTGTATTTTAATAAAATAAATTTTAAACTCAAAATAATTAATTATTGGATCTAAAAGTATTAAATTATTTAACCAAAATTTCTAAAAAAAAATTAGACTGCGCACTTATTTATATATAAATACAACTAATATCAATTATAATTAGTAATATGAGATCGTGGAATACTTTAAAGGATAACAAGAAAATTTTAATACAAAAAATAGTCTCACGTTATTAAAAAATGAATTTTGCTTTTAGGAGAAATTTATATAAACTAAATTATTTATAGTTTTAAGTTATGTTTATTTGTATTATTGATAATAACATATTAAATATTGTAAATAGGTAATAAATTTTACTATTCGTATGAAATAGTATAAACAGTAATAATTATATATTTAATATAAATTTTTTAAATTTTTACATAATTTTTTGTTTTTTTAATGGAGCCGGTTGGAATCGCCAGTTCCACCCTGTTCCAAGACTAGAACGGTCTAGGAACCGAAAAACCGGCGATTCCTTAACTGTCCAACCGGTCTGGTTCCAGTTCTAGAATCATCGATGACGGTTCTGGTTCGGTTCGAATTGAAATTGAATAGTGCCCATGTCTAATTCTATCTACGCCCTTAGTATTAATTTAAATATTGACTTTTATACAAAATTGAGACAAAAATTAAATAATTTAAATATTCACAATGATTATTTTGATACTTGAATTAGATAAAATATATATCTTTAGTGTTACTATGTATGTTGGGACCCTTTAAATATTGACTTTTATATTATTAGCAAGAACTTTGCATCTATAACATATATTTAAGTTTTAATGTTCAATTTGATACTTGAATTTTGACGAAGAGATCAATTAGACCTGGATTTTAGAAAGTTTAATTTTATATATAATTAAATTTTTATGGAAAAAGGAAATAAATAATAATAATTAAAAAAATTTATGAAACTGCCACCAAGACAAGAATAATACCAAATTTAGACAAGTCAAACATATCTTTTAAAGACATGAGTTTATTAGTATGTGATCTTGTCTGTTCAAAAGATGAGATTTGTAGACTTACACCAAACTTGTCACTTGAAGAAACGTGTTTTGCCAGATAAACCAAAAATTAAAAAAGAAAGAAAGAAAAATTAAGATAGAAATAAATAAAAATAAAAAGTAGTGCAAAAATATAATAAAATTATATAATAAATGTTTATATTATTTTCTACTTAAATAAAAATTATTTATTATCTATTCACAACATTTAATGTGTTATTAATAACAAAACACTAAACAAATGTAATAAAAAAATACATATTTATTTGCTTTTTATATAGTATATTATTAAAAGAAAAATCTTACTTTTACATATCATGAGACTTCTTTTTCTTTCCAACAATCTGTTCAATATTCCACTTTTGAACCATTTTCAACAAATTTGCAAATGAAGCCATATCATAGATATCATGCATTGTATCTTATCCAAATTGCAAGTGTCTGGCACCGGAGTATGTGTCAAGTGGAAAATGGCCACATTCCTGAGTCCCGTGCCGCCCGCTGACAGGTCAATTGTCATGTCTCTCTATCTCAAATCACACTTTCCAACCATGAAGTTTCCTATGTAAAATGTAAATCATGGTGTAATTACAAGCCAAGCAATATCCATATGACACACTGATTTTTCATGTATAGAAAATGAATTCCCCTACATTGATAATTTCTCATATAGATTAATGCTGAAATCGTTAGGACTCTTTTTTTCATGTGATATCCATCGAATATAGGAGCATAGAATACATGATTTTCATAATTAATTTACCTTAGCCATGCAATTTTGTAAGATAAGTGGTTCATAAATATCTTTTTTTAGCTTCATTCTTTCTTTTATAATAAATAGAGAGATAAAAATAGAAAGATGATATTTATATTTTGTAGGGATTTTTTTAACATTTATGGCATAATAGTTATGTAGATTTTTTCATTGATTTTAAAGTTTTAGTGATTTTTCAATCTCTAATATTTTGGATTGAAGGGTTTTAGTTACTTGTAATTGCTACCTTACATTAATATGAAAGTGAAATCGATAGCTCGCCATTTAAATGGAGAAATAAAAATAAAAGTGAGATTGTATAAAAGAAAAAGAAGTCCCATGTTATTTATAAGTGGGATTCTTTTTTGGATGATGGTAAATAGATATGTATTTCAATTATATTTATTTGGTGTGTTGTTATTAATAATGTATTGAATGCTCTAAATAGATATTAATAATTAATTTATATTTACATTTGAAAATAATATAAACATTTATTATTATATATGTTTTTTATATATTTTGCAGTTATTCCTACCTTAAATTTTCTTTTATTATTATTACTACTACTACTACTACTACTACTACTTAGCCAAACTCATCTCTTCAAATGATGAGGTTATTGTACTATCAACCTTGTCTCTTGAGAAAATGTATTACCAACCTTGTCTTTTGAAGAGGCAAGTTCATATACTAATAAACTGCTCTCTTTAAAAGATGAGTTTAACTTGTTTAAATTTGAGACCATTTTTATTTTAATGGTATTTTTGTAGTTTTTTATTATTATTTATTTCCTTTTCTTGAATTTTTCATATCCGAACGCCACTCCATTTAATACTCCCCTTTCACTGTCTCTTTAATAAATGAATATGTGTCAGATAATGATTCAATAGTGTTAAAACGAGCAGTGTTTAGGGATTCTAGGAGTTCAATTTGATATAAAAATAGATGTTTTAAAGTTCAAGTATCTAATATATATTTTTCTATCAAAGTTTAGGTACTAAATTAGAGATTTCCTATAGATTCAACTTTTATTAAAAGACTACAAAAAGGTCTACGAGGCTCGTATATTACATTATAGTAAGAAAATAACCAAAATGGTGTTGTATTATTGGAGAATATATTGAAAAGGCCCAAAAGGAAAGAAGCAATGAGAGATTGAGACTGCATTAGATTAACCAACTAGTCATAATGACGGGCTATCGTTGTAGGTTGGGTGAACCTCGTCAAAAGAGATGTAGAAAAGGGTACTTAAGGCGAAATTTACAAGAAAAGAAACCTTAGGAGGTGAGGCAGTAGACACGATCATAAAAAGTATCCCAGAAAAAAGAAAGATTTAAAAAAAAAAAAACCCTTTTTTAACTACTTTTCTTATACTTTTGATTTGTTTTATAAATTTCATATCATAAAAGTGGTTAATTATTTTTCGACAAAAAAAAAGTGATTAATTATTTTACTGCACAAACTATTGGCTGTTTAAAAGAAGGAATATTATAGGATTTTACGGTTATTAATAAATATATTACATTTTTCTTTCCAAGATTAAAGAAACATATCTTTTTTTTTTTTTTGTTATATTCCTACAACTTTTCATATTTTTATTCATGACATTCTAATGAATAATCATTGGATCCATGAACTGACAAAGAGATATATTGGTATTCCTTAGATATATTTATAATATATTATTAATATTGTCTTGACCTCAATAAAAAAAATACTCACAACTATTGTTTGTTTTTTTTTTCTTTAATAATGATCCCATTACTTTTATTATGTCATGCTACAACAACATACTTTATACAATAGTAAGCTTTTGGCTAAGTATCTGCATTTTGAGCAATTAGAAGGAAAATAATTAATATTTCATAAAATAAGTATTTATTAATAATAACTTAATAATATATTATTAATATAATAAATAAACCCTATGAAATGCTAATATATCATTTAACCTTTTTATGTTAGTGAAATTTTTGTTTAAATATTTAAGGCGTTAATATACATTATTATATTTCATATGTTGGAACCAAATGGAAGTATTATTATTATTATTATTATAGAATAACTATTTTTTATTTGATTTGTAAAAAGTTGTAACTGATAAGAATTTTTTTTTTAGTAGAGCAATTGTCTGTTACTCCTTATGGAATATAATTTTATTTCAAGAATTCCACATATCATAAAATAAAATAACAAAGAAATTCATATTTCACTGCAGTGTTGTTTCCTTACAGTAAACAGATGAAAGCTTCAGTTAACAACCAGCAAAGCGAGTGGGCCCATTGACTCACTTGACACCTCAGCAAATTCCGATATTCTCTGCATGAACGATCGATCCCTTCGTCACGGTCATTTTTACTCTTCAGACAGCTCGAGCTAGAACAACTTATAGAGAGAGAGAGTGTGTGTGTGAGAGGGTTGCAACAGTATCAGTATCAGTATCAGTATCATTATGCATTTAAGCGAGAACGAAGGCATCGAAGGCAACACCTTCGTCGTGACCGGTGGCCTGGTTTCGTCGGAGCTGCACTTTGCAAAGATCTCGTCCGACGTGGAGCTGCCCAAGTTCGTTCCTTTGACCTTAAACCTTCCTCTCCTTGGTCTCACGATCTTCAAACCCTAGGCGTTCGCCTCTTCCGAGGTCTCTTTCCGATACTCTCCCTAAATTCTAGGGCTTTTGTTTTGTTACTGCATTCTTAGTTTGATTACACAAGATTGAATGTCAATTTTGTTTGTATCTGCTTGATATATATTTCGTAGAATTTGATCTTGGTGTTTGCATGTGATTTTGATGGTACTTGTTTAGTCAGAGTAAAATGTAGATTTGATCATACTTCTTTTGAATGAAAATGTTTTATCTTTATATACATCTTTTACTAGGAAAAAGGTTAAAAACCGATCATTTCCAAGACATTAGCATCGTGATCCTGCCGATGACTTCAGTTAAATTGCTTCTTTCCCTGATTTTGCTTGGAGGTGTACTAGTTCTGGACTTGGTTCTTTAGTATGTTTAATAGGAAATATGCAATTTCTAATGCCTTTCCCCGTTTGTGAAGGTACATTCAGTGTATTTAGATATGCTAAGACATTCATCAGTAAAACTGCTTTCATTACTGCTGAAATAGTAGGTAATTAGCCATTGAATTGTATCATTAATAACTGTGGAATACAGTTCCCTTCAGTTGAGAAGCAATTGCAGTTCTTAGTAGTAAGTGATGGTGGCAGAATATAAAATTCTCCTGAGTATTAACTCAAAGCAAAATTAACTCAAAGCAAAATTCTACTGGGAATATGAAATCATTGCCAATACTGGTCCGTAGCAGCGCTTACCATGGCCTATTACCAAGACTAATAGTTAATTACATACAAAGTTTCAAGAGTTTAGCAATGTGACCACTTGTACTTCTCATGGAAATTGTTAAATGATATAGAAAAAAGCCAACACCATATCAACAATCTTATATTTTAAGATTAGTTGGTTGTGGAGATAAATACTAAATATGGTTGCAAAATGTTTTTAGCAAAACAAGCACACACTTGGCTGAGAACGAAAGGTCTGAATGTATCATGGACATTGATCAATGTGTTGGACGGAGTCTTGTCCGTTCCATTTTTCAGGAAATAAATGGGCAGATGCATCATGTGCTCTACCCCATCATCTATTTGACCGTGTTCAGTATTTAAATCATAATGGAGTGTGTTGTGAGTTTCACCATAATATATAATATTATTATACATCAACCCCTTTAACACATTCATGGACTAATGTATATAGGAGATGTGACCTGCAAAAGTGATGTCGAAAAGGCATTTAAAGGTGCGGATTGTGTTTTCCACCTTGCCTCATATGGTATGTCAGGGAAAGAGATGCTGCAATTCGGACGTGTGGATGATGTGAATATTAATGGCACCTGCCATGTTCTGGAAACTTGTGTTGAGTGTGGCATTGAACGGCTTGTCTATGTAAGTACGTACAATGTTGTCTTTGGGGGGAACGAAATAATGAATGGCAACGAAAGCTTACCTTATTTCCCTCTTGACGACCATGTTGATCCTTATGCCCGTAGTAAATCAATTGCTGAACAGTTTGTGTTGAAGAGCAACGGTCGTCCTCTCAAGTGAGTGAATTTCTGAAAAATATAATTATTTTGTTTTACTTTTTATGGATGTAAGACTATTTTGTGTTGATACATAAGCTATATACAATATTGCTGAGTTTATGGATGTTCACATCCTCTTAACAGTGCTGATGCTGATTGATCTTTGAAATGCTTTTCAGAGAAGTGATTGGGATATATCAACATTAATTATGTTACTTTTATTGGAAATATATTCTAGCTTGCAGTGCTGGCCATGGGAATAAAATTTCTGTTTGAACCTTTTTTAACCTTCTAGTATCACAGAATAATTAGAAGTCTGTTGCTATCATCAAAAAAATAAAGTCAGCATTAGCTCTTCGAAATTTTAGTCAGAAAACGATCCAAGTTTTGAGGAAGTTGACTTATTGTGTCAAAGGTTTGGGCAATTTACAGAAAGAAGAAGGGAAAACGCCTCTATACCTGTGCAATCCGTCCCGCTGCTATCTATGGTCCAGGGGAAGAAAGGCATCTCCCAAGGATAGTATCATTAGCCAAATTGAGTCTTCTTCCATTTAAAATCGGTGAATCAAGTGTGAAAACAGACTGGATTTATGTTGACAACCTTGTCCTTGCAATAATTTTGGCAAGCATGGGACTTCTGGATGACCTTCCTGGAAGGCAAGGATCACCTATAGCGTCTGGGCAGCCTTATTTCGTATCTGATGGTAATGGGATACAGATTTAATGTTGCACTAGACAGAAAATTTATTACAGAGAGATAAATGAAAAAAAAAGAAAAAGCCTGCACATAATATTTATACGAGAGAAGGAACTAACTTGTATATATTTTTTTTCACAGGATGTCCAGTTAATAGTTTTGAGTTTCTAAAGCCCCTTCTGGAAAAACTGGATTATGGCATGCCCAAAGTGTCCCTTCCTGTCGCTCACGGTCTCTTTCTTGGAAAAGTTTTCTGGGCTATGTACACAATTTTGTACCCATGGTTGAACAAGTGGTGGCTTCCCCAGCCTTTGATCCTTCCTGCAGAAGTATACAAGGTTGGTTCCCCATGCTGTGTGTTAATTTCACTTTCTGCCATTTCTTTGTCAGACCTTGGAAAGGATTTTAATCCTATAAATGTAATCACTGCTTTTCCTTTTTCATTCTAATATGATTTATGCTTAAAGAAAGATTGTTCATAGTCATTCCCTTTTCTTCTTGGAGTTGGCTCTGTAACTTGTTGTTGGCTTTAGCCATTGTCCTTGGTACTTATTTCTTATATTTAATTTGCTTTTGAGCATATTTGACCATCTTCATTTTTCATTCCTTTCATATCTGCAAAGTGCAACGAGTGGTGATTCTCCATGCCTTTTTGACAGGTTGGAGTCACTCACTATTTTTCCTTTCTCAAAGCTAAAGAGGAGCTAGGGTATGTTCCTATGGTCACTCCTCGTGAAGGGATGGCAGCCACCATCTCATACTGGCAGGCAGAAAGAAGAAGTCTATAGATGGGCCAACCATATACGCGTGGCTGTTTGTTGTGATAGGAATGTCTGCGCTATTTGCTGCTGCTTACTTGCCAGGCATAGGGCCTGTTAAACTCCTTAGAATTATCAGCCTTTTTCTCTTTCGCTCAATATGGATGACAAGGTTGGTATCATTAATGGCTGTAGCTGCACATCTCTGTGAAGCTATGTACGCGTGGCATCTTGCTAAAAGGGTAGATCCATCTAATGCAAAAGCATGGTTCTGGCAGACTTTTGTTCTGGGATTTTTCTCATTGCGTTTTCTGTTGAGAAGAGCTAAAATTGAGTAATTTCAGAGCTTATCAGGAGATACAAAATAGATGTGTGGTGGATAGTAATGTATAATGGAAATGAGATTTTCTGAATTTTAGACCCTTTCAAAATTTTGATTTTCTGGTGGAGCCAGAATGTAGAGTAACAGATATTGCTGGGGTAAAGGAAAATTTTCGCTTGTGGATCTCTGGAAAGCTGGGCTCAACGTGACGATTTAGGCCACTGGCCAATGTTAACTGTTATTTTTCCTCAAAAGAAGAGAAGATGATTTTTCTTTGAATGATTTTTGAGGTTATTGTGTATAGTATGGTCAAGATGAGGTTGGCTCTTGGGAAAGAATTCTAATCATGTTTTATACGAGGATTTTAACTTTGGGATCTTATTCCTTATATTAGGCAGCATCATGGTCTTTTCAACTTTGTCTAACGTGATATCATTCTAAATTATGAAACTTGTGAAAATTATTGATGCTTTCAGAAGCAATTAGCAGGACAAAATCAAGTTTATTGGATGGGATCCCTATGCCATGGTCTTCATGCGGAATGAAGATGTCTTTTTTCTTGTTTCAAAATTCCTGGCGTTCGTGAAACCTCGGGTGACTGTTCATCTGATAATGTTCGTAGATGTTCATAGTTCACAGCAATCGATATCTCACTTTCCTTTGCTAGTCGGTTAGCTTGAACAAGGATCATAATATGATAGGCGCAGTTTAGTGCCGAGAACATACCGCATCCTTCAGCAAGAAAGATAAATGTACTACGCTGCTCTTGAGTTGGATGAAATTCGAGGGTGGATTCAAATGTTCGCGTGTATAATGCACCCATCTATGCTATGCGACAGCAGGGCAAATCCACCTTATATTTCTTCTAACAAGAAGTGTGTCATATCGGTTGATATGGTGTATTTTGTGCAGAGTCAATGTGCAGTCCCTAGAAAAGTAGCTTCGTACTTATAGTTGTTGAATGTTACACGCTATAGGCAACCATGTTGATTGTAGGAGTTGCAATCATCGCTTAAACCTCATTCATATGTGGAATAGGCAACAAGTCTCGTAGGAAATTCACCTAGAAGCATCGTATCTCCGACATAGCGACATACATGCTAAGGTGATATGGGAAAAGTAAAGAGAAGGAAAAAAGTAAAAAATCTAAAAACCCATACTTCTTGCCCCGGGGCCCGGGGGAGGGTGGGGTGTGCGTGTGTGGAATTTCTACATAAACAGATTTTTGAAATTTTTTATTTTTTTTTCCCTTTTACCATGTCAACATCCAAAGAGGGAAAAAAACCAATGCAAATTTAATATCTAAATTTTAAAATGACTAATTTAATATCTTATCAAACTTTAACTATTACCTTACCTACCACTATTTCTTATCTAATACTGTTTATTCTAATTGCTGACAAAAATAGCATTGCAAACACAGAGAAAATACATATAAAAAGTTTGATTGGATATAAAATTAACCACTTTAAAATTCAAAAACCAATTAAAATTTTCATTTAAATTTAAGGCCTGAATTTGGCATTTACCCCAAAAAAAAGAAAAGAAAAAAATCTGTTGATTGATTAAAATATAACTATATTAAAAAAAAAAAAGCTTTATCATAGGATGAAATAAAAACTAATAAAATTTTGATATTTTAGTCTTCAGATTGATCATCCATAAGAATTGTACCAAATACAAATATGTCAAAGTACACAAATTATAGGACAAAAGGAATGGCTACACGATTCTCTGGACAGACTCACTAATTCTAAACTCTGGCACTCTCCAGCTTCTAAGGGAAGGCTGAAAAGCGTTTTCGGGTCTTTATTCTACTGATCTTACAAAGGGCCTTTCTACACAAATTAGTAAGACCACTATGATAGATTGGGTTCACACGAGCTGTTGAGACAAAGTTAGGGATCAAAGGCCTTTTTCTACACAAATTAGTAAGACAACACACAGGGATTTACTTCCATGGAGTGCTTGACATGGCAGGTGGATTGTTATTATTGCATGCACCTGTGCTATGGTTCAATGGGCTCCCTGCCCCACCAGATGATTCGCTAAGAGTACCATGAGATGGGCTGCTTCCACCAGTCAGTCCGCCAACAGGTGCCATCTTTGTTGGTGCTGAATAATGTTCCATGTGGTTCACTGGTTTTGGTTCTTTCTGACCATCAGGAACAAAACTGCCCACAACCACCTGTAGGGAAAAGCTAGCTTCGTTGGTTAGAGGCAAGAAACTATGATCATGCATTATCAGAAAGATCATTTTGCAATAACATGCACTAACACAATAGACCAAAAAACTGCACATATGTGGTTTGTTTAGTTTTCATTGCTGAAATTATGAGGCGGAGAATTGTACCTGTACAGGAGATGCAGCCGTTAGCAGACCTGCCACGCCACCGCCTAAAACACGGCCATCAGGGCCAGAGAGAGAGACACTCAATCCCCCTGTTCTGCTTCTGTGACCTTCATTTTCTGACAGCAGAAATGAACCAGAAAGTGACAGTATTTCAAACCGACCCTACGAGAATAACAAGGAAAGACAATCAGAAACAATGTGAATACTGCCTTACATCTTAGTCACGAAACAAGTTTCAATTTCAGGAACATGTCACAGGACTAATAAAAAGTATAAAACACTCAGCACCTCGAGTACTGCTAAGCTGTGAGAATGAGTAGGCCATTTGAACAGCATGTTGTGTTTTTTCACTTTAAATTGCAAAAAAAATTTATTATTAGAAATTAGACAGCGATTATCAAAGAATTGAAATAACTCCCATTTTTTAAAATCCATACAAGAAATGTTCCCATTACTATGGTTAAATGAGAGTAACAGCCACAAATTTTAAGCTCCTCTCAAATTGAAAATCACAAGATGAGGAAAGCTGCAGTTAAGTTCTTTGCATTCCTACTAACCTCATAAGTTACAGTTCCACCAGATATGGCAGGTTGGCGGAGGGTCACATTTGATATGGCTCCATTTGCCGACAATATGCAAACAGCCCGAGGACCATTCTGGGAAAGGGACATTATTTTTGAAGACACATCCTGCAAGCGAAATCAATGGAGTTAGAGGTATCAGCAAAATGGAAGTACTGTTTACAGAAATTTACATGCACAAAGAATGTTTAGGGTAAGTATGATAGAAGGCACACCTAAAGGAGAAAAATTGCAGTAAAAGCAATAGTATTGACATCCTCTTCTTCTTCTTCTCCTTCTTTTTTTTTGGGGGGGTTTCATTTTTTATTTATCTATTTTTTCCCCTCCATAGTTAATCTAATATACTGAAATGGTAAAATAACAGGCAATTACGTCATGTTTTTATGATATGGTTCACGAGCAAAGGTATGCAACTCTTTCTAGAGTGATAAATTTTTATTTACTTTTACCTGTTGAACTCATTAAGGAGAAAAACAGAAGATGGTTGACTTTGTTCACAATCAGAAAATTAAGCACAAAAAATTCAGAAGCAGTAACTACTGCATGAATATCAAGAGTTAATCACTCAAAACCCACAATCAGGGTTAGGTAAGACTGGCTGGCATTTTTACTTTCCACATAACCAATGCTTTTAAAATGCCACTGATTCTGCAATAGCATCAGTATCCGCAACTTCTTTTCACAAATTATAATAACTTGGAACTTGTCTAAGGCTTTGGCATGTTCTATCTTTTAAAATGTTCACAAAAAGTAACTCCACAACATGGGGAAATCACCTTGTTCAAAATAATAAAATACATTTTGATGGAACAATTGTAATGCTAGCATCACCAAATCTGAAAACCCAGTATAAACAATTTACACAATCTATGTGAACAAGTAAAAGACATTTATTTTTGGTTAATTCCTAAGAGACATTTGTTAATTTTTTTATTACCTAAATACGTTATTACATTTTTCACTGCCTTGTGTAGGATTATCATTTTAAGCATGAAAAAATACCTTGAAACAACTATATAATAATTAGAGACAATGAAGGAATAAATGCCATTCTGCCTCAATTTTAATATAAGAAAGGAATAGAACAAACCTCTCCAGCTTTAACAGTAATAACGTGTGGCGTAAATCCAAGTCCCGCAGATCCTGCAACATGTAACCATCTTTTAGTTTTATTCATTACAATAACAGAACTTCAGTTTAAGCTCAGCAGATTTTTCAGTTGATCATATTATATAACTCTCATTGATATATAACATCAATTATCAATATAAAAGGTACAGACAATTAGAATCAGCAGTAAGCACCAAGCTTTTAGAAGTGGCTATAAAGTAGTGCAGTGAAGGCAATAAGTCACTATTACCAACCCCGAAAATATTCCATACCACGAATGGTAGGAAATTATACATTTATAAATGTACAACTCAATCCAAAGACTATAAATTAATATTATAGCTGACCCGAATTTGAGAGAATAGGCCCCTTAGAAGCAAAGTTGAAAAAGGGGATATATACAGCCAAAAGTGGCATCCAGGAGAACAAAAAAGAAAGGGCAAAAAAGTAATAGCAAAAGTCTGTTTTCAAACTCAACACACCCAAATTGCAGGATAACAACATTCTTTCCTTTTCTGCTTTATAGAAGCATCCATGAAGGGAAAATTCCCATGAAAGGAAATCATTGCCCCACGAGGTTAAAAAGACAAAAGCATCCATATATATGCGAACCTATGGTTTGCATGTTCCCTTCAATTTTGAAGAAGGATGCAATTTTGTTTAAAAGAAAGCTCATAGCGTGTATGATTTGTTATCAAGGTATGCTTTGAATGCAGTGAAACAGATGCAGCTTTGGTAAAAAGAATAAAAGTAAATAAATAAGTTGGTAAATTTTATCCAGGTAAACATGCCCAGATAACTTCTTCAAAGACCAGCCACTTAAAATATTCCGACATCACCATGTGGGAGACATAAAAATAATCCATATTAGATACTAAGTCACTAACCAATCATCTGCATGCTTCACAGCAGAATGCTAAGCGCATTCCCAGGTACAATAACTACAAGATCTGTACAACTTTACATTTAAAAAGGACCCTAAAGCAAGTTCATCTTTTGCACGCGGATCCTCAGGTTTGATATACTTTATAAAAACAGATTTCAACGTAGTTTGAAACTTCCTCGTACCTAAAGTATCCAATCGATGTTTTTTCCCCGACCCAGGAGGTCTCCCTCTGGATTTCTTCACAGAATTAGTAGGCGAAACTGAACCAGGGAGGTTCCCATTGCCACCCGAAATATTCACACCAGCACTACCAATGCCATGTCCTGCACTGGGAGAAAATCCTCCACTTGGTGGCCCAACAGTAACAGGAGTTCCACCAGATGCCATAGCCAAGGCCACGGTGCCATCCGGTCCATATTTTCTAGGTCTCCCTCTCTTTTTCCTAGTCGGCTGCTCCCCAGAAGGACCACCAGTTGTACTAACACTCATTCATATTAACACCAGGTGGCACAACCGCTGGGGGAGCACCACCACTCGACATAGGGCCTGACACATCGACACCGACAGCTGCATTGCCGTTTCCGGAAACAGGGTAAGAGGGGGGAGTGGATGTCATGGGTTTATATATAGGTGTACCACTACTACCATCTGCATTATAAGCTAAACGCATCCCTTGAACTCCTGGTTGGGAGGTTCCTGGTGGTTTCTGGATAGAAAAAGAAAAGGGCTCTCCTCTAGTGGCCATGATACCTGTCTCTGATTCTCCCATGTTTTAACGTTTCAGCCTTTCTATGTTTTTTCCAGTGCTAATGTCTCATCAAATCTAAAACCCTGCCCAAGAAAATCCACAGTATCAGAAAAATCCCTAGAAACCACATCAATCAGAATCCAAACTCCTAAAAAGATTAGATCTTTACACATACCCTTTATGTATTAAGCACCATTTGCTCTATCTTTGTAGTCAGATCCTCAAAAGCCCTGCAATTTCTCAGCGTAATCAGCAAAAACCCAAGAAACCTTTTCTACAGTAGAAACATCACTGTACTTAGTCTGAAACTAAAAACCCATGAAAACCCTAGAAGTTACAAACTGATTATGAGTTGAATTCCTTAAAAAGATGGAATTTTTACACATGGGTAGGGTAAGGTACTTCAAAAAGACTAAGATAGTACTCCTGTCGAGCAGAACACCAAACTTTAATGAAAAGTTAAAACTGCAACATCTGCTTTGAATTTGAGGAAAATCTAGGTCGATTCAACTCTTAAAAGACTTTGAATTTACTACCAGTAGGTAAAATTCTGGTTTGGTTTTACTATAGTTCGTTGTGATTTTGAACTAAATGGGTTCAGCAATTGAGCAGGAAAAAAGATGAATTTTGAAGGGAAAAAATGACAGATATTTGAAATTTAACGGCAGATCAAGTAAAAATTTAGGCTTGAAGTTGAAATCTTTGAACAAAAATCAAATAAAATTCTCAATTTTTCAAAAAGAAAAAATTTTAAATAAATAACATTAAATACTTAAAATTCCCAGGTAAAATAGAAAAATAAAAAATAAACTTACCAATAAATTAGAAAAAGAAAAAAAGTAGAGATGGACGGCTTAGGGAGAGGAGAAATTTCCTAGGGTTTTGAGAGGAAAAGAACAGAGGCACAAATGCTTTTTTTAAGAAAAACTATGGATTTCCAGATATTTATATCTATAGTAATTGTTTTGCATTTTCTTTTCCTTTTCCTTTTTCTTTTTAGATTTGTTTTCCTTTTCTTCTTTCACTTTACTTACCTGGAAAAGTAAGTGAAAGAGAGAGCCCACAAAATACTCTAGTGGCAACCTCTTTTGGGCGGCATCCTCTAATGGTAAGCTTTATTAACTTTTTTTGGCAGATTTCAGAAAATCCAATAATTATTTCTTTGTTGGTGTGATTTTTAAAAAGAAAAGGCATAAATTGTAAACTTACTTTTATGTATACAGTATGTACTGTAAAAATACTATAAATTTATTTCCGTTTGTTTTATTTGGTCTTTGTGGATGTAACCTTGCAAGAAATCTTTAAAAATAAAACTTTGGGCAAATATCACCCCTATTACTTCAACATTATTGAAATATTTAATTAACTATATGAACTTCTTACCTAAAAATTTAATTGACTAACTTTTCGAGTATACAAACACTGTCTAAACAATCCGTTAAATGACACGAACTCTATACCCAATAGAAGAGTGGCATATGTCCACTATAATTGGTACTTTATTTTTCCTATTGTAATTATACTTACAATTAATTAAATTATTAGAAGAAAATTAATTGAGCCAACAAAGCCCACTTAATCGATACAAACTTCCAGCCCACTCTAACGTAATCCACTCTTATCCCTAGTTTCTTCCAAATTCGAACATTTCTTCTTTGTATCGGTACTACATAGAAGGTTAGTTTTTAAAGTTTTACCAATATAGGACAAAAAAATCACTAAATTATAATGACAGACTGCTTGTCACATGAATTACAAAGATTGTTTAAAAAATATCAAACTCAACCTAACTGCTTGATTACGACGACGAGGGTGTGCTATGGATTTGTGGAGTTTTGGTTCTGTTCATGATTGCCCTGCACCACTCTTTTTGTCCAAAACCCCTGTATGCTTTGAAGGTATTAGTATCGTTATTGACTACTTTCGGGGTTTCGATTATGAAAAGTAAAACATAGATCTTGTTTAATTCTCAACCATTTTACTTTTAACATCTTCTCTATTGGTTTTGTCTTTCATTTGGCTATCTGAAAAATCACTAGCACCACCACCATGAATTGATGGGAAGTTTTGCTTTGCTTAAAAAAGATATGGTCATGGAAATACACCAAAGCCATGAATTAAATTTTAAAGAAGCCATGATGTGTCAAGATAATCTTTTCTCCACCCTCCTCTGAACCTTTATCCCTCCATAGGCAGCATATATACACACGATCAACAACCACTTTTACACTGCATCTTCGTTTTAGATATGGGTGAGATTGTAAGAATTAAAAAAAAAAAATTAACAAAATTCTGCATTATCAAACAAAGCATTATCATTATTAGTAGTCTTAGTTTCTTAACAAAAGTGAAGATGATAGAACAAATAATTTTGGCAGTGGTTTTGATAAAGCAACGTAGCTGTTGTTGATGGAAGGTCAATCCTCTTTTGTACAATGAAAAATAGAGAACATCTAAAAGATACAAAAAATACGAATTCACATGTATATAGCCTTCATAGAAAATTTTCCTAGTTTGATGAACTAAGCACAAGTGAGTACCAAGATTTTTCCTTAAAGCTGACATCTTTAATTGCCTTATTTCCTTATTTCTTTCTGTTTGATTTTAAAAAAAAAAAAATCACTTCATTGATATCACTCCTTTTGTTGTGTGTTTTATGGGGTTTTGGTTGAAGCTAAAAGAAAGGCCACGAGTAAAATTCACATCTCGTCTGACATTTTTTTATCTCGTTAATGCAAGAATAGGTAAGCTAAGTCCGTATTGAAGATGAACTAAGTAATTATACCTGTAAGTTATAAGACTTGTGACCTATTATGAAGCTCGAAAGCTTATGTCTACTGTAAAAAGTGAGAGTTCGTATTTATGATGTGGGTTCATTCGGTGCAGATATAGATAGGTGTTGGATTTGAAGAAGAAGATGGTCATTGTCCCACATGGGAAATTTCTTAAGACATTGTCTTGTGTATAAAATGGAAATGAAGAGTCAATTGTTGAAATGATTAATACCATAAAGTGTGGGCTTAGTGTTTTTAATGTTAAGGGCTTATGTGTCTATACCCATTGGATTTAGCCAAGAGTATTATGTGTTAATTATAATAATAATTAACATAATTATTAAGATAAGAAAATAAAGACAAGATACTAATAATATTGATTTGTAGAGGGGACACATGTCACACTTTAATTAGTGAGAAATGCCATGTTATTTAACTAAGTTAAAGTTGAGATAGTGTTCCAGTTTATAACCATGTAATCTAGGTGCCATCCTAATCTATTCTAGATGGGCTATAATGAAGGCTTTCATAATATAGGATAAAGTCTAACTCAACCTGAGCGAGACCCTTACTTATATCATTTGTTTATACTACCTGCCTCATATGTGGAGTTAGAGGAGTCAATAGTCTAACAAGGGATTTTGTTGGTATTTAACTTTGGATACGTACACTTGCATACCCTTGGCTCTGCCTTGTATATGTAATTTCCCTTATGACCATAGTCAAACACCCAATCTTAGTAGTTAAATAATGTTACATGGTGGACACTTGATACTTTATTCTTTATCATATTTCTTTATAACATAGTCGATCAACACCTTACCAAGAGCTAAGGCATCCATTGCCTCTTTTATTTACCTTTTGAACATGGCATTGCAATTTTAGAATATTTTCTTCACTAGTGCAGCTACGAATAAGCTTCTGCCATCTTTAAGGAGAACATTGTAACTTTTAGTCATATCCGTTCTCCCATTGTCAAAACCTTACACCCTTATTGTAGGATAAGGTCCATTTATAAAGTGGCAAATCCTTAAAATATTGAATAGTCCATGTACCTGACTATTTGGCTGCTTTAAAATATTCATAGAATTATCTAGGTTTTAATTGGGAAACAGTTTTTTTTAGTAGTTCTCTGCACTCTTTATTTTTAGCCCTTGAGTTGAAGTTGATAACAACATGACTAATGCACCAACACCAATGCCAGCCCCTTGATCACACTACATTGCAGTCCTCAAGTACCTTCTTTATGTTAACATGCGTTTAGATATCAAGGAGATGTCCATGTGACCCTTTATTACAAGTTTTAGTAACTTCTTAAGGAACGAACTCCATGTGTCCTCACTCTCTTCATCTAATAGGACATATGCCAGAGGCACAATATCGTTTGTCTCATCCATCACAACAACAATAAAGAGCTTACGTTTGCATTTCCCATACAAAAATGAAACATCAATGGTGATAATCGACCTACTAAACATGGATAAAAGGCCAATTACTAAACAACTACATAGGTCAGGTTCATCATTGTGTACTTGCAATGTCGAAACACTTCAATGTAAGATTCGAATGCCTGAGAAAGTATGATGAGCATATGTCTTGCAACGTCTAATTCTATAGTTCTCCATTCGACCTTTGTTCCTAGATTGACATCTTGTATGCATGGTTGTCAAACTCGAGTTTCTACCTAGAATCGCTAAGGGGTCCATAGAATCGGAACGTAAAATCGAAACGTAGAATCGTAAGATTCTACAACTAATGTAAATTTACTTACAAAAACTATTGATGTACTTACTGAAATAATAAAACTTTAAATAAATTATGAAATAAAGAATTTAGTATTAAATTAATTATGTACAATCAAAATTTAAGTTTTATCAATCATAATTCACATACTGTCATTAATATATTTACTGCAATTTTATAATTAAAATAATTATTTTTATTTAATAATGATTCATAATCTATAATTATTAAGATGTATTGCAAATCATTTAAATTATCATGTGTGAGTAGCTTGTTTTGTGTAGTAATGAATATTTTCATGTTCACCATATATTTGCACAAAAAATCATTATATTTATGGTAAATATATTTATAAATAGAAAATTATTAAAAAAGGGAAAAACATAGCACTGTATATATTAGTTTAATTTTCATTCAAAATGTTCAAAATATATCATAGTATATAACCTAAAAGAAAATAACTCTCTAAAAAATACAAAAAAAGGAAATAAAAGGAAAAAATATTTAAAAAACTAAAATTAAGTTAGATTAAGACAAATATCAAGAACCAACCCCAAAAACCCTAAATTTAAATATATTAAATTGATTGCATTTTTAAAGTTCAAATAGAAAAAAAAAGTGTAAAATTACAACTTTAAGATTTTACTACGATTCTACTACTGTTTCTACTCACGATTCTACGATTCTACGATTCTACTTACGAGTTTACTCAAAAAACGATTTTGAATGCGAGTTGAATCGAAATATCATCATCAACTCGTAAACTCGTAGAAACGTACGAGTAGACTCACGAGTTTGACAACCATGCTTGTATGACATTTAGTAGGTGTAAATGCTTTAGCATATGACTCCTCTTATCTCCCATAAACTTGCCCAATTGCCTTCTGCTTCACTTCCTAAATCCTCTACAAGTGAATTGTGTAGTGAAACTCCCTTAAGATAGTCATTTAAAGATCCTTCGTTTGTACATCAAGTGAGCTTTGAATTTGTATTATAATATATCTAGACATGTTACTCAAATCCAATTGATAGTAATTTTATCTCATAATTTCATCCAAATATGTGTGCAGTCCCATGAATTTTGTAATCTGAAAGCATCTACTATGTTTCTTATAGCACGCTCCAACTCTCCACTTACAACCCATGTTATTAATGTAAGTACATTTCGCTACTTGCCACCTTGAATTTGAATCCACTACCTTAAAGTTGTATTGGTTCATTATGTGCCATATCTTAACTGGCTATGTGAGGTGATTTTTACTCTTTAATTGCATTCCTACATTGAATTCATACCTATAACTCTAGTTACCAATACCTCTTTCTTGCTCATGTAGTATATCCACTATCTACCCCTGCTGTGAAGAATGACACTACCTTCAAACTCCTAACTACATCCACATATGTTCAAGCAAAAAAATAGCACTAATTATTCCTCGTTTGCCAATGATGAGGCTCGAGAAGCTCCTAAAGCCATCCTATACCACCATCACCCCCATCATCGCTAGACTCATCACTTGATTTATCAATTGATGTGTTTTCAATTGCATTAGTATTAAAGTCACCCTATCTATTTGGTGCACCTAGTTCGAGGCTATACACTTAGGCCTAGTTACTGCCTATTGCCTGCGTAGTAAGAAGGCTTTGAGATTTACACACCTAGCTTTCAACACTGCCACTCAACTCAATATCCTGACCAATATCAGTATCTGTTGCAACTGGGAATTCCTTTCCAAGCATCTCCACATACATAACCACTAAAACCTGTATGTATGTTAATAACTCCTTATACTATCATTGTCATCTACTAGCACCACATCATAATGCAAAATTACATCTCCAATTGCAACTCTGTAAAGGAACTCGACACAGTGTGTCGTCCTATTTATTTTAAGAGGTTTACGTATATTACCCATGAGTTTCATATAACTAGTATCTTTAGAAACACTAGGGATTGTCAGTAGATGCCTATCATAATTCAACCCTTTTTCTTGCACAATATTTCTATGAGCATATAGCACAAGTTTAGCCTTGTTCATTTCCAAGCCTATCTTGTTAACATGAAATATCAATTAAATATGGTGTTTAATAAGGTAAAAAAAAGGGGAAAAAAAGACACCTAGACTTCTCTACACCTTATGACAAAATTATTAGTATTCATTATAATATGAAATAATGTATTCATTGTTATATGCAGTTTATATAGTATATTAAATTGTAATCCTCTATTTCGACACAAAAGGCAATAACTTTTTTTATTCCTTTCTTTTTTTTAATTTTCTTTTGATCCATGACATGTTAAATACCTAATAAACTTTAAACGAGGCATATAAGAAGATGGTAGCCATTTTCTCTTAGGAGCATAGCAAAAGCCTATTTTACCTTTTAACTAATCATTTAAGACATGAATTCAATAATCTCGATTCTTAAGTAATATCAAGCTCAAAATACAATCCTTAGCTCAAACATGGTTATGAATTCAAACCTTTACTCTCGTCATATGATCATGGTGCATTGAAATAAAATATAAAACCAACAAAAAGATTTATCAAATAAAAAGTTTTGATAATTTTAGAGTGGCTTTTGATTTAATATACTTAGTAAATTGCACACGCTCCCCACCATTTATGACACAACCACAAAAATTTCAAATTGAGAAGAATCCAAAAAATGAAGGGAAAAAACAAAATAAAACAAAAGAAAATTAAGCAAATTAACACATATCAACAAAAACCAACAACACATCTTCACAAATCAAGGAAAGTTACAAGATGGAGTAAAGAGCAACTTACTTGATCCAAAATGGGGAGTAGACTACGAATCTCTTGCAAAATGGGTTAAAGATCACGCAACATAACCTGTACACCCAACAAATTCTTCTTTAGTAATGTGAATTGAATGAAATTAGCCAACAAATATGCGAAGTTGATTTAGGGTTAGTGGTTGAACTCGTCTCTTCAAGAGATTAAATTTTAATTAATTAATTAATTTTTTAGCTAGAGAACAAGAAACTTCATTCATTGATAGAAAGAAAGCAAGTGCAAATCCATTCAATACATGAAAATCAAGAGATAAAAATAACAAAACCTAACTAATAAGGTCATATCTCTTACATAAAAAATGGTATAAAAAAAACCCTTGAATAGAAAAGGTTCTACCATTAGAGTAAAGATTTGGTAATCTAATTAGAGAAAGTACCTACATAGGGGTAGAGCATAAAAAATAAAACAAAAGAAAAATTGATAAAAAGATGGATCTTTTCATCTTGAATATTCTCTTCATTTCTGGACCCTACAATGCAGATGTCCAATCCTTCGATCTCTTATATATTGATAGCAACTTCAAAATTCTTCTAAAATAAGTTCGTAACCCTGACATGCTTGGAAGATAAAAGATGGAAAAGATGATGATGAAAAGTGAATGGTAGGTCTTTATTGGGTTTCAAAATTGAAGAAGGAAAAAAAATAATAAAGAAGAGGATTGTGTTAGGTTTTTCTTTTTCTTATTTTTTCATTATTTTATTTAGGGTTTCTCTTGGGAAGGGGAAGGAGAGAGGAGAGAGTGGCTATAAACCCCGAGAATTTTTCATACTAGTAAAAATAAATAGGAATACAAATATAAAAATAGAAGGTCAATGTAGGACTCAACAAAGACCCTATATAGAACTACGAGTAGTAATGAACCTATATATATAACTTTAAACCCTCAAACAAAGTTCCCTATATAGTAACAAATACCAAAGACAAGATTCCGTAGTAGATATAAAAAACTTAAAATATAAAAATGATTAAGAAAAAATTTCAAGTGTATTAGAGAATAAAAAATCAATAAAGCTTATAGTTAAAAAACAATAATTTAAAGATGAACCGTTAGGGTTATAAATACATAATAGGAATAAAAACATATCCAAAACTAACAACCTAGACTTTAAATGAATGTTTGGATTACACCATTGTTCTAATAGAGAATTCTGAAGCTCTTAAAAACTGAAATCGAAATTAGCCTATTAAGCTTAGAAAACCCTAATCGCGTAAGATAAAACCTAAAAATAATCAATCGCATAAACTTTAAACTCAAGATTTGATCTCATCGATTATTTGTAAGAGCCTTAAACAAACTTTCATGGATAAAATCCCTACATAACTGATATTTAAATATGAGTAAAAAATATTAAACTAACTAGGAAATTTAGATAATTAATAAACAAGTGTAATCTTAACTCAAACTAAGCTTCACGATAGGAAAACTCCATCAAGAACTTCAATTGTTGCATGTTGAGGAAGAAAGATGCCAGCTACTGAAGACAATTGCATCAAATAGTCATCAAAAGTCAAATGAAAAAGACTTGTTAACTAATGAGAAATTACTAACTAAGCAACACAATAAATGAAGGCTGGAACAGTGAAGAATTCTCCCCAAAAGTCCCATGATCAGCAGCAAATAAGGAGACACACAACACACAAACTTAACACACACATCCACCGAACATAGCCACCATTTGCATTGAAAATATCCTAACATGTACACAAAAAACAATAGCTATAAATAAGCATAATTAATAAGGAAACAAACACATTATTACCTTTTCATTTGACCCACGAAATTTGCAAAATAACACAGCCAACAATCACACAAGTAACAAAGCTGCAGCTTAGGAAACCAACGACTAAGTTAAGTTAAACTTGTTTCAAAGTAGTAAATTCTTAATTCATTAACTTAACAAATGATACTACTAAACTATAGGTTCAGACTAGATCTGAGAAGGAGGTTTAACAACCCAATCTCAGTTCATACAAGGCAATATCTAACTCTAAAACTCTATTTATGTATCATGATTGATATAGTAGCTAAGAAATCACGTATTATAATGATTACGAGATATTATATGTGTTAATATGTCATGAACAATAGCTGATGATCATAGAAAAGTACTCAAAAATAAATAAACATGCAAGTATAATACATAAAAGACAAGAAAATCTCTAAAAACAAAATGGAAAAAATGAGGAAGATGATGAACAATGGTGAAAGCCGGCTCAGAGCCGATAGTATACACTGGAAATCGGCCTTACACAGATGGCATACATTGCTTAGGCTGGCGGCATATGTAGGACAAGCTGGCGGCCTTCAAGCCAGCTTACACTAGAATGAAGTTACATAAAATTCTAATATGTGCAAATGCCAGCAACCTAAAAATCAAGGCAGGCGGCGTTTACTACTAGTGTACATGCAAATTTTGCCATGGATGAAATCTGTTTCGTCCATAACATATATATATATATATATATAAGAAAGAGGAAGAAAAGAAGCAAAACATGAAATTTAATAAATATATATAAATATTTTAAGGTTAGTTTGTTTAGATATTTGTTAAGTATTAAACTTTGATAACCATTACAAATAAGAAACACTATTGTTATATTGAACAAAAGATTATAGTATAATAATTATTCTATATAAGTAAGTGTATAAGAATAGAAAATGTGAATAAGTTATAATTAAGAACAATATGATTTCCATAAATAACAGATAATAACATGAAAAGAGATCAAGGGAAACACTGTGAAAATAAATATTATTTACCATAAAAAGGTCAAACTAAAGAACGATATAAAAATAATAATGATGATGATAAAAAATACTAAATTACGAACACAAATTTCTAAACATTTTATAAGTTGTAAAACTATCAGTTATTGGTAAATAATAACTTAGAAAATGGTTTTAGGACACTTTGACAACCAATATGATTTATTTATATATATATATATATATCTGATTAGTAAATATTTATTCATTCAATAGGTGATATTGATGAGTTCGTGGATTTTCCTAAAGACTATTAAGACTTATCATCATGAGCAGGTGAGTAAATTAGATCTATTACATTGTTTATGTTTGTAACTAGTGAAATATGTAATGCAAAGATAATAATATAGTTGATATGGAAGTTTGTTGAGTATGTGATATGAGTTGTTTGTTTGTGATGACAAACTAAGATAATAAAAGTGATAACACAAACTGTCTGATGATTTGAGAAAGACATGATCTATGATGTATGTAATGTATGATCACTATAAGCTTGATTGAGAATTATTGGCTTTGTAAATAAAATAATCATGCATTACACGAACTGTATTATTGCATATTTTAAAAGCATGGCAGCCTTCTATGTATTAGTATTTCGGTTTTCTATAAATACTTGGTTTTCTTAAAATTGTTAGTTTTACTCAATAGTATCTTTGTTTCATTGGTTCTGCATGAACTAAGCGGCAACAAAGGGCATAGCCCATGGTATCGCTTGGAAATGACTAATACTTAGGGAGTTTCTAAAGATTGATGCAGGAAATGGTCAGTTAAAATATCCTTAAATTAAAGTGATAGCCTAAAGCAAAAAATCGTTGATTTTCCTATATACTTAGTTTCTCATGGGCAGGTGACTCATTAAGTCAGAGGCTTTCAACCCCAATGAGAGGGCATAAATCTTTAACCTGTTTGGATTTTAGATTGTCCAGACTTATATTTGAGCATTTGTTTGATTATTGCATTACATATGATTGTTAATGAACTTGCTTGATGTGTAATATATCTGATTATTCACTGAACCCATAGTTTCGCTCACACTCTAAAAACCTTTTAAGCTTATTCTACGACCTTGGCTCCTTTCTTACAAGAGCATGACTCCAGTAAGATTTAAAAGCTAGAAGAATTTGGGATGATTGAGATAAGTTGTTTATTTTATTTCTTAGTTATAAATTAGTTAGTATTTGAAATGTCAGTTTATGTATTTGGAAACTTATGAGATAGGAATATGGTTTGTAATATTATATTATTCAAGACTTGTGATGCCAGTTATTTTACTAAATTATGACTTACATGTATTCGTCATTTCTTATCGATGTAACTAAAAGATCCTGTTTGTTTGAAAAATATGTCATCTGTAAATGTATAATTGATAATATTGTACATGTGTGGATTGTATGCTACTACTAGAGTACCTTCGGAGCGTGATAGTGGCGTTATTGTTATCGCGTCTTCAAGAGATGAGGTTAATTCAACAATATTGACGTCGTTTCTTCAAGATACGAGTTCAAGTTGCTTAAATTTAGGATTATTTTAATTTGAGTGGCATTTTCATAACTCTTTATTATAATATTTTTTTTTTCATTTTTAGGAGGTGAAATATAAATAGAATGGGCATTTCATAAAGATGATTTTTTTTATTTATAGCTTAATAGGTATACTAAATTACATTTTCTTTTAAATAAATCATAGGATTATAAACAAGAGAGAGAGATAGAGATAGAGAGAGAGAGAGAGAGAGAGAGAGAGAGAGAGAGAGAGAGAGAGAGGAGAGAGAGAGAGAAACCTTATAATGCTAAAGGTACCTGTCGAGCTCAAAGTTTGTTCTTATTCTCCTAAAGGTCCCGATCTGTATTAAACCCTGCCCGGTTTAACATGGAACACTCGGCAAGGAACCAGTAGGATTTTGTTAAAAGCTAGATTTTCAAAAAATTGTTTGATTGGAGTTGCCATCGACTAAAGCTGGAAAAAGAGTGAACTAGAAACTAAATAGGTGGTTTAGTTTCGGGTTTGGCCATTGATTCACGTGAAACAAAACCATAAATTGATGGATCCAAAGGTTTCTATTTTAAAATCTAAACGGTTATCTAAACTTTGGATGGGCTTTAAAAATTTTGAATATATTAGCCAAAAGGAGGTTAATTTGGGATTTTTCAACTTTTAAAATTTTTTAGTCTTTTTTATAAAAACGGTTTATATATTTACAAAAAGGGTTTACATATTTACAAATATATATATATATATATATATTTTGAAAAAAGTAACTAAGAATTTTTTATTGTTGTAATCGCCCTATAAGTGTCTGTATATTCGTTAGCCGGAATCAGGTCCTTATAGTTTGTTTTAATTTTTATAAAATTTTTTAATGTGTTTGTCTTTTTTAATTTTGAAGATCTGCTAACTGTAAGGGATTACCCACTTTGGTTTTGATTTTGGAAATTCCTAAAGAGATCTAATTTTTGTGTTTTTGTTTTTGTTTTTGAAAATTCCTAAGAATACGCTAACTTTTGGAAAACCCCATTTATTTTATTTTTGGCATTTTTAGAAAATAACTAAGTATTATTATTGTATATAAGCCGATCAAAAGATCTTCTAATACCATAGATATATATCATATGTGAAAATTATTTTTTGTTTTTCATGAAATTTCTTTTTTTTTTAGTCTTTTTGATAAAAAGAAAACCAATATTTACAAGAGACCTAAAAAAACGAAGCATGCTTGAGTTATCACGCTGGATGATTTGCTTAACAATCGCAATACAACATATATCAAAATAGCACATGTTATCAAAAGCAATCCGAGAAACTAATAAACCTATGCTTATATATTTTTTGTTGATTTTTTTAATAATTTAACCCAAGATTTTATTTACTAATCATGCTAAAGTTTATATCCTAAAATTTTTATTTACTAATTTAGCATATCTAATCATCATGTCATTATTAATGGGAATATAGCATGTGAATCAATATAATCGCACATGCACACATACGTCTTTTTATTTATTTTCTTTCTTTCTTTTTCTCTCTTTTTTTTTTAGTTTTCCAATATTTTTTTTTATTTTCTACTATTTTCCTTTTATTTGGCTTTTATGTGTACATGAGTATATCACTACGTTTTGTGATGAAATATTAGAAAAATAAGCAAATTAAAATAACATTAACTAAAAGCCTAGACCAAGAGTAGAAACAAAATAAACCAATATACTTGGGCCAAACATGCAATGACCAATTGGTTGGACCTTGGAAGTGCTTCAAGTCAGGGTGGAACGACTTCATGAATCGGAGTAGGGATATGGGATGTGTTAGCTCATATTTATAGACTTGTAAAACAAATAAAGAGTTAGTGGTTTCTCTCTCTCTGTTCAGATGGTGGCAAGTTTAGGTTGAAGTGGCTGTGATGATAAGGGTGGTGGTGTATTTTGTCGTGTTTGGTGGAGATGATGGTCACAATGGTGTAGGGATGGTTGGAGATTGGTTTTTGTTGTGTTCGATTTAGGTACGGGGGGCATACAATGGTGAAGGTTGAAGGTTGTTTAATTGTGTTGTTAGGGGTGGTGGACTTTGGTATGTTCTGGGCTAGAAGATGATGGTGATGGTTTCTGGGTTCGCGATGCATATGATGAGATGGGACAAAGGGCTAATGGTTGCAGTGGTTAAGGTTTGGTGGTTTCGAGCTTTGAGTTTATGGGTTTGATGATGGATCTAGGTTGATTATTTTCAACCGGTAATGGTTTCCACCAGCAAAGTTGGGCTCGAGAGGGGTGGTGATAGGGTAGAGAGAGAGTTCGAGATGTAAGGGGTCTAGTCATGGCATTGCTAGTAGCAATTTGCACTAGCTATGGTGGTTAGTTTAGTTAGGGTGAATTTTAGAGAGAGATGACAGGAAGAGAGAGAGAGAGAGAATCCGATCGTCCTCCTCGAGAGGTTGAGAATGGTCTGGTTAAATGTAAGGGAGCTTTAAGAACAAATAACAAAGAAGTCGAAGTCGAAGTTGAAGGGGCTCGAATGGCCATTAAAACTTAGACGTTATGGAAAAATTTTGTTCTTACTTGCTTTGTTAACACCAATGCTCAGGAGGGATCGAACCTTGGGTAATTCTTTTACTTTCACATGCCTTAACCAATTGAGCCATTTCGGTTTTGTTTAATTTGTTAACTCAAAATGCATTTAAATGATCTAAACTAAGCCCAATATGCTCCATAATTAAAGTGGCTTGAAAAGAACGTAGGTCCAAGTCCAAGCTTATTTATAAAAATAGCCCAAAGCACTATAAAACTAATATTAAACTCATAATAAGCCAAAAATGAAAATTTTTTATATTTTCTTTTTTCCAATTTTTTTTTAAATTTTAAAAATCCTATTTACTAAAAATATGGATTTTTAATTTTCTAATTTTTATTTTATTTTTGTTAAGTTTTAACCATAATTAATATTTTTTAATTTTTGATAAATTTTTATTTTATTGTATTTTTCTACCTTTTCCGAGTTTTTTGACATTTTTTTGAATTTTTCTATTTTTTTATTCTTTTATATTTTTAAAAGGAGGAAAAAATACGATGTCGACAGTACCAAAAGAGATTTATTTGCTTTAATTTTATAGATATTTACAAATAAGATATAATAAGGTTAATACTAGACACACTTATAAACGCATGGGAACAATCACAAACACCTCCTAAAGGTTAGTTAAAGGTTTAGTTTACTACATGAAATTTCAATTTGTTAAATTTGGTACGAATCGAAACTCACTTGAGGTCCTTGATTCAATATTTTTTTTTCTAAGCAAAATGTGGCGCACAAGTGAAAAGGAAATTTAATGTGGTATTGTTTAGCACTAACAATTGCATATCATGAATCCTTGAAGGCATATATGTACGCACAAATTGCTGCAAGCACTAAAATAGAATGACTAGTTCACACCAAATTGAAAAGACTAAACCTTCATCGTCTTCATTTTAGAATCGATCAAAGACAAATGTAAAGGGTAAATTTCATATTAGTACCCAAACTTTAGCTATTTATATAATTAATCATCTAAAGTTTAAAAATATTAATTTGATACTTAAATCTTTTTCCATTTTTGCAACTTACTACTTGAAACTTTTTTATTTTTGGTGTTAGAAGACAAACAATGGCAAAAACGAAAAATGACAAAGCACACACAAGATTTATGTGGAAAACCTAAATTGGGAAAAACCACGGGCAGATGAGAGAGAATTCACTATATGTTGATAATGGAGTACAAAAGAGAGAGAGTAACAAAATACAAATAAAAAACTCTTGTTTTCTCACTCTTATGCAAACCCTAACAAAACACATATGTATATGTATATACAACTAGCCGACAATAAAGGTCAAAATTATGTCTCTTCAATATATAATGAATGAATAATAAATGTATAGTCAAATATTCATTCATTAACATTTAACTATGGGGGAGTCGGTTACAGAAATTAGGTCATAAACTCTAACAATCTCTACCTTGACACGAATTCTGGAGTAAAAAACACAAAATCCAATCTTCGACATAAAAAAAAAAACTCTCCACCTCTTCCACAAAACCCCTACAGGCATCAATCAACAACAAACATTAACCAAGTCTAAGCAATACTCAAACTTGGCTATAGGAAGGGCCTTTGTTAATATATTTGCCAGATTATCTTCAGTACTGATTTTACTCACAGTAATATCACGAGCTATTATATCATGAATACAGTGATATCTAACATCAATGTGCTTCATCCTCTCATGAAACATTTGATCCTTGGTGAGGTAGATCGCACTCTGACTGTCACAATTGACTTTAATCGTCTCAGATCATCGCTAAGTTCTCCAAATAATCCCCACAATCAAATAGCTTCTTTAAAAGCTTTTGCGATGGCCATGTATTTGGCTTCCATAGTGAATAGTGCTACTGTATCTTGCAAAGTGGCTTTCCAACTGATAGCACAACCACCAAGGGTAAAAATATATCCAGTGAGAGATCTTCGCTTGTTTAAATCTCCAACGAAATTAGAATCCACAAAACCAACTAGTCCATCTCTAGCTCTACCGAACTGTAGACAAACGTTAGTAGTATCTCTCAAGTACCTGAAAAATCCACTGAACTGCTTTCCAGTGATCCTTATCAGGATTTTCCATATATCTGCTAACCACACTTATAACATGAGATAAATTTAGGCGTGTACAGACCATGGCATACATGAGAGATCCTATAGCACTAGAATATAGAACTTTTGACATATAATCAATTTCTTCATTTGACTTTGGAGATAAAGCAGAAGAAAGTTTGAAATGAGTTGCTAAAGGTACTCACAGGCTTAGAATTCATCATATTAAACCTAGAAAGAATCTTCTCAAAATACCCCTTTCGACTCAGATGCAACGTACCTTTTGTTATGTTTCTTATAATCTCCATACCGGGTATCTTCTTTGCGGCTCCTAAGTCTTTCATTCCAAACTCCTAGCTCAACTGAAGTTTGACTTTCTCAATCTCTCCTCTATCTTTTGCTACTATCAGCATGTCATCAACATACAAGAGTAAATAAATAAGAGATCCATCTTCACATTTCTTAAAATATACACAATTGTCGAAATTACTTCTCTTAAAATCATGAGAAGTCATGAATGAATCAAACCTCTTATACCATTGCTTTGGCGATTACTTCAAGCCATATGAAGATTTCTTCAACATGCACACATGATTCTCCTTTGCTGAGATGACAAAGCCTTCAGCTGTTGCATGTAAACTATTTCATCAAGCTCTTCAGGTTGGAAAGCAGTCTTGAATCTAACTGTTCCAACTCAAGATTTTGTAAAGCTACAATACCCAACAACGCTCTGATTGAACTGTGTTTTACAACAGGAGAAAACATATATGTGAAATCTGTAAGGTCCCGTTATCCCCTTATAACTATTATAGGTGATAACAGTTCCCCAATCACATATAACCTGTAGAATTATATGTAAGGTTTTCTAAAAAGAAATGTTTGAGTAATTGTTTGTCTAATTCTATAACAATCAACATATATCAAATCATAGGTTTTTATACTTTAGTAGAACTTAGTTTCAATACTAACATATATAAAAAACGTAACCCAAGTCATCCATAGTTACATACATAAATATATTACAACCAAAGGCTTTTTACAAGACTTAACAAAATCTTCAAAACACAACCCAAACTAAAACTTTAGTTACATCACCAACAAAAGAAGTCACATCTAGTCTATTACAATTATAGGGTTCCATTGAGTCCATGGTTAACTTTAATCCTCCAAATCATCAAGAAAATCTTCAAAGTCGGTTCCGTACCCCATACTCGCATAGAACTCATCGGAGTCATCACTTGAAATGGATAAAATATGAGCCAAAGGCCCAGTACACAAGTAACGAATACAAATGCACAGTGAGTCACACATTCTTAGACTAAATGCATTATGCAAGAACCAATTGTTTATTGTTCAATCTTTAGTTAGTAAAACAACACAAGAGTATTCAAAATCCGGACAACAGGGATCTCGTGGGAACTTGAGTAACAACCTTGACGCTCAGGGGGTTGATATAAGTTGTTCGGGGACTTATACCATCCTAGATAAATATACCGATAAGAAAAATAGCTTCATCCAGGGTTTCTAGTCGTTACCCATCTCTACTTAGACTCAGTCCATAACATGAATATAGTTCACTCGTTCCCATAAATATTGAACTAAACCATGGTACTTCCCCCCAAGTTTAAGTAAATATTACGCCGATACCATATACCCCGTCGACTACCCGATGAACCACTTATGAAAGTCATTTCAAATGACAGGGGTGGTTAGCGCCTAAACTACCATGCCTCTAAACTGAGTAGGGTGCCGCTCCCCGAACCAGATTCAACGGCATAATAGACATTCAACAAGCAATTATTAAATTTTGTTAATTTAAAGTAGCTTTAAAGGATGCCTATCTTAATAAAGAAAAAAGCAAGTTACTGCGTACCTGAGATGGTTCGGGAACCAATGGGATTGGCTGAGCGAAGATCTATCACTGTTTAAAATAATATTAAATTTCCCACTTAGTTTAAGCACTAATTAACTAGTTGCAAATATAATTAATCAAAGAAATTCAAATAAATTAATACAATGTCATAATAGAGCATTTGAACATCCTATTATATCCTAGAACACTTAACAAATATTTAATTGAGTATATACTAAGCTTTGAAAAATTTTGAAGAAATTTTTTGAAAATGAAAAGTGCAGGGGATACGCCGGCCTTTAAAGCCAGCGGCTTTAAACCGGTGCGCAATATACTAAAGTTCAACACTTGCCAACACTGGAAGCGTTCAAGGATATGTCGGTAGCCTTCATTCTACGCTGGTGGCTTTGAGCCGGTGTAGAATACAACTTCAACTTCCCAAAAATTTTTTAGAGTTACACAGGGTTGGTCCATGTCCGTGAATACCCCCAAAACCGGCAGCGTATCAATATACATCAACAGCTTTGGATCCTACGCCGGTAACCTTCAGCCTGGCGTTAAAAATTTTGATTCTGTTTTCGTTCCACATCGCCTATAAGCCGGTAGCTTTGGAACCCTAGTAGCCGATGTACAATTTGAAAAATAAACACTGGCAATCTTTTCTAGTAAAAGCCAACAGCGTTTCAAGCGGTTTAAAAAAAAATTGATTCTGTTCACTTCCAATACCGCCTCTACACCGGCGGCGTTGAAGTAGACATCACCACGAGTCGGTTTCGAACCGCGAGCCGCCCCGAACCGTCACCGGCGGTTCCTTACCTGGGAACCACCCTGTCAGTGATGGTTTCGAACTGTTCAAGGACCCGCCGGAACCGGTGGGTCCAAATGGTTAGGCGTGGTGGAACCGGCTGTTTCAACCCGCTAAATTTTGAATTAAAAAAAAAAAACCAGGGAACGAAACATGAAAGAAAGGAAAGAAAGGAGCGTGGGGCATGGGGGTAGGGGAGGTGTAGGGAGGGTAGGGGCCAGGGGGCAGATTTAAAAAAAAAAAAAGAAAAAAACAAAACAAAACAAAACAAGTCAATATTGTCGGCAATGAAAATGAAGAAATGAAGGGGGGGGGGGGGGGGGGGGGGGGGGGGGGGGGGGGGGGGGGGGGGGGGGGGGGGGGGGGGGGGGGGGGGGGGGGGGGGGGGGGGGGGGGGGGGGGGGGGGGGGGAAAAATTATCAACGGCTGGAGAAAGTTGGAGAGTTGAATCAGACAACTTATTTTTTGATATTTTACGCACGTAAGGAGCTCTACAAATATAAGAGATTCAAAAATAACGAAACAGTCAAAAGCTTGTAACCACCTTCACAAATTGAGTTTTGCTAAATCATCAACCATTCTCGTGTTTTAAAAATATCAGACATTCCTGTGTTTGATATTACTTGTTATTTTGTAGACTATCTTGCATGAGGGGGTTACCCAGCAACACTTATTTATTGTGTTTGCTCTTAAATTTTCAATTCTTCTAATACTACCAGTCACATTAGTACATACTTGTTGTTTATAAAAGGGCCAGATGGCTTCCTTTTTCTTTGGTGGTTCATAAAAAAAATATGCAAAAAAAAAAAAAAAGGCGAAGATACCCGAGTGCCAACAAGAGCCTACTATCAATGTAGATGAGGATGCTGACTGCTATGACTTTAATAAGCCTCGGGTATCCGACTTTGATTTCACACCTGAACAATTCCCTCCGATTCCACCAGGTTTCGAGACAGTAAATCCAGTTTACCATCAACAAGGGGATGATGATAATGACTCCCAAGATCCGGAAATGGAACAACTACCATAACATGAAGCTGAGGATTATGGCGGTTTGAGTGAAGAAATACACCCCTCCATTGAGACAAATCCATCCACAAAGCCACCTCGACCATATAAGTTTAATATGTTCACTAAACATTTTAGGAAGGTCGAAGGGCCAGATGGGAAGACTAGGGCGCATTGCAATTATTGCAACGCAAACTATGCCTTTTCCAAGGGAGATGGATATTGTAGTCTTTCCAAACATCTAAAGTCAAAGCATCCTAGTGAGTATGGTTTGGATCCATCACAACAACAAATATCATGATCGAGTTCCGAGAAAGAAGCAAGGCTGTGGCATTTCAATGAAGAACAATATCGTGATGCCATGGTGTAAATGATAAGTAGGTTGCATTTGGGTTTTAATGCAAGCAAAAATGCAGATCTTGTCTATTGCCACCAAGAAACTCTATAGCCACAAGCACCTAAATGGAGTGCTACGACAATGAAACGACATTGTCTAAAAATGTACCGCAAGGGTAAGGACAGCTCCAAGCAACTTTTTATGATCTTGATACATGTGTGTCCATCTGTTCTGACATTTAGACTGATAATGGGGTGAAAGTTCATATATGGGGATTACATCTCATTGGATTGATAGACATTGGGTAATGCAAAAGAGATTAATTGCATTACGAAAAATGAATGGATCCCATACAGCTCAAAACATATATGCCACAATATGGACAATTCTTAATGAGTACGGGTTGACACAAAAAAATTTTCAATAGGATTCGATAATGCTGCAGCAAATACAGTAAGTATTTCTGATCTTCAGTCGTTATGCCAACCAACGCTTGGGGGTACCTTTTTCCACATAAGATGTGCATATCACATCTTGAATTTATGTGTGAAAGATGAAATGAATTATTTAAAAATCTGTACATCTCCCATAAAAGCTATGGTTGACTTCATTACCGACCATCTATCTATTAATAGAGAATGGGGGAAATGGTGTGGTATGCATGGCCAAAAACCGAGAAAATTCAAAAAGGATATGCAACACCGATGGAATTCGACGTACGAGCTTCTAACTAGCACGGTACCATATAAGGAATTGCTATGTAGCTTCGCCATTGCACATGTACCAAACATACCATTGCATCCCAATGAATGGAACTTCTGTAGCAACTTGTTGCAACTGCTGAAGGTCTTCTATGACTGCACAAGTGTTTTCTCCCATGTGTACAATCCCAGTGTCCATCTCTTTTTACTGGAGGCCTGCAACATCATCGGGACACTCCAACAGGTAAGATCTGATCTAATTTTGCAAATGTGTGTTAACGATATGACTCGCAAGTGGTTGAAATATTATAAGGAAATTCCTATGATATACAATGTGGCATGGTTGTTGGACCCACGCAACAAAGTTGAGGGACTTTGCGAAGTCTTAGATTACTATTACGATCATGTGGACAAGTTGTCAGACACTCAAGATATTTATGCAATTTCTGCTAATAATGTCGTGAAAGAGACAAGTAATGTGCTGTTGAACTTATATTCTCAATTTCGTAGCACATATGGTGGACAAATACCCACCAGTCCAGCAACCCCAAGTAATGCCCCCATATCAACCACCGTGGAGAAGCCCGGAGTGGTGCTCCAGCACCAGCGGTTCAAAAAGTACCATGGCATAGGCGGCAGTGGATCAAACTCTGAGATTGACAAGTACTTGAACACGACATTCGAGTTTGGTGACATGGTGGATGCATACAACTTTGACATCTTAGACTGGTGGAAACGTCACCAGGAGACGTTTCCAATACTATCTCGAATCGCTAGACAAGTATTGGCTGCACCTGCTTCAACTGTGGCAGTTGAGCAAGCATTCAAAATTGCTGGGCAGCAGTTGGATGAGCATAGGTCCGGTATGGTCCACGACGGTTGAGGCACTAGCTTGTAACCATGATTGGACTCGTGTAGAACGACGGCAATAAGACTTGAAGGACTACTTAAGTGAGGAAGACGAGTATTTCCGTGACTTCAATTCATCTGCAGGAAGCACAGTTGCGACCTCTCCGGGGACTAGTCCAGGCCAATGAGCATTAACTTTACATTTACTCGATTGATATTATTCTACCATGGTTGTTGTTGTAGTCAGGATCAATGAACTGTGTGATTCTAATTAGTTATTTGTGGTTAGTGTGTTCATGTTATTGTGGAGGTAATATGTAATGTTTGGCGCAATGAAATTTACTCGTCATCGTTTGCCTGTATATTAATCAACTTCTATGTGTTCCGTAATTGTGTTTATTATTTGCTAACCATTATATTTTATTTCAAAAAATTTTAAATGTTTACTTTGGGTATAAATAAATTATAATTGTTTTTGTTGATTTTAGGGTTTTTGTTTTCTTCATTTTTTCCGAAAAAAAACGGTTCATATGGAATCGGAACTGCCAGAATCGGCGGTTCCTTGGAACCGTGAAATGCCTTGGCTCTGGCGGTTCCGGTTCCAGTTCTGGTCCGGAACCGACCGGAACTGTGCTGATGTCTACGTTGAAGTGCCAGATGCCAGTGTACGCTCAAAATTAAGCCTATACAAAAATGTTTTGTTTCCCCTGTTTTTCATGTTAAATTTACACTTCCAAAATTCTCTTAAACTCATTTTAAGTTTCCTAAATCTTGTTATATGATCAATACATCATTTAACCTACATAAACTCCACTCAAAATATTAAACACTTCACCACAAATCATCATACACAAATACCATCCTAAATCCTCACTCATCAACACTCTCAACATTTGATCATTCAATCACAACTTTCTAACACTTCCAAATTCATATACCACACATACAACTAACTTCTATAACAACAAAACACTTCTCATACAACCAACAAAGCATGAATCATCAAACACAAGTTTAAGTTTAAACCTTATTGTCAAGAAATCATATTCATGCATAAGTTTAAGACATGAAAAAAAAACATACTTACCAATAGAACTTTAGGCCTTAGCTTTGTGGTCCTTAAGCAAGCTTTTGGTGGTTATTTTGTAAGAGTTGAAGAGGCTAATGGTATATAGCCATGGAAGAGATTTTGAAGAAGAAAGAAGAAGGTTTTGAAGCTTTTGGATGTTTGGGAGGTCTTAAAATTTTGCACGAATTTGACACTTTATTAGGTTAATATTATCTTGTTATTTGACTTTTGAGGCATCAAAAGTTAGGGTAACTAATGACTTAACTTTTGGCTAATTAATAATATTAGTTTAAGGCCTTAATGGTGGTTTAAAGGCTTGATTTTTGGCCTTATTTTTCTGCTATAAGGAGACTTATATGCATGCATTCATCTATTTGTTTTAATACATTCCAAACATAATTCATACATGTTAATGAAATCTAAATTTTATGAACTAAATATTTAATAAATTCTAGAGTATTTCCATATTTTAACACAACAATAAAACACATAATTTATCATGAACATAAATCATATTCAACACATAAAAAAGCATGTATAATGCCAATGACACTTTTATAAAATATGAATTAGGAATTTTATGGCTATTTCAAAATCAATACTTGGTATCTGACTGTAGCCATTTGCAACCAGTCTTGCCTTGTACCTGGGTTCACTTGGTGTTCATTCTTTCTTCTTATAAACCCATTTACAGTGATCGCTCTTTTTCCCTTTAGGAAGCTTCACTAAATCTCAAGTGCCATTTCTTTGAAGGGATTTGTTTCCTCCTGCACTGCAATCATCCACTTACCAGAATCATCACAATTCACAGCTTTGTATAAGTAGATGGCTCAGAATTTGAATCAATATCTTCTGCAACATTAAGAGCATAGGCAACAAGCTCTGGCTCTACATATCTTTGAGGAGGCCTCACTTCTCTTCTAGGTCTGTCTCTAGCAATGGAATACTGTTTACATGGTTATGTAGAGACAGGACAACCCTATGTCTGAAGTCTAGTCTAAGAAGTAGTCTCTAAAGTAGTTCCTGAATCAATCTGAAACTCCACCTGTGTAGATGATTTTTGCTGGACTTCATCAAACGATGAGTTAGAAGATAAGTCATGTAATGTAATATGGATACTTCATAAAAAATAACATCCTTACTCAAAATGACTTTCTTCAGTTCAGGACACCGTAACTTATATCCCTTGACACCAGGTTTAAAACCAAGGAATATGCACTTCAGAGACCTAGGCTCAAGCTTTCCATTATCAACATGAGCATATGCAGGACAACTAAAAATTCTCGACTCTGAATAGTTAGTAGGAGTACCTTACCTTCTCCATGATAGTTCTGTTCATCCATTCTATGACCTCGTTTTGTTGAGGTGTTCTAGGGACTGTTAAATGTCTCAAAATTCCCTTTGACTTACACAGAACATTAAAATCATTAGAACAAAACTTAAGACCATTATCAATGTGAAGAAACTTTACCTATTTACCAGTTTGCTTTTCATCATCATCTTCCACTCCTTAAAAGTGGGTAACGCATCAGACTTTTGCTTCAAGAAAAGTACCCGAACTTTTCTGGAGAAGTCATCTATAATAGTCATCATATAAACAATACCTGCTAGATGGAACTCTAGATGGTCCAAAGATCAGAATGATGTACTCTAAAATACCTTTTGTATTGGGAGTACTAGTGGTGAATCTTTTCTACTTTCCAAACATGCAATGTTCACAAAATTTCATCTTACTGATGCTTTGCCCATCAAGAAGGCCTCTCCTAGACAATTCAGCCATCCCAACTTCACTCATATGCCATAAAGGCATATGTCAAATTCTAATATAATCTTCATCTGATAAAGATGAAGAAGTGATGACAACATCTCCTGTAACAACTTAACCCTGTAAAACATACAAATTAGCAACTGTCTCTGACCTTTCATCACCACTAAAGATCCTCTACTGATCTTCAAAACTCCACCTTTACCTATGTATTTGTAACCCTTAAAACCAAGAGTACTGAGAGAAATCGAATTTCTCTTCAAGTCAAGAACATGTTTCATATCTCCTAATGTCTGATAATACCATCAAACATTTTTATCTTAATTGTGCTGATGCCTGTAACCCTGCAAGAAGCATTATTTCCTAATAGAACAACACTTTGGAAACCTTCTCATATGTTGAAAACCAATCCTATTGGGACACATATGAAAGGTACAACTAGAATCTAAGATCCACTCCTAGTTGATATGTGGATCATCAGAAGCAACAAGAAGATCCCCATTGTTGTGGCCTTCAACAACATCAGCTTCACCCGACTTTTCGGTTGTTTCCCCTTTTGATTATCAGCATCTCTTTATTCTTGTTCTGTAGTTGTAACACTCAGACTTTATGTGGCCTTTCTTCTTGCAATAGTTACAAGTTTTATTCTATTTGTTGACTTTGATCTGCCTCTAGAATTTCCACAAGAATTGCGATTCTGACTCCTACCAAGTAACTAAACCTCAGCTTGGGGCTTAGATGTTTCATCTTCTTGAAAGATGTCAATGCATCATAAATCTCCTCCATGGTAAGAGTATGTGGCTATGCAAGATTGTATCCCTAAGATTTGAATATGATAGAAATGAACACAACAAAATTAAAGCCAAATCTTTCTCATCATATTTTACCTCCATAGATTCCAAATCTGATACAACCTCCTTAAATGTGGTCAAATGATCCTTTAACGACCAGCCTTCTATCAAACGGTGTGAGTATAGCCGCTGCTTTAGATGCAATTTACTGGTTAGACTCTTCATCATACACAACAGCTCCAATTTCAACCACATCCCGCATATTTTCTCCTTCAACACATCCTGTAAAATTTGATTGGACAGATGCAAATGAATTTGTGAAAAGGCTTTACGATCCTTGCGTTATTTTTCTTCTGGTGACCCAGACGCAGGCATTTTATCAAACCCTAACAAGGCATCATCCAGATCCATCTGTACGAGAACCGCTCACAGCTTAACCTGCCACATCGAAAATCTTGTGCTCCGATCCAATAAAGGAATATCATACTTGACGGTTGCCATTATAGAGAAAATAAAAAATCAAAACTTGGCTCTGATACCACTTATTATGATTGATATGCGGAAAACAATAGCAAATAATCAAGCAGTAAAATAAAGAACACATAAAAATTTTACGTGGAAAACCCAAATTAGGAAAAACCAAGGGCAGAGGAGGAGAAATCCACTATGACTGAAGTTAGAGTACAAGATTGAGAGAATACAACTCAAGACTCTCAAAAACTCTCAAAGGTATTTTGTGCGTCTGATGTTTTTGTAAAAACCCAAACAAAACACATATATATGTGTGCGTAAAAAGATAACCAACATAACGGCCTAAATTATGACCCTTAAATATGTAATGAATAAATAATAAAAGCTAAATTATGACCGTTAAATATATAATGAATGAATAATAAATGTATAATCAAATGTTCATTCATTAACATTTAACTATGAGAGTCGGTTATAGAAATCGGGTCACAAACTCCAACATTTGGTAATTAGGTATTTGAGCTTTGCTTTATATAAGGTTATGTCGTAAATGGTACCTAAACTTTATCAAAATATATAATTTGGTACCTAAATTTTAAAATTAATCTATTTAATATTGAATTTTGAAATTGATCAATTTAGTACTAAATTGATCAATTTCAAAGTTAAGATACTAAATTGATTAATTTCAAAGTTCAGGTATTTAAGTGCATATTTTGTTAAAGTTCAGTATTAACTGTGATAGTAACCCTTACTTTTTTTTTTTACTACATAGTTCAGGTATTATAAATAAAATTGAAAAGTTTCATTTAGTATTTGAAATAGTTAATTGTAAAAATAGGTAAAATATATTGACCAAATTTAATATATAACCCTATGTAAACCCTAACGAAAATCTTTGGCCCAATGCAAAAAATAAATTACCCAAAATCAAGTAGATGACTCGATTGTGAAATAGTTGAATAGTTTCTGGGTTAACATTCCTTTTGTCTTTCAATTATCTGGGGATAAGATTGTGGAAGAGAAAGTTAACTAAATAGGTAAACAGAGTGTGCATATTTTGATTCTAATGTGTGAGGAAGATGATAATAGACTAAGTCTTTTAGTTCTTCGATTGTGGCGGGGTCCTGGTACATAAAATATAAGGCAAAGCGTATTGATTTTCTATAAAAAAGATGTGGAGTATAGTTGATCTAGTGATTAGAGGTTTTTTTTTTAGGTGAAAGAGCTGATTAAGTAAGGTTTTTATCTGATATGTGAAGAAGATGATTGTTTGGTTTAATATTATCTCGGCCTATTCTATGTATCTTATTTATTTCTTATTACATGGGTTATGTCTAACAACTAAAGAAAAGACATATATTACACTTTGATTAACTATTGGAGCAATGATTGCTATGTTGGAACTTTCTTTCTTTCTTTTTAACATGTGTCATGTTTTAATTGGCTAGTGATTATATAAGTGGGTGTTCTATTCTATGTGGCAAATAATGATGACTCGAAAAGTTTTAATTATGTATTAAAAGTGACAAGTTGGCAATTCAAGTGGTTAGAATTGTAAAGAAGTTGAGTTGAGTCTTTAACCGAGTCGAGCTTTCAAAGGTTTGGGAGTGGTTTATTTGAAAATTATTGAGCTCGAGTTCAAGCCAAGCTTTTTATCAAACTTGAAGTTCAAATTTGAGCTCGACAAGCTTGGTTCATTCAAATAAAGCGAGTTTTATTTTGAATCCGAACTCGACTCAGTTACAAATCCAGTTCAAACATAGTTGAGCTTTTTTATTGAGATTAAAACCAATATCGAGCTCGGTTCTTTTAGATAAATGAGTTGTATTTCAAGTTTGATTTTAACTTTTTTTTCATTTAGATTTTTCATATTTTTATTTTTTTCGAATTTAAAAATAATATATAAGAGTTTAATAGACACACACACATATATCAAATAGAAATAAGTTTTTTCTTTCCTATATATTAATATATGATATATCAAATATAAAACTCATAAACCTGCTAGAAAGCTTATTTTCAAGATGAATGCATGCCTTTTTAAAGCTAAATGAGTCATTTTGATCTAATCAAGCATTCATGAGTCGAATTGTGAGACTAGTTGGAATTTGAGCCCAACTCATTTAGATTAATGATTTTTATTATAAGCTCAAGTTTGATTGTATACTAATTGAGCTTGAGCGAACTTAAAGTGAAGTGAATTCCAATAGCTGGTAAGCAACTTAGCCTGTTTGCAACACTATAAATGGTATATTTAACTTTCAATCCCAATTGAGATTATTTTTGTGAAATTATCTGCAAAATATCTCTCAAAATATTGAACATCAATAGAAGTATTATTATACAGAATAGAGTTTAGTTTTTAATGTTTGCTTGTAAATGATATTTACATAACTTCTTAGTTCTAACGTACATAAGCTCAAAATTTGGTTGTAAATGACACTTGTAACTTCCATTTCATGTATTAAATCCATTTTAACTTAATGTCTATTTAGTGATAAAGGTAGACAAAATATTTAAAATTTTGATTTTTGAAAATTTGGTATATAAACTATCATTTGTACCAATTTAGAGGTTTTTTCAATTTAGTTTCAACTTAGTATCTCCATTTGTAAAAATGTTAATGGTCATTATATTTCTTTTATATTATAGAGTATGACTTGAGTTTTGATTACATTCTAGCATCTATACTTTAGTTTTGATATATTTTAGTGTCTATTTACTTATTAACTAATTAAAATTTTGATTTTTCATATTGATATATTATTTAAAAAGTCAAAAGAAATTTATTTAAATGTTTTCAATCACGAATAACTTTCAAATGTGAATTTTAGGATTTCATACTGTTGGGAAGCTCATAAGGTTTACTTGTATTCAAAACTAAGATATTATCTGCATCCTTTAATTATTTAAACCATATAAAATTTAAATGCTTATAAGTTGCAAACCAAATATCATTTTAGCTTGAAATGTAGATTTTCAAGATTCACAAAATAATATACCTTCATATAATATAATAATTTGTTATGTCTCCTATAGTATTGTAGTACTAATTTTTCAAATTTTGTGATTTCTTAATTTGCAAATGGGACATTATATTAATGTAAACTCATAATCATTAGAAAGTTTGTATTACAAATTATTTAAATATTTTAATTTAACTCAAAATCATATTGCTAAAAATCATGATTTTTCTCAGGCAAACCTGTTTAGTTTTTATTTTTTAATATTATAAAAAATTAAATATTGTTAACGGTAAAATTTCAACTAGATCCAATTATAGCCCTATAAGACCCTTTCTTTATCTATTTTTAAAAAGATAAAAAAAAAGTCAAACAAGTGTGCTTAAAAAAATGACTATATTAATAGTGCAATTTTAAGTTAGACTAACTATTTGTATATAATTTGGAACACTAACTTTTAATTACAAAATTTGAAAAATCGCTACTAAAATACTATTGGAGACATAATAAAATGTTATACTATGTGTGGAGGTACATTATTTAGTGAATCAAACAATTTTCATTTCAAGGCTAAAATGACATTTAAGTTTACAATTTATAAGCATTTAAATTTACATGGTTCAAATATTTAGTTATTGTGTACATGATTCTTTTTTTTTTTTTCAAATAAAAGTACATTTCATGAGCTTTCCATTAATATAAAATTGGCTAAAATTGGAAATCACATCTAAAGCTTATCATGTTAGAATTTTGTGGGCTAATATATTAATTAATTATACATCGTAGACGTCTAATTGAGTTAAGAAAATAAGACTTTTAAATAAAAGTGATCATTCAATTATTGGTGGGTAAAGCTTTTTAAAACTCATATTTACGGGCTTTTGACTATGGGATTTAATGTATAGAAATCTATATATTTTATTTTATTTATTCTGATAGGCCATAGTGAAATAAAATATTAAAGGCTATAAATAGTGTTGAGGCCCTCAGTTTAAGTAGTGTGAGAGTTTTTCATTCTGCTTTTTTCCACATCCCATCAGTGAGAAAAATCAAGAGAGCAAACACTACTATAGACTGGAAGAATAAATTCACTCGAGGAATTAGTCTTCTATATGGATTCAAGTACGCTTCCGCATATGCTGTTAATTTTATTCATGTGCCCTATTTCATGCATGAGATTTTGGATTAATTTTATAAAAAATCTATTGATTTTCCAACATATCATGGTTGAGAAACTATTGAAATAATTAACTTTCTTTTAATTTTTTAAAAATAATATATCATTTAAGAAAATATCAAATTTTAACTTTTAATTAATCAATGAAGAGACACTAAAATTTATCACAAATAAAGTATAGACACCATAATGTGTAATCAAAACTAAAGTATAGATATTAAAATGTGAAAATACATATTGATTTTTCCATTGACAAACACTAAATTGAAAAAAAAAAAAAAAACAAAGCACTAAATCAGTAACAATGAAAGTTTAGATATTAAATTGCAAAAATTGAAAGTACAAACGCCCTATCTTCTTTTATCCTTGTTTTTTCATGTTACAATAAATATATAACAAAGGAGAGGGATCAAAGACCACATGAGGTAAAAAAAAAAAAGGAAAGAGAAATAATAATAGTGATATTCTATCAAGTTAAAGAAGGCTAAAGTACGAGATGATGAAGAATTATTTATTGATAAGGGGATGATTTCGTTCCCTTTCACTAAGACTCGAACAAGTAAAGTAAAAGTTACAACAAACTTAATGAGACTTCATACCATGCACAAATGACTACAATAGGAGATAGATGCCTGGATGGTGATTACAAAAGCCTACTTACAAAAGGCTTCTTAAATAGTGTCCGAGGAGTGGGAGTATCTAAGGGATGATTAAAAGATAATGTTTAAGAGAGTGCTTAAGAGAGCGATTGATGTTGTGTGTGAGCTCTAAGGATTTTTCTGTGTTTTCAAATGTTGCATGAGGTTGGTTTATATAGAGAATTGATGGTTCGGGTGTACCCTGCATCAGATCTCTTTTTAAAAAGACATAAGGGCACTCTTGTAAAATAAAGAGTTCAGTAAAAGTCTACAATAAAAGTGTGAACAGTAAAAGAGATATGGTAAGAAGACAAAATATTGTAGAAAATTTCCAAATTGCTTTCATCCTTGTCTATTGTTGCTAGATTCTTTCATTTTTTGTTAGGCTGAAGTTAAATGTTGTTTGTCCTGCTATGTTTACTATTGCTAGATTCTTCTTCTTCATTCTTGCATGTCTTCTTCCATTTGTTCATTTTCATGCTTGTCAATTAGTTTATGATACTTTGTCTCAATAGTATGTAATAAAATTTGAGATTGTTTAAAATAAAGATTGTAAACTTATTTTGAAATATCATGCAATATTCTTCTAAAGGATGTTCTAGTGTCTTAGCAGTTTCGTGACCAATCCAGTTTTCATGTTGTGCAGTCAAGATGTTGTCACAAGTCATTTTTTCTTGTTTAGGTTAGCTTGGTTTGTATTCTCTATCTATGCATATATTGTGTATGACTGGCTTGATATCATATTTAGACCATTCTGGTGGTACAGAATGTATGGTTATTTTGATCTGTAGGGAATATCCACAGATGTTAGGTCCATATCTTTTGTTAAGTTTTTAACAGCTTCTTTAATTGATGTCCCAATATGAACCTCTTAAACTGTTCAGGCATTCTGATCGCACAATATAAAAGTCCATAATTTAAGGAAGTTCATAATAGAACTAATGTCCTTTTGTACATATGTCTAAAATTTTTTCTAATTTTAGATTGAAAATATACATACAAAAGTCTAACTTTTCTTTTTTGTTTCTATAATAATAGGAGGTTATATTGTAATCATTATCCATATTACTTTTGCAATATTTCTGTATTTCTTCAAATGGTTTCCTTTTTTTTTTTTTTGTGTAATGTGGCTTAAACTTATGCCACATATTTATACTTGTTGTAGAAATTTTTAGTTGATTGTAGGTATGACTTTTCTAGAATTGTTTGGTAGGATTTATTTAGAAATTTTAGTTGAGATTTCTAGAAGTATCCTAGAATATGTAGCAAGAAGGATAGTTGGTAAAGTTATTACCAACTATCTCTACCAAATCATATTAAAGGCACCTTATAAATAAGCCTTCTCATTTGCAGTTTTGTCAACACGAGTAATTACAAAATATACACAATAACAACATATCAATTCTAGTGTGAGTATCTTAAGAGTGAGAGTTTTGGTCTATTTAGTGATTGGGTTTGATTGATTACTCTTTTGTAAATTACTTGCATTCTCTTTTAGTGAATTTTTGTTCTTCTTTTTTACATTACAAGTTCCTTTCTCTTGCCTTATTATTTCTCAATCTTCTTTTTTTTTATATTTGCCATTATTTATGATAAACACTTTAATCTTCTTGGGTTGCAACAAGCTAGTATTAGAGTCGGGAGATTGGGTTATTGTTTTATAATGGCAACAAAGTTTGAGATTGAGAAATTTGATAGCGATTTTAGCTTTACGTTATGGAAAATCAAGATATATGATATCCTAGTTCGATATGGATATCATAAGGCTTTATTAGGAAAGGAAAACATGCTAGAGCCCTTAACAAAGGAGCAAAAGAATGATTTAGATGAGAATGTTGTGTCTACAATTCTACTTTGTTTGTCCAATCAAGTCTTGAAGGAGGTCAATAAGGAGAAGATCATTATTGGCTTGTGGGCGAAATTGGAGTTGCTTTATATGGAGAAATCTCTCACCAGTAAGCTTCACAAGAAACTTCAGTTCTATAGCTTGCAAATGGAAGAAGGTACATCCATTATATATCATATTAACATTTTTATATTAATTATTTTGGGTTTGGAAAATGTGGGTGTTGAAATTAGTGATGAAGATCAGGCCTCAAGTTGTTATATTCCTTACCGCCCTCATACTCTCACTTTAGAGAAACCTTGCTTTACAGCAAGATAAATGTAACTCTAGATAATGTTAAATCTGCTCTCCTACCTAGACATCTTATTGACAATGAGTTGTTTGGTAACCACAAAGGCGATAATCAAGCATAAGGGTTAGTTATGAGAGGAAGGGCGCAAGATAGAGGTCCAAATAGTTGCAATGCATGGTTAAGGTCAAAGTTAAAGTCCAAATATAGGAATCTAACTTGCAATTATTGTCATAAGAAAGGACATATTAAGGCCGATTGCTTTAAGCTAAAAATAAGCAATCAGAACATGACAAGAAAAGGACATCCACCGAAGAAAGCGTTGTTGCTGATAAGTCTGCTTCGAATCTTCTTCTCGTCACTACTAATGCCAATGGTAGATCCAAAGATAAGTGGATCATGGATCTAGTTTTTTTTATCATATGTGTCCCAATTGAGACTGGTTTTCAACATATGAATATTTCGCATGTGGGTTATAGGTAAATGAACAATCCAGATCAAAATGCATGCTATCATTGTGAGAATATAAATAGATGCTCATCATGTTCTAAACTTGAAGAAGAATCTCATTTCTTTAGGCACCGTCGATACTAATGGGTGTAGGTATTCAACTGAAGGTAGAGTTATGAAGGTCACCAAAGGTATTCTGGTTGTGATGAAAGCTGTGAGATCCACAAATCTATATGTGTTGGATGGACATTCGGTTACCAGTGTTGTTGCTACAAGTTCTTCATCACTTGCAGATACTGATATTACAAAATTGTGGCACATAAGACTAGAACATATGAGTAAAAAAGGTATGTGCTTATTGAGTAAAGAGGATGGCGGTGCGGTTACAGTATGGGAAGCACAGAATCTATGAGCATTGTGTTTTTGGGAAACAAAAGCAGATTAATTTTGGTACAGCCACTCATGGGACCAAATGTACCCTAGATTATATTCATTTGGACATTTGGGGTCCTTCTCATGTTCCTGCAAAAGGTGATGCTAGATGTATTTTGATCCTTATTGATGAGTTAGTTTGGGTTACTTCTTGAAGCATAATGATCAAGTTCTTATCATTTTCAAGCAGTAGAAAACTTTGATCAAGAAACGAATAGGGAAGCAACCCAGCAGCCCATAACAGACAATAGTTTGGAATCTTGTAACAAAAAATTTAATGAATTCTGCAAAGATGAGGGAATTGTTTGACATTGCATAGTTAAAAACACACCTCAACAAAATGAAGTTGCATAATGCATGAACAAGACTTTTATTGAGAAAGCATGATGCTTTCTTTTGAATGCCGATTTACCAAAGGAGTTTTAGGTTAAGGTTGCATCTATGGGTTGCCACTTGGTAAATCAATCTCCAACGATCCCAATTGGTTATAAGACTCCAAAAGAAGTATGGTTCGACAATTCTATAAATTACTCTGATTTGAAGATATTTAGCTGTCCAACTTACATGCATGTTATTGATGGTAAATTAGAGACACGTGTTAAGAAATACATATTCATTGGCTACCCTTCTAGTGTGAAGGGATATAAATTGTGGTGTGTAGACTCCAAGCTATCTAACGTTGTAATAAGTAGAGATGTAACTTTTGATGAGTAACCAATGCTCAGACTAAAGCCAAAATGTTCTAAAGAAGAATAGGTAGAGAAAAACTTAGAGAAGTTGGAGTTGAAAGTAACTAAACAAGATGATGCTCTAGAGATATCCTGATCAGATTGGTCATCAAATATAAGTGGAATTGAGCAAGAAGTCCCTTATAGCATAGCTAAAGGCAAGGGAAAAAGAGAAATTCGACCACTATCAAGGTGTGCTAATTATGCTGAATTAGTCACCTATGCTTTATAACAACTAAGGCTGCAGACAAGCGGGCCGAGCCGGGCTATTGAAAGCTCGAGCTCGGCTCGTTTGAAAATTAAAGGGCTTAAGCTGAGCCGAGCTTTAAACGAGCTTAATATATAAAGGCTCGGGCTCGAACCTGTTAAAAATTCGTGAGCTCGAGCTTGGGCTCATTTTGATGAAGGCGGTCTCGCAGTTTTTTTATGTTTTTGGGTTTCGTTTTGGCTAGCGTCAGCTTACTTGGTGTCGACGGAGATGGGTGACTTGCTTGCTTGGTTAGCGTCGGTTTTTGTTGGAGTCATTTATGCTGTGTGCAATCGCTTACTTGATTAACATTGGCTTGTTGTGTCTAGTTGGTGGATTTGAACTTTTATGGTGGCATGGGTATTTAGCAGTGATTTATGGTGGTTTGGTGTGTGTTTGAAGTAGTGTTGGTGATGGTTTGCCAATGGGTCTATCGTGATGGGTGCGGGGTTTTGGTGGTTGTCGATGGTAGGGTAAAGGTAGTGTGAAAGTGGTTGTTGGATGGTGTGGCTGTTTCCATGGTTTTCTCGGCCGAGCTCAGCTGGAGATAGTGAGATGAGAGAGAATAAGGGAGCAAGACAATAAGATAGAAGTTCGCTGGAGAGAGAGAGAGAGAATGAGAGGAAGTGAGAAGAGAAAGCTACAGTATGAAAAAGTGAACAAGGCAGAAGCAAAGCTTATTAAATATTAAAAAAAACAATAAAAAACAAGAAATGAATACTGAAGCAAATAGAAAAAGAAGCCATAGCTAGACAAAAAGTGCTATAAATTTGAAAAGACACCAGCATGACACCGGCATGTGGTATGGAAAATTAGTATTGCTGTATGGAAAATTGGGATAGTGATGTGACTTCTGAAATTTTTAAATCAACTTTCATATCGCATATTAAGATCTTAAAATAAATTTGACATTCTTGGTGATCTTTGCTTCTTTGTTTGCATATTGATGGACAAAAAGATATTAAATATTATGATGTTTAAAAAGTTCTAAAGTATAGATATTGTTTATTTTTTCCCATTCTCATGTTTGATAAATATTTTTTAGAAGTTACATAACTAAATCAATTTCATCCTTTTTTAGAATGTCTTTATATAATTATTTATACAATTATATTTATAATATTAAATTAATATAAATAATTATATTTATATTAATATATTAAACGAGCTTGTTCACGAGCCTTACTTACGAGCTTTTAGCGAACTTGTTCGCGAGCTAGCTCGCGAGCCTAAAGACAAGCTCGAGCTTGGCTCGTTTAGCTAAACGAGCCGAGCCTATAACGAGCCGAGCTCGAGTAGCTCACGAATAGCTCGGCTCGTTTGCAGCCCTAATAACAATAGATGAGACTAATAGAGATTCTGAACCATCCACATTTTCAAAGAATATTTCTTACACTGATTTAGAAAATGGATGGTAGCAGTTTAAGCTAAGGTGGAGATTTGTAATGTGACTTAAACTTATGCAACATATTTATACTTGTTGTAGAAATTTCTAGTTGATTGTAGATATGACTTTTCTAAAATTGTTTGGTAGGATTATCTAGAAATTATAATTGAGATTTCTAGAAGTATTTTAGAATATGTAGTAAGAAGGGTAATTGGTAAAGTTGTTATCAACTACCACTACAAAACCATATTAGAGGCACCTTATAAATAAGTCTCTCGCATTTGCAGTTTGATCAACACGAGTAATCAAAAAATACACACAACAACAACATATCAATTTTAGTGTAAGTGTCTTAAGAGTGAGAGTTTGGGTATATTTGGGGATTGGGTTTGAGTGATTTATCTTTTATAAATTACTTGTCTTCTCTTTTAGTGACTTTTTGCTCTTCTTCTTTACATTACAATTTCCTTTCTATTGCCTTGTTATTTCTCAATCTTTTGTTTTATCTCTGCTGTTATTTGTGATTAGCACTTCAATCTTCATGGGTTGTAACATTATGGAATAATAATTTATTAATTGTTTACATTTATAGAACAATCCATCTACATATGCTTCTTTATAGAAAAAGATGTATGAGCAAGCTTTTTCAAACTTCTCTTCTTTATCTAATCCATTTTTGATAGTCTTTCTAGGGAACAATTATCTATAAACTTTCCATTCATTTATTGAAGATGATTTCTGGATTTCCATGCCTACATGTTGGGATTGTCTAAATTCATTAATTAATTCAGGATCACTAAGAAAATTAGTATGCCCAAGTGATCCTTCAAGCATGTGTTTTGCCTCATATACTAAGCCATATCCTCTCCAAACTGAATCAACATAATTCTCTATTTGAGGAATAACCAAGGGCCATCGTTTATAAATTCCAAGGTTGAATCTTTTTATAACTACATAACAATGAAACTTAGAGTTGGATGCAATTATCAACCAATGTGTTTTTTGTTGTCTAGATATTCCTTGTCTATTTGTGAATTTTTGTTTAAAGGATATTTCCTATAGTCCAAATGTAAGTTTAGAGTTTATCTTATGAAAGTAATTTGACAACGCAATTCATCGTTTAAATTTATTTCTGTCTAGTATTTTAGATTCCACACCTCGTCAACAAGGATTTTTGTGCTTCATTTATATTAATTTGTGTAAATTGTTTAAATTTTGCAAATCAACCTCAGGGATGAATGGCAAATTCAATCCCGTTAAATTTTTTATAGGGAAGTTTGGATTTTAAGGTTTGCAATGTTGTCGTTGTGTAAGAAATAAGCGTGAAGTTAGTCTGTAACATAACCCTTGCATAGGATAAGAACCAATAAGATTAAGACTTATCATCTCTTGTAATATGTTGTTTGCTTGGCTACTTGTGTCCATTTGTCTAAAGGGATTGTTAGAATATTGTGAGTAGTTACTTTGGTTATTGTGCTCTAGCTCTGATGTAACTACTCAAACAATCAGCAAGATCATTGTCTTTATCTTTAATGTGTTCTATTTCTACTTTTATTAATTATTTACCATTACGTCTACAAATTTTGTCCATCTTCTCTGAGACATGCTCTTCCCATTTTTATTTTTGTTAAATTTAACAATGGCTTTGCAGTATGTTCTAACTAATATCTCATGCTTATTTATAAGGAAAAGTCTAAAACTGTTTTAACCATATATTACTCTTAAAATTTCCATGTGTATACTTCTTTTCAAACCTTTTGCCTAAAAATACCACCACTATATCTACAAATTTCTTTTTCTTTCTTTGGAGAGCATTTGTGTGGTTTTGGTTTTAAGACTTCTCCCCATCCTTCTTCATAACCATCAATTTCTACAATCAAGTAAATGTTATCTAATAGAAGTCTAAGATCCGATAAACTTATAACTAAACCTTTGATTTTTCTAACTTGTTTATATTCTTCATGGTTTAATGGTGTGAAGCTAATAACTTTTTGATATAACTATTTAGTGTACCTTCCTAAATTTTTAATAAATGATTTAGCATAATTTACTAATCCTAAATTCTTTATTAAATTCTAAGACCTACTTTGAAATGTGAGGTTAAAGTTTTATTTTGCCTTTCCCTATTTTTACTCTTAAAAATTCAATATTATGTTTGAAGAATTGTGCTTTTTTACTACTGATTATGAGAATATATCTAAAGAATTTTGACTAAACTATTTTTAAATGTGATGTATGTTTTTTTTTATGTGTACCAAAATGTCATCAACATATACACAAACAAAATCATATTTTGCAAATATATTATCTATTTTCCTTTGAAAGACTTAAGATGCATTTTATAATGCAAATGGCATTATTAACCATTCAAATTGCCCAAGCAGTCAAATGAAGGTTGTCCATGGAATAGATTTTTTTTAATGAATTTTAACATGCCAAAATTTTGACTTACAATCAAATTTACTAAAAACTTTGCTACATTGTATCATGTTTATTAGGTTTGTTTAATCCGATATATCATAAGTATCTATCTTTGTATTATTGTTTAAATTTTTGTAGTCTTTGACCTTCTACTTTTACTTCTAACAATCTCACTGTGCTTTCTTAGTACGAATGCTAGACTTCTATGTGGACTGTTTAACCGTCTAATGACTTTAGATTTCGATAATTCTTTACGTGCATTTCAAATTCTTTTCTATCTGTGTTATCACACTATTTTTTAAGATTTTATTTCTAAATCTGGATTTAGAATGTCTAATTTACAAAATACTTTATTTTTATCTCATAATTTTACTGGGCTTTATCCTATGACTTTCCTCATTTTCGAGCTTACTTATCACACTATGTATTTCTGCATTTTTTGTTTCCATCAAAATATCTATTCTCCTAAAGTCTAATCCACTATTAACTATTCATAAGTTTTCAAAGTTGTCTAATATTTTTAAATTTATTTATTTATTCCTAAATTTTCTCTCAATTTAGATAGTTGGAACAACAAAGATAAATATAACTTTATATCATATCATAAAACATTGAACATTCTAAATTCATTGATGATAGGTTAAGTATATTGAGTGAAATTAAATTTAAATGAAATTTACCAAGTGAATTGGATGAATATTGAAAAATTCAATGAACAAACAGTAGACAACTAGGAAGATATAGATATTCATGTATTCATATGCTGAGGGGGAAAGAAAGAAAGAAAGAAAGAAAAATCGTATTCATAACGAGGTTTATGCATTTAATAGCGTGAATCCATCTGTTGTGCTAATTAACTCAAATCCCGTGATTATTTCTGTCAAAGAAAGCGACCGGAAAAGACCTTTGTCATATAGTGTTCGTGTGGATGCAATGTCCTAAAGTAACTGTGTTTGGTCATGGGCAGTTGGCCACCATAAAAGCTTGCAGTCGTGGCATTTATCAATACCAGGAGACCATATCTGTTTTCCGTCGAAAAATATCATATATATATATATATATATTTGAACTAGGGGTATAGTCTTTATCTGTATCATATATATATATTATATATATTAAATTTATATTTATAATTTATTTATGAGTAAAATTATTATTTTTTTATCGATATTTGATTCTTTATAAATATTTATATGAAAATGATAAAAATATGATGTAAAAATAATTTAAAAATATGAAACAAACGGATCATACTTCTCACCTTCGTTATTGGTGTATAAAATGATAGAAATAAGGATATAACAGTTATAACGAAATATATTAAGATAATGATGAAGTTTGATCATGGATGGCATGAATAAGACTTTCCAATGAGATAGATTAGAGGGAAAAAAAAAAAAAAGCATATAGTCTTATGGTTATGATAAGAGAAATGAGAAACTTCACTCCGGTGTGGTTCAAGTCTTAAAATCGGATCTGAGTCACTCGTTCTTGGTTTCTAAAGATAATTTTACATGTAGCTGGTAAACATCAATCCTCACGTACATAAGGGTAAAATCGTAATACATAGTAAACATATTACCTCCATGGCCATCATAGTCACAAGAAAACGAGGTTGATGTGTCTGGGTTCGGGTAAGCAGCATGCCGATAGGAAAAGATAAGCATATTATCCGATCCCAATCGAATAGAACGTGTATAACATTTACTGTTTACAGTGATTAGGCCAAAAAGAATTTCTCAGTTTTGGAGTTCTTCAGTATGTGCCCACTTCTGTGGGTTAGAAAATGGACTTGATGGACAACTTCACATCAACGAACAAAATGAAATCAATTGATTTTGCTAGTTTCAAACCACCTTATTTGGTTTTGGTCTTGGGTGGAACTAGTCTGTGGTGATTCCTAGGTATGGTATGATGGAAAAAAAGAGAAAAAAAAAAAAAAGTATGGTCTTATGATAAGATTTTTATACTGACATCACCTTTTAAATTCATATTTGTTTTAAGAAAAATTCTTTTAATAATAGAAAAACAACTTTTTATTAGGAGTATTTTCATGAAAAAGGGCATGTTTTGAAAACTATTATGATATATATGATATGAATTTTATGTAAAATACAATATAATAGAGTGTATAAATAAAAATATTATTTATTGCAGAGAGTAATTAGAAAAAATATTAAAGTATAAAAGAAATATTTTCAGAGCGTATTAGGTTTAATAAGTAAATCAAAGTAAAATATTATATAGAAAATGTTGGTATTTTTTTATATTTAAAAAAAAAAAAAAACAAGAAGGCTACATCCGGGAATTTTGCTGGATTTCTAAGCGTGTAGTTGAGTCTCACCCTTTTTACTTGGCACAGAGAAGGATTAGAAAGCAAATATAAAAGGAAGAATATGAAAGCAAGAAATTGCATCAGTATTCAATTCTTCCAACATATTTTATTATTAAAAGAAGGATAGAATGATGATGAAAATGTGAAAATGCACTAGAAAATACTCAAGAGATGAGGAGAAGAGATGATTGACTATTTGACCTAAAATGCTCATGAAAAATACACTATGAATATTCAAGAGGGGGTTGAATTGAATATTTGCCCAAAAAATCGAAATAATAACTTTGAAAAACAGCAGATTAAAAAATCAACCAAATGTGTGGTGAATAACTAAACAATAGATATAATGTGTAATTTAAAGTGATAGAGATAGAGATAGAGAAAAATCAAGCCATAAGATTTAACACAGAGTTCGGCCATTTGTCTACTCTTTGATATCAAAGAGCTGGCTTGAAACGAGCAATATTACACTCATAGGAAATAACATATTTCCTTTCTCTCTCTAAGTGCTTTTATATGAATAGCAATAAATTTGAACTGAGTACCAGAGTGTATTTTCTCTCTCTTAATAATTCGTAAATATTATATACAAAAGAACAAAGAAAAAGAATTTGTTTGATTACAGTTAATGAGCTCGTAAATTAATTTGACACTTCATTTTTCCTATTGCTCTCTAGGACTTTGTATATAAATAGCCTTTAAAATTCAAAAGTCCGTTAGAAACAACATTTATAATCTCCCATGCATTAAATGAACTCGAACGACTCTTTTTCTTCCACATCAGCTTTGTATTGCCTCAAAATAGTTGTCACACCTTACTTGTTGCGCTTAATCTTGACCCTCGACAACCCTTCACATGCGTGCTTCTTCGAGCCCCAAATTTTTCACTTGTCGCGTCCTAAACTTCATCATGTCGAGACCTCGACGTGACCCTTGACGCCATTGTTTGCTTCCTTAAGCTTTGTCGAGCCTTGTATTGAATTAGTCGAGCCTCAACTATTATGCATGTTGAGCCCTAAACTTGATCCTCAACAAGTCTGTTTGCTTCTTAAGCTCATCACTCAATAGACTTAACTTGTCGAGCCTTAATCACTTGACTTGTTTAGGACTCAACCAACCCCTCGACCACTGTTTATACACTCTTTAAGCCTGTCGAGCCTTTGGCTTTGTTGCACCTCGATCAACTGTTATGGCTTGCCCTTGACAATCACTATTCTTACTAAAAACCTACAGGAAACATGCACAAAGCGCACACACACACACACACACACACACACACACACACACACACCACACACACATATATATTTGACTAATTAAGTGTAGTTTATAATAAATAAATAATTAATTGTGTATTTATATTGTCTTATAAAAAATCATATTAAACTCTCAAGCTCAACAACTTAAATGATTAAATTTAATGTTGTAGATTGAATTTTACTTTAATAGTAGCGGATAATACACTAGAGATTATAAATATGAAATATTAAAGAGATAGTGATAGAAAATTTGAGTCCAGATTTAACATGGAGTTTGACCCGCTTCCTACTCTCTATAATCCACCAATGCCTCCAATTAAGGACTTTACCACCACTTGATTAATTACCAAATAAACACGTTCAAGTTGAGCAATACACCGCCTTTACAAACACTTAGAAAATAAAATATTTCATTTCTCTCTCTAGATGCTCATCGATAAATAACAGATATAAGAACAGAACACTAGAATATTTTTCTCTCTCTTTCCTGATATATACGAGTTAATGAATAAGAGAGCAAGAAAATTAATGATTTATCTGTTCGTAAATAAAAGCTTTTTTCACTTTCGTACTTCTCTTCTTAAATTGAATATCCCAAGGACAGAGTATTTATAGTCTTCAAAAATTCAAATGTTCGTTAGAGATAACATTTTTAAGTCACTAAGCATTCAATATCCTTCAACAGCTTTTTTTTGCCACATCGGCTCATTCATTTAAACTATCGTGCCTAATGCTTGTTTTGCCACAAAGTGCTACGCCTTCATTTTAGCCCTCGATCAAGTCTTTGCTCACATGGACTCCATCGAGTCTTGAATCCAATTCACGCCTTGGATTTGTCACGTCTTGAACTTGTTGTGCCTTGGACTTGACCTTCGATCGAAGCTATGCTTCTTTAGTCCTATTGAGTCTTAGATTTTGAACTCGGGTCTTGAAAAATGGACTCGTTGTGCCTTTGATGAACCCCGTGACCAAGGCTATGCTTTTTTGAACTTGTAGTGCTTTATACCTTGAGCTTGTGCCTTGACTACTTGACTAGTTGAGCCGTCGATGTAACTCACAATCAAGGCTGTGCTTGAGAATTTTGTCTTTGTTAAAAACCAGCACAATCTCTAGAAAACAATACAAAAACACACACACCCACACACACATTCTAACATGTCGTTCAATATAATTTGAGTAGTTAATTGTGCAACTAATTGTCTCATCAAAATCCATATTGAACATATAAGTTCAACAATTTCCCTCTTTTTGATAAGGACAATCATGCATAATTAACTTTTTTTCAATTTAACAATCCTTTTCAATTAAGCATCCGACTTTCAAAAGAATTTTTTCAACTTGATTAAAAAACTTTATGCTTAACTCTAGGGAAATCTCAAGTTACAATTAATTACTAAAACTTCACATATGCACACAAACATGTTAATTGTGCATAACACATGATAAATTATATTTATCAATATACCCTAAAATAATACAAGAAAAAAAAATGTATAAGAGGAGGAGTAAATAGGTTAATATGATTTTTTTAGGGGTAATAAGGTTTTTAGTGCTCAAATTTAATCGATTTTTCAATTGGCAATCTATATTTTCTAAATTAGAAATTTTGATGACGTATCCTATTAGATTTTCAATGGTTGTTAACATTATCTATGTTAACTCCATTTTAAGCTATCGATTAATTGACTATTTAGAGTAATCATAAATTGTCATAAGTTTCAAACAATTATTATGATAAATATATTTTACTTAGAATATACAAGTTTTGACACTTATGGAATTCTAACTTTGTTAAATCTATATTATAAGATGTTGTTTATGAAATTTACGTGTAACTTAAATAGAATGTTTTATTAAAATAATCATTTATGACATATGATAGTGCATAATTGGTAAAAAAAAGAAAAAAAGAAAAAATTGGATGAATGATTTTAGATGACATTAGAGTTAATAAAGGGTAATACAGCTCGCTTGAAAAGTTTAATGGAGTACTAAAATTAGCAATCCTAAAATTCAAGTAATCAATTAAAAAATGAACAAAAATTCAATCACCAAATGTGATACTGTCCAATTTTCCCCCCTTTCCTCTCTTTTCCTCCATTTGGAGGATAAAAATCATCTTTAAATATAGTGTTAAAGGAAGAAAAATAACACCAAAAATATTAATATTTGGAGATAAGTTTAGACATGATATCAATATTTTAAGTGGTTAAAAAAATGTACAAAATGTTATATAAAGCAATACAAATAAGTGATTAACATTTCAGTGACTTGTTAATTTCCTTGAATGAAATAAGATTGTAGTATATATCTATTACAAAGAATGTGTATTAATGTATGTAGTTAAACATTACCGAATCACTATTATACTATTTAGTTAATAGGATAATGAAATAGTCCATAAATACAAATTAAAAGGTCAAAATACCCATTATATATACTGCCAAAAATATAGCTTCTTCTTTGTGCTTGAGAATTACAAAATGCGTGTAGCTTTTTCACTCTCTTTCCATTCATGTCCCATCATTTTTCCGCTTAAACTCCTTAAACTCAAAATCCCCTTATCATCGATTTGCTTTGTTGCCTCTTCTTTTTGTAAGATACCGAATATAAACGATTATGAATGTTTGATGATAAATTCATTTAAAATGTTAACTTTTTAAATAATTAAAATGAAGGATCAATGTTTATGGATAAAATTGTTTTCGTTAGGTAAACATATTTTCCCAAGAAACTAGTAAATATTTCTACTATAAAAAAGGGTTTGTGTGAGTTAGGATCTAATTACAATGATCACATGCATGCGCGTGACAATCGTGATATACGTGACCTAGGGAAACAACATGTACGAAGATGATCAAGAGAGAGTCATATGGGGAGAAGGAGTAGGCAATCTTAATAGCTTTAACACATATGTGACAAGTGAGAGAGTTAGAAAGTAACAACCTCACTATATATGATGAATCGATGACTATTTTTAATTAGGACGTGTGTTTGATTCACTAAGATGGAAATCCGACAGCACAGTAACGCTTTTTTCATATTTCACCTTATCCAAATGAGATAGGGACTGGTGATATTTATAGGAAAATCTAGCTGTCGATGTCATCATTAGATGAGACAAACGACCAATGGTTCGGATGAATTGAGCTCCCTTATGAACTTAGGCCATTAAGCCTTTATTTGTAAAATATGTACCAATTTGAGAAATGTTGGAATTAGACAGGCCAATTCTAATAGGCTCTTTTCCAATCCTTCCATGCCAAGACTTCCTTGATCATCCCAATTGAGTGGACCTAACTCTTTAACCCCTGTCATATTGGCTTAAAGGGTTAAACCCAAATAAAAATTAGGCTCAAAGCCTTTATAATCAAATCATACATTTATAGGGTTCATATAATATATCAACGTTTCAAGTGATTAAAAAAAGATATTAAGTTTCGCACATTAAAATGTTTCGCACATTAAGTCAAATAGAGTATCAATAATTGATCATTGAAGAAAATTAAATAAAAATTAATCCAAACATTGATATCTCAAATGAACTTTGTGAATTGTCAATATCTCATTCGACTCACCATGTGAAATATTGATTCTTCTTTTTAATTACTTAAAATGTTTATATCTTAAATGAATTTACTTCTAAATATCTATGTGTTCTAATGTAATTTACACAATATATATATATATATATATTTATATATAAAGAGAGAGTTTGGTGTGATTAAGTATCATTTATAATATGGGATAAAATTATTGAATTTGTTAAATATGTTAAGGTTATTTTTGGGTGAGAAAAAGTAGAGGAAGTGCCGAATCCCAAATCATGGATCTAGTTATTGAATTCAAATTCAATATTTTACCAATTCAACGTTCAATGGTTGTTAATGGGTCAAAGTTTAACTAAACTTCATAATAGAAGTCTACAACGAATAAAGGAGGAATGGTGGTATAGTGAAACGTAAGTAGAGTTATATAAATAGCCAATGACTGCAAATCGGCTCGTTTAACGTGTTTTTAAAACAAGCTAAGGCTAACATTTTTTAGCTCGTATGAAAGTGAGCTAACTATATTTAGCCTATTTAACTGGGCTAGCAAGGTAATCCCACTATTGCACTTCAAAATATAAAATAAAAAATGTGTAGGAAAAATGGCTACAAAAAGCATTTACATCCTAAGGATCTTCACAAGGTCCTCATGATGCTAAATTAGCATTTTAAGAACCTCTCTTTTTTGAGAATTTTGTTACTTTATTCTTAAAGGTTTTTCACACAAGTGTTTTCACAATTTTTTTTATGATTTTATGGGTCTCATATAATAAAAATTATATACAATAAACCTTAAAAATAAAAGGAAAAAAATGCTATGGTAACTTAGAGGACTCCAATTTTTGCTAAGGACTACACTTTATCCCACAAGGACCTGAATTGAGGTCCTTTTGCCTAGATACCAAAGCCAAGGAGCTAGTGTTAGTGACGCTTTAATATAGCATTGTTCTGTGACTTTTACCTTTGATGCACATACATCATAACATTCTTTTAAGTATATATTTATTTGTTTACACGTAATATGATATATAAATAAAATTGTTTTTTAAAATTCATTCTTGTATGTAAGCACAAAACTTAATTTTTCATTATATACATCTTATTATATTAGCATAAATTGGCCTATTTAAAGATGACATACAACTACAAATAAGTTAAATGGGCTAGTTAGTAGGTTAGCTTGTTTAACCTGTGAGCTATAATGGGCTAGATTAGGGTCAACAAATTCGGGTCTGCTTAATTCATGGGTCAAAGTGGGCTGATATGATTTGACTATTTAGCTCACTTGTACACGTAAGTGGTTAAAAAAATATATCAATATTATATAAAATGATGCGAATAATGATTTTTTATTTCTTATCTGTTTGCCACCACTTAAAATATTGATATTATATGAATTTATTTCAAATGTTGATCCATTGTAGAGTCATTTTCTTGTTAGAATTATGATATGCTAAAAATACAGAAGAAAGCAAACATTATGTAATTAAACATTTGTATCTCTATCTTTTACTTTATTTTTAGGATAATATTGCATTTGGTATTATGACAATTTTTTTAATTAATTATATGATTGTTGAGATTGCCAATTTTGGGGCTATTGGTGGTTAGCAACACCACTGTAGAGATTTATTGAATGAAAATCCATTTTCTCACTAGCCTAAAAAAAAAAAAGAAATCCATTTTCTCTAGGATAAATTATATCATAAGGGATTCATGTTTTAGGGGTAAATTTAAATAGAGTATCAACTTTCATTACATGTATTGTAATCCAAAAATGCATGCATATTGATGCTGGATTATGCCGTGAAAAATATCATATATTGATCTTGTTTTGAGGATTTGCTCTTGTTGCATTTCCTCAGTGGATGTGAATTGTGTGTAGAACCAACCTATACACACACATCATGATTCTGAGATGCCATTTCCAGAATCCTCTGATGCATGACTTATCAGTTCATGGCAATGGTAACAGGGGAAGATTAACCTCCATCTTCCATAATTGCTCCGCTTTTGGGAGGGAGACTAATATATAACTGCTTCAGTAAGAAGAAGTTTGACATGATCTGCATTGTATAAGGTGAAAAATCAGTATGCATTTCATGGATGATTGATGAAGTAGCAAAACTATAACGTGATAGCACATCTTTTCTCCAATGGACATTTAGAGTTGATCAAATGTACCTCAAAAATGCAGAATGAATAATTTCTAGGCTTGAATCTAAGCCTGCCACCACCTTGATAGCAGCTTGGTTTCTTCAAGCCTGATGCAACCTAAAAAATGCCTGCAAATCGAAGGATTCTTGCAGTGAAAGTTGCCATAGAAAATGTTTTGTTACCATTAACTCAACGCAATCAGTCTTTTACCTTAATCAGTTTCTCATGCAACAAAACCTCAGAATGTAGATGGAAGTATAAACGAATTTGAGCTGGAACAGCTGCAGAAGTAACTAGTAAGACAATCTTCGTGATAATGATGATTTATACAAAGCCAATGTTAATGTTAATGAAGAAAGAACAGTATGTTTATGAACTGAAAGGTAACCTGTTGGATATGATGATGCTTGCACAGATGGATCGGTTATTTCTTTGGTACTAGGAAGACCGTATTGAAAAACGGAACTGGTATGGCATAACCTGGCACTCCATAAGGATAACTGGTGGTGCTGGCCATCCCAGGCAATCCACATGTTGGAAGGCTTTGCTGATAAAAATGTGGGTTGTAAATGCCCTATCAAGAGAGATCGAAACATGTTACTCAAGCAAGAATGCACGTTCGCCTGTTCTAAATGTTGAAGAAGCAATTACAAAATGATGCTACCTGTGAGGAGTTGTATGCATTCCTAAATGATGCATACCTGCATAATGGAGCAAGTAAATTAGGAATTCTTAGAACTATAAATGCAAAAACGATAGCAGTAATTCCATTACTGTGCATGGTTTTGATTTGAGTAACTTGTAATGAAATGGTCCACGAAAGCCAGATAAAAGAAAAAGTTTTGCACAATCAATATAAAATCAATATCATGATTTCCAATAGATGACATAGTTAATGCTAAGAGATCATGCTAAAAGTTGCAACTTACCCGAAAGTAGGACCAACATATGCTTGTTTGTAATTACAAGAAAAGGGCTGCTGATAGCCAAAACTTCCAAAGTAAGCTCTAAAATTGGCAGGGATATGTGCTGCATATGGACTAGTTGGGCTAAGATCTCCTGCAGCATAAGATGAAATAACCATATTACATAAACTCCATGGCAAAGGTCACAAATACAATGAATTGATTACTTCTCTCAAAGCTAGACATATTTTTATTTTTGAGTTTAACTGATCCGAATCATTTATTTAAGAAACGGTGTGTGATTCAAGTAATGCAAGCAAGCACAAATAAAGTTCAATATTCAGCCTTCATAGTTGACAAACAGAGTGATAGATGAAGGTTTGCACCTGCAGTACCATAAATTAGAAGTGTCTGTGGTCTTCCAAGAGAAGCAAGGTTACAATTAGCTCGGCGGCCATCAATTATGGGATATGGATCAGCACAGGCTCTCCTAGCAGCCTCAGGGTCACCAAAAGTTACCTACCACCCGTGTTTACACAAATATAAGACTAAATACGCTAATTACTCCGTTACAAGCAGTCATATCCTTAACAATTCTGCTAGGATATCTAAAGGTGTGGACACAGCATTGAAATAAATGTTGCATATTTAGTCAGTAATTGAAATCATTATAAAAAACACTTCAAGTTCTATGAGAAAAAGTTTAATTTTCATCTCAGGAGGTATAGCATGATTGAATGATAACCGAATTTTGCATGAAACTCACAAAGCCATAGCCTTTGGATCGTCCGCTGTTCTTGTCAGTAATAACAACTGCCTCAAGAATCTCCCCAAACTGTTCAAAATATTGTCTTAAGGTTTGATTTTGTGTCTCCCAAGCTAAACCCCCGACAAAGACCTTAGTGTAAGTGGTATCACCAAAAGCAGAACCACCAGACTGAAAACCGCTACCTGAACTTGGATTGTTTACCAAATTATATGCCATGAATTTGCTGAACTAAGAATAGAAAGTGAATTCAATTAAAGGCTAGTAGAACAATGAATGGAAAGCTTTACAGGATTTTCTGAAATATTCTCAGAATCCAGTGGCTTTGGTGAGGTGCACTGATAAAGGAAGAGCAGAGAAGATACAAAGAAAAGGCGGCGAAGAATGGTTCCTTTGATGGAAAAACAAAGCCAAAGTTGAGTGAGTGATAAGAAAACCTTGGGATGGGCCAAGATTTGGTGGACAAGGACGGTGGTGGGATTGGAAAAAGCCACGGAAATGCTTGAAATTATGGGCTGTATTGTATGAAAAAGGCTAGTCAAGGGTAATAAAGTGAGAAAGTGTGGGAGGAATCTTCTTTGGTGGGGTTGGGTTGTACTAAACAAGACTTTTCCAGCAAAGCAACAACAGTATTTTATTACATTGCAATAGTGGAGACATCATGAGAATGGAGAAAGATAAGAAGACGGAGGAGGGAAAAATGTTCAAGAAAAACTTGACTACATGAAGATTGTACAGGTCAAGCAGTGTAAGTATAAGTATTTTCGTTTTCTCCTTCCACTTTGTTTGGAATGAGTAGCAATTTGCATACATGTAGAGCAATTATTATCAGAGTTCCGTTAAAAAGTGCTCGGAACATAGCTAAACATTTAAAGCCAATCTTTTTACCTCGTTCAATGTTTGATTATAAAAGAGCCCTATTTAGGGAGTGCAATAAAGAACTGGATCCAATACAATGAATCAAGGAGCTCAATGAAAGATAATTACCTTTTGACTTCTAACCAGTGGTCCAAAGACACCCATCAACCTTTTCCTTGTTATAACCACAAAATCACTTGTTGACTGAAATCATTACTTTTTCTTTTCCCATTCCATTTCTTATTTTTACCTCTCAAAAGATGCCGTCCATCGGTTCAAAGAAACTTATAACCTTCTTTATGGCTTTTTAACATAATTTACGGTCTATCTTTTCACTTAGTCATTTCTACAATCAATTGACTTTAATTGTTTTGTTTCTATGACACGGGTTTTGTGTTATCTAACATGGGGAAACTTGGTGGCATAAAACAACTTATTCAGTAGGTCATCAATGTCTGTTCTTAAGGCAGATAAACATGGTTGTTAAAAAACTCCAAAGGGTTCTACTAAGGCAGTGAACTTCAGTAATGCCGGGACGGGATCTGTGCTCCCACAATGAGGCCAATGTCTTAGTTCACCGTGAGACATAAATATCACCGGCAAGGGCATTTTGCCAAGTGACGCAGCAAAGAATCACCATGAGCAAGTAATGCTAATCAAGGGAAGTTCTAAGTTTTGCTGCCTTGGAAACATTACTGTTACCCCGAGCCCTTTGTAGTGCAACCAGAGGAAGTACTTTCACAATCTACAATATAATTACGATTTTGATGACCTTGACTTGCATAAAAAAATGAAGAACTTGTTATTTGAACCACAAAAGCTTTTACTAGCCATCTTAATCCAGAAGGCACTGCTTCATTCTAAAAAGAAGGGAGAGGATGAAAGAGAAAAAGAAAATTAGGTTTATCACCAATGAGGAATGATAAAGACATTGCTTTGTTCTGCATATGGAGCGTCGGTTTCCTGTTCATGATGTTCATTGCTACAAAAATAACCGAGTCCAGAATTTTATGGCATCTCCCAAGGAAATATCACAACGGTGCCTCTGCAAATGGATTATGGAGTAACAGTCTCTCTAACTTATGAGCCCAGCATCAAGGTAGCTCTTAACAGAATCAGCCAGAGTTTCCTCAAGGGGCCTGTAAGTCCAACCCAGCTTCAGCAATCTCTCTGAGCTTAGGTCATTTCCCTCATCCGCTTCTGTGAAACTAGAAATGCACAATTGTATTATCAAAAAGTAGCCTGACAAAATAATACATAAAATACTCGCACTATGCATTGGAAACTTAAAACATGGAAAGTTTCTAATAAAAGTCTTCAAATCTTTGGGAGCCAAATAAAACTGGTCAGTTTGGAGAGGCACTAGTTTTCATGATATTAGGAGAAATGCACATTGGATGGGTGCTTGAATGTGGGAAATAAGTAAGAGGAGGATTGCCTACTTATGGGGAAAACTATAACTCGGAAAGAGACATTTCAGCTTGTCCATCACATCTTTAGTACTAATGGTGTGTGCTGAGCATATGTATCTTCCTTCAGCCTCTGGATTTTCATATGCCAATATCACAGCAGCTGCTACATCACGTACATCAACTATGATCCGCATCCTGTTAGGAATGGGATCAAAACCTCCAGATACTGCCACCCCAAGAATTTAACAGCAATTAGTGAAAACATGTTGTAAGTAGAAAGTCATTTACTAAGTACAACATTATTCCTTAACTAAATGAAAGATACTTAAGAGCGAAAAATTGACCAATTTTGGACATAGCACAACTGACAGGAAACATAATTCAGCTATGGCACAGATCACAAGGAAGAGGGCTCGGATTTGAAGTCCCATTACTCACAGATCAGAATTCCAGTTTCTCTGGTTGATTTTTCTAGTGTTACATGTAAGGTTAAAAATATGTACAAGAAGGGAATGATCAAGTACGGCTTAGAGCAAAACTGTTAGTAAAATTAATAGTATTGAAAAGCTGTGTCGTGGAAACCACTGCCCTGAAAGCGAAATTCCGGCACGACCGTGGTGCAATCGACAACGCCGTTCGCTTCCCCAAGGTTAACACAGCCACTCAAGTCACACGTGCACTCGCGAGATGGAGTTGGAACAACAACTACAAATGCCCAGAATCAAAGAAGAAAAAATAATAACGAGGAGAAGAAGAAAACAGAACCGACCACGCTTTCGAACGACACATCCTTCTGTATATATAAAACCGTTTTGAAACGTTACGAACAAAAATTATCCGTTGAGAAAAATCCGGGCACAACGTGGAGATCGTGCCTTTCAAATTGGAAAAATAACCGCTCGTTTGAATGATTCAAAACACGTTTTATTTTTTTCTGACGAATTTAAAACATAACAAAATCAAATTCAAAGAAATAGCCCAGCCCAGACCAGACCGGGCCGGGCCGGCGGCGCGCGCGTGTGGTCATTTTGTCAAAACCCACTCATGCACTTTTTGAAACCACATAGAAGGAAAGTTTATTATAAACATGATAAAACTTAGTTTTCTAAGCAATGTGGGACAAAGCTTGAAAAGCATATAGTCATTCCCAACAATCCCCCACGAATGACTATACACATATTCTGGGCAAAGGAAGGAATTTTATTTACTTAAGCATTAATATCTTCCGATTGAATTAATGCGTAGTGAAATGAGGCAACAACTTTACTAATGAAAGTGAAATAAATCTTGAACTTTCAAAAGCTCAAGTTGAGACCCCCACAACACGTATCAATTCCTTAATGTTGCTATTCCGCGATAATACAAAAGCACTATTAAAGGCCCTGTGCATACACCTTGGATTTTATGAGTGCTCTAGAAAGAAAATCCTATATTCTTTCATAGAAGGCGGCCCACCTTCACACTCATTTAAATGGTAACTTCATCAAGTCTATCACATTTAGACCACTCAATGAACAGAGCTATGAAGTCACTGAGTCCATTGGACTCATTTTTCATCACAATCATCCATCAAGTCCTTTTCAGAACCACCCAAACACAGGGCTATGGATTTAAGCACTACCACAAATACAGGGATAGACTGTAGCGCATCACACAATATTCAAACCAAAGATTTAAGTCCATTCCCTTGGAAGACTCTTGAATAACTCTCCTAGTCAATCCTTTCGTTAAAGGATCTGCTAGGTTTCTTTTGGATCTCACAAATTCTAAGGAAATTACTCCATTCCTCAAGAGTTGTTTAACCGCACCATGCCTAATGCGAATATGTCTTCTTTTTCCATTATACACATAATTTTTGGCAACTCCAATAGCTGCTTGTGAATCACAGTGCAATGATATTGGAACAGAAGACCCCACAGTGGAATGTCACCCAGTAAGTTTTTCAACCACTCGGCTTCTTGACCAGCCAGTTCAAGAGCAATGAACTCAGATTCCATAGTAGAGCGAGCGATACAAGTCTGTTTGGACGATTTCCATGAAATAGCTCCTCCACCTAAAGTGAACACAAATCCACTAGTAGAACTTACTTCATCATTATCTGTCACCCAGTTTGCATCACAATAACCTTCTAAAACAGCAGGAAACTTGTTAAAATGCAAACACAAATTCATGGTTCCTTTAAGATATTTCAGTAATCGACGAAGTGCATTCCAGTGTTCATTGTTAGGATTATGGGTGTATCTACTGAGTCTACTTACAGCATAAGCAATATCAGGCCTTGTGTAATTCATGAGATACATAACACTTCCTATAATCTTAGCATATTCAGCTTGTGAAACACTATCACCGTTATTCTTTTTAAGACTTATGCTAGGATCATAAGGAGTTCTCACAGGCATTTCATCAAAACATTCAAATTTCTTAAGTATCTTTCAATATAGTGTGATTGACACAATGAAAAGCCATTTTCAGTTTTCCTTATTTTAACACCAAGAATAACATCAGCCTCCCCTAAATCTTTCATGTCAAAATGAGAAGACAAAAACATCTTGGTATCGTTAATCACTTCCAAGTTTGAACCAAAAATGAGCATGTCATCAACATATAAACATATAATCACACAATCAGAACCAAACAATTTTGAGTAAACACAAGAATCAGATGCATTCACAACATATCCATTGTTTACTAAAGTACGATCAAATTTCTCATACCATTGTTTGGGTGCCTGTTTAAGACCATAGAGAGATTTTCTGAGCTTGCATACCTTGTTCTCTTGCCCAGTAACTACTAACCCTTCTGGTTGTTCCATGTAAATTTCTTCCTCCAGGTCTCCATTGAGAAAGGCCGTCTTTACATCCATCTGATGAATTATCAAGCCTCGAATAGCTGAAAGAGCAATCAAAGATCTAATGGTAGCTATTTTAGTCACAGGAGAATAGGTATCAAAATAATCAATACCTTTCTTTTGAGTGTATCCCACCACTACTAGTCTAGCCTTGAATTTTTCTATTGACCCATCTGGTCTAATTTTCCTTTTAAAGATCCATTTGCATCTAATAGGTTTGCTGCCCACAGGTAAATCAACCAAATCCCAAGTATGATTCATCATGATAGAGTCTAGTTCACTTTTAATAGCTTCTTTCCAAAAACTAGAGTCTCTAGAGGTTAATGCCTCTTTATAGGATTTAGGATCATCATCAATTAAGAACACAGAAACAAATTGTTCATTGATTTTATCAGAATTTTCAGCTAGAAAGGCAGTTAAAAAATCAGGCCCGAAACTATTCTCAGTTCTTTTCCTCTTACTCCTTCTAGGTTCAATCATATGTTCATTTGAAGCAGATTCATTTATCAAATCATTCCTTGAAGGAGCAGCATGATCAACAATAGTTTTATTAAGAGGAAATACAAGTTCAAAGAATTCAACATCTCTAGATTCACAAATCGAATTATCATTCAAACACATAAATCTGTATGCAGCACTGTTTTGAGCATAGCCAATAAATACACAGTCAAAGGTCTTAGACCCAATATTAGGTTTCTTAAAATCTGGATATGCAACTTTGGCTAAACAACCCCAAACTTTTAAATAGTTCAAGTTAGGTGCAAAGCCTTTCCATAATTCATAAGGAGTTTTATCCAATTTCTTGTGAGGAACCCTGTTCAAAATATAACATGCAGACAAAACAGCTTCCCCCCACATGTTGTCAGGCATACCAGAACTTAATAACATAGCATTCATCATTTCTTTAGTGTTCTATTTTTCCGTTCAGCTATGCCATTCTGTTGAGGTGTATAAGGAGCACTGGTTTCATGTATAATACCATTTTCATAAAATTGTTCAAGGAAATTCGTACTATATTCACCACCTCTATCAGACCTAAGCCTTTTAATCCTTTTGTCTAGTTGATTTTCTACTTCAGCTTTATATTTTAAAAACATTTGAGCAGCCTCATCTTTTGACTTTAACAAATAAACTTTTGTATATCTGGAAAAGTCATCTACAAAAGAGATATAATATTTTTTGCCACCTTTAGTCATTGTGTTTTTAAAATCAGCCAAGTCAGAATGAATCAATTCAAGTAATTCAGTGCTTCTTGATGTGACATGTTTAAAAGGTTTCTTTGCAAATTTTGCTTCAACACAAACAGTACATTTGGAGCATTCATTCTCATCAGACGCATTTATAAGATGCATGTTTTTTAGTCTTTTGATTGAACCAAAATTCACATGTCCTAACCTACGATGCCACAAATTAACAGACTCAACAATATAAGCAGAACCAGAGTTACTTCCATTAGCAATAACAGAAACAGTGTTCAAGACAAACAGTCCATCTGACAAATATCCCTTGCCTACAAAATCCCCATTCTTGGCTAAAATGACCCTATCACCTTCAAATACAAGTTTCAGTCCAGCCTTATTAAGTAAGCTACCAGAAACTAAGTTCCTACGAAGGGAAGGACATACAGCACATCATTCAAAGCTAAAGTTTTTCCAGAGGTAAGTTTCAAAAGAATTTTTCCTTTACCGAGAACTCCAGCAGTGGCTGAATTGCCCATGTAAACACATTCACCATCCGCTGCATCATGGAGTTCCTGGAACAGGTCCTTGTTGGAGCAGAAATGCCTAGTGGCGCCAGTATCAAGTAGCCAGTCAACTCGGTTTTCCAGGTTTGCCTCCACCACGACAGCAGCAATGATTTCATCGGTTTCAGCAACATTGACCTGTGGAATAGATTTGTTATCAGGCTTACTGTCTGGTTTCTGATCCTTCCTCTGGAAGCACTGGTACGCCTTGTGGCCTGGTTTTCCACAGCAGTAACAGTGTAGTTTATCTTTTGGATTTTTCCATTATTGCTTTTGAACTTTTTCTGGTATCCGCCTTTCTGGAATTTCTTTCCTTTGTTTTTGAACCTGTCTTTAGGAGCAGCAGAAGATTCAACTAAATTAGCCTTAACAGAAATTGAAGAAACAGAATTTTGCTTATCTTTCAAACGATTAGCCTCCTCAGTTTTCATGTGACTGATTAGCTCCTGGAGTGGCAGGTCCTTTTTCTTGTGTTTGAGATGGTTCCTGTAATCGCTCCAAGATGGTGGAAATTTTTCGAGTAGAACATTGGCCTGCAAGACGTCACACATTTTCATACCTTCGTTCAACACATCTGCAACCAGGTTTTCATATTCATGAATCTGGTCCATGATGGGCTTTTCATCAATCATCTGGAACTGCATCCATTTGCCGACCACGTATTTCTTTCTCCCAGCATCATCAGCACCATACCTTGTTTCTAAGGTATCCCAGATTGTCTTCGCATATTTTTGTTTGACGAAGATGTCGAAAAGAGCATTCGTCATGTGATTGAGAAGGTGACCTCGGACAGTTTTGTTGTCCTTGTCGAATTTCGCCTTAGCATCATCAGCAGCCTTTTCGTCTTGTCTGTAGGAGGCGTGACGAGAGGAGAAGCAGGAACAGTAGATTCGGGTTGATCATCAGGAATGGCAGCGAAGAGAATGTAATCAACCTCAAGTTGTTCGAAGAAGATCAGAAGCTTCTGGGACCAACGCTTGTATTGTTCCATCCAGTGGTTCAAGTTTGGAGAGATCAGGGAGTGATTTAGGAGTAGAAACAGCCATCGTTGACATTTCGCTTTCAGATTGTTAGAAAATAATAGTATTGAAAAGCTGTGTCGTGGAAACCACTGCCCTGAAAGCGAAATTCCGGCACGACCGTGGTGCAATCGACAACGCCGTTCGCTTCCCCAAGGTTAACACAGCCACTCCAGTCACACGTGCACTCGCGAGATGGAGTTGGAACAACAACTACAAATGCCCAGAATCAAAGAAGAAAAAAAAACGAGAGAAGAAGAAAACAAACCGACACCTTTCGAACGACACATCCTTCTGTATATATAAAACCGTTTTGAAACGTTACGAACAAAAATTATCCGTTGAGAAAAATCCGGGCACAACGTGGAGATCGTGCCTTTCAAATTGGAAAAATAACCGCTCGTTTGAATGATTCAAAACACGTTTTTTTTTTCTGACGAATTAAAACATAAAAATCAAATTCAAAGAAATAGCCCAGCCCAGACCAGACCGGGCCGGGCCGGCGGCGCGCGCGTGTGGTCATTTTGTCAAAACCCACTCATGCACTTTTTGAAACCACATAGAAGGAAAGTTTATTATAAACATGATAAAACTTAGTTTTCTAAGCAATGTGGGACAATGCTTGAAAAGCATATAGTCATTCCCACAAAAAACATGGAGTTTCGCCTAAGTTGGATCAATAAATATAAGTCTAATATTGTTAAAATCTTGTCATTCTAGGAAGAAACTCCAAGGATGGACATGAAAAATTCAAATTCAATTGACAGCGATAAATATAAATTTAAAAAGCCCATACTATATCTTCAAGCTTAAACTTTTAGATTAACTTGTTGAGAAAGTGAACTCAGTAGTAAAAACATACATGCTTGTTAACCAAAGACAGACTTCTAAATAATCTGAAATAATATAATTTTATATATAAGTTCTTCTTCTTCTTCTTTTCTCTCTTATGGTGGGTAAGAGATTTGGAATATGCATGAGTAAGCTGTTTTCATGGGCCATACTGAGTACCTTTCATGAGTTTTGGGATAACCATGCTGCTTGCATTCACATTTTTCTGAAGAATTGGTCCTAATACGAGGGATGGGCAAACTGATACAATGTCAAGCCCGGTTTTCTTTGAATAGGCAAGAGCTTCACTTTCTGCTTCAGTTTTTGAAAGGCAATACCAATTCTGTTGCATTCAGAACATGTGAGGTAATAATTAGCTGAAAAACATATTAAGCATTCACATATGGCAAATTTATTAGGTAACAGAGTTAGTTTAAGTAGTGTTTGCAACAACAAAAGTTGAATCATGTAGTAATTGACTAATTAAAAGTTCAGGTAGTTAATTGAATATTTAGGTAAGGTTCAGGTAGTATTCGTGACATTAGCCCCAATAATAAATAATAATTCATGCTTCTATTTTTATTAATTACTAATCAAAATATTATTTATCATCTTCTTGTAAATAATGTTAGTTTAGGACATCGACATTGATAAATTCCTTCAAAAGATCTTTAATGTGTCATATCAACACTTTAAGTGTATATAAGTCTCATTTATTTTTACACAATACCTTTACTACTACATAATAATAGTAAAATTTTCTAAATAAACTCAATTTTTTTAGTCTTTTGCAAAGGAGCCCAAAAAATTGAAGGAACCTTTCGCGTCTATAAGAACATTAAAAAGTGAGGTTTTTTACTTAAAAACCTGTGTCAATAACTTCCAATGTAAATACTCTTGCTATTACGACTATGACTGCATCTAGACATCTCTTTGGAACATGTTCGAACAAGGGCTCGAACTAGACCAGCCACAACGTGTTAGACCTGCCATGGTTCATGGGTCCAAGGTGGGTCCATTAGCTGGACCTATGGACTTAGTAGGTCTAAACGGGTTCCCCATTAAAATAATTAAAAAATTAATATAACATTAAAAGGATACAGGGCGGCTATAGGTCACTATAATTTGGACCCAAACCTGGTGGGTCTGGTCCATGGGGTAGACTTAACTGCCCAGAGAGATGTTTAACCGTATCCATTTGTTATAAAAAATATTTAACTATTATAACAAGAATATAATAAATATAATTTTATAATCCATACTTATCTCCTTGTATTTTATAAAGTCAAGTGAATGGAACCGGTAAATTGAAAATACTTGCATCATTGATTACTTTATAGATAAATAATCTCTATAAATGGGAAAATAATCTATCAAAAGTGTTCTAATTAAGTGATATATTGATTGACCAGAAAAAAAAAAGTGACATATATACGGATGACTCATCGTGTGACAAGACCGGCACCCACATCTTTTCCTTCTGGAACTACCTCTTTTTTTTTTTTTTTTTTATTAGGAGTAAGCGGATAATTTCATCTTACAAGATACCAATCAGTTAGATATAATCTAGTGGGTATTCAAGGTCAAAGAATTGGGTATGAGTACAACTTTTTAGAAACTTACCCTATAGGGTAGGATAAGAGTACGGGGTTTTCATACCTTATATCAACCATAGAATTTGTATTTTAATATATAAATGGTATATGTTTCAAGATATCTTATATTTATTTTATTAAATATTATTAAATAATTTTAATATATAATATATAAATAATACTACTTCATTTTTTTTATCTTACAACCAATTTTATTCTAAATTATTATTTATGTACTACCTTTATGAAATTTTCATTATGGAACATCTTGTATTATTATAATATGGAAGAACTTATTATATCTAGTTTAGAAGAATTGCAGTTGTATGTATGTACTTAAAATCCTATATTATATAGAAATATTGTTTATCTTTTAAGATTGATTAATATAGAAATAGTTCCAAAATCTTTAATTTTGGAATTTGCTATATGTTTTACAATTTTGTTCAATATTAGATAAATAGGTTTTATAAATATTTATTACAAGTTTTAAATTTTACTCATTAACTTATTTGATACGTCGAAGAACTTATTATCCTAGCAAATTACTTTAAGATTCTTATGATATATGCAAATTATTTTTAAAATTCTTTTCCTTATTTTATTTATAGTGAATATAAGAAAATAACGTAGTTTTATATATTATAAAAACCATTTCAAATACAAAAATCTTGAAGTTCGAGAAGAATGAAAAAACATAAGATTTTGTTGAAAAATCTATGGGTTCCACAATAATACCATGTACCTTATAGGTTTTACAAGGTATAAGATGGGTACAAAGTACCATATGGTATGTTCTGGTACAAAATTTAATATTCTATATCATACAAGATATGGTACAAATACAGCTCCATACCCTATCTACCATATACCCACTCACACCTAAATTATATGGTATTACCTACTTATAAGTTTAGAACAACCCTGCCTTGGAAAAGTATTTTCAAGTAGAAGACACACATATGTAACTAATATATATATCCATATTTGTATCGAACACCTATTTATTTTTTATCTATATCTTATTTACTTCTGATTTATTTTGTCTATTTAGTATAAGTAAAAATAATTTTTTTTTTTCATTTTGTATACATCTCTTAACAAATATTTTGAATTGAAATGATAGTGTGCCGAGAAAGGGATTGTTGTCGACCAAAAAGGAAAACAAAAAAAAGCTAAGGGTCATTAGTTTTGATAATATAAGTATATATATTTTTAAAAATGTATCTTAATTTTTCATGTTTGTTTAAACAAATTAAAATGATTATTAAAAAATATTTTTCCTTATTTTCAAAAATAGAGAGCCATCCACATCTCATGTTTGAAAAAATGAAACTACATTCAGTCATTTTTCCATCAACTTATGATTTCTATTCCTCAATCATTTTTTGCATAAAATATCTATTATTGATTTTTTAAATATTTTTTATTTAGATATGTTTATTTCTCATTATAATCAATATTTTATTATTTATTATTTTGGTATTTTGATTATACAAGTAGCTGAAAGAAATAAATCAAAAATTGTTTTTATAAAATTAACGAAACACTTAAAAAATACTTTTAGAAAAAACTTTTTTAAAGAAAAATATTTTACATTAACATATAAATTATTCAAAATGAAAAGGCCCGAGTGAGTTGTTTTTCTCAATTAATTTTGTCACAATCACACTATTGCTATAATTTTAACATTTACTTATTGTTATACATGTTGTCTTTTAGTTCTATTTGTCATTTTCTAGCAATAGTTCCCTTTGTGTCCCCTAGAAAATACTTTTTATAGTATGTTCTAGCTCTCCAGTTATCATTAACGTTTAAACACGGAGCTTCAGGAGCTGAAGCATTCATTAACTCTATTAAATAACTGTTTTATTCTCGTTCCTTTATGTGAAGTTCAGCTGTACCCCACATCCATTAATTATTAATCAAACTTTTATCCAATGTTGTCGAACTAGCCTGAGTTTTAGCTTGAATATGCTAGAGGATCAAGAGTCAATAGATAAAAATGGATTAAGCTGAGAGTTAAACCACAGTTAAATTAGCTAGCTTCTAAGGAAGTGTCGGGATTCAATCGGTTTTAACAACACTGATTTTATCCATTTTCTTCTCATGGATAATCAAGCTTTAAAAACACTATAACACCCTTGACATAGGGCATTAATAGCTTGCCGCATGTCCCATATTTGTATGGATACGTAAATACACTAGTCCTGCTTTAAGATCCACGATTGTAATCATAGTTACTCTAAGCACACACGATAATATTGGTCACACTATAACCAATACACAACTATCCAACATGACATTCCTAAAACAGATTATACTAGGGATGGCTTGGTGAGTCCATCTGACAATAATGCCACAAACTAAAAAACGAACACAACTGGGGTTCAAGTCCTACCACCATCAATGGCTAGCACACATATAATAAAAAAGCAATCTATTTAACTTTATCAACACAATAATTCTATTCAATAATCAATTGAAGGGTCATCTACACTACCGTCCTCCCTATAGCCCACTATTATGTTGTATTCAGACAAGTTAAAAGCTAAAGCAATATCACTTGAACCTGAAAAAAATTTAGAAGTATAAGTCGGAGACCAGTACATACAGTAATACCACAAACACATGCGTGCCTACAAGCAATTATTCAATCACATGCATTCATAAAATGCTAATGCAACAAGCAATTAATTATTATCTTTGCTTTTGGTCTTGCAATCATCCCATGGGTAACTCAGTATCCTGAATCACGCTTATACATATATTATACATTTATATGATGTTTGGTATTTCTAAAAGCCTATAAATTATCTAATATTTACTCAGATCATTTCCAAGCTCGATTCCATTCAGGAACAATGTCAAATAAGGATCATTGAGATACCGCATTAGTAGCATTGATATTCCCTACCTACCAATAACAACCACATGCAAACAACAAGCTATTCTTATGGCCAATAATACTTTAAGTTCATTTAATTTTCTATCTTATACAAGCATAGTCAACTAGCACGATATACATGTGACTAGACACAAGCCCTTTAGAAAATTAATTGAGAATATAAAGTTTTAGCTCCTGATACCAACATGTTACTTGCTAATCAGAATTCAATCTAAGTTTAACCTTTTCATTACATTCTCTTATTACTTGGTGAGTTGTTGCTATTTATAGCATTGAATATATATTTATCATTAAAGAAATAAAATAATTGATACACCGTAAAGCATAAGTACCTCATATATTACAAAGATTGTAACCTTCATTTTTGTTTTAAATCAACAGCATATGAGAATTGTAAGCTGTAATATAAGAAAATCATAATAAACTAAACAAAAGAAAATTGTTAATGAATACGGGACATTATATGTCTTGACCACAAAAGTTTTACCAGCCACCTTAATCCAGAAGGCACTGCTTCATTCACAAAAGAAGGGAAAGGATGAAAGAGAAAAAGAAAATTAGGTGTATCACCAATGAGGAATGATAAAGACATTGCTTTGTTCTGCATATGGAGCGTCGGTTTTCTGCTCATGATGTTCATTGCTACAAAAATAACCGAGTCCAGAATTTTATGGCATCTCCCAAGGAAATATCAAAACAGTGCCTCTGCAAATGGATTATGGAGTAACAGTCTCTCTAACTTATGAGCCCAGCATCAAGGTAGCTCTTAACAGAATCAGCGAGAGTTTCCTCAAGGGGCCTGTAAGTCCAACCCAGCTTCTGCAATCTCTCTGAGCTTAGTTCATTTCCCTCATCTGCTTCTGTGAAGCTAGAAATGCACAATTATATTATCAAAATGTAGCCTGAATAAAATAATACATAAAATACTCGTACTATGTGTTGGAAACTTAAAACATGGAAAGTTTCTAACAAGTCTTCAAATCTTTAAGAGCCAAATAAAACTGGTCAGTTTAGAAAGGCAACTAGTTTTCATGATATTAGGTGAAACGCACATTGGATGGGTGCTCGAATGTAGGAAATAAGTAAGAGGAGGATTGCCTACTTATCAGGAAAACTATAACTCGGAAAGAGATATTTCAGCTTGTCCACCACATCTTTAGTACTAATGGTGTGTGCCGAGCATATGTATCTTCCTTCAGCCTCTGGATTTTCATATGCCAGTATCACAGCAGCTGCTACATCACGTACATCAACTATGCTCCGCATCCTGTTAGGAATGGGATCAAAACCTCCAGATACTGCCACCCCAAGAATTTAACAGCAATTAGTGAAAACATGTTGTATGTAGAAAGTCATATAATAAGTACAACATTATTCCTTAACTAAATGAAAGATACTCAAGAAAGAAAAATTGAACAATTTTGGACATAGGCACAACTGACAGGAAACAGGATTCAGCTATGGCACAGATCACAAGAAAGAGGGCTCGGATTTGAAGTCCCATTACTCATAGATCAGAATTCCAGTTTCTCTGGTTGATTTTTCTAGTGTTGAATGTAAGGTGAAAAAATGTACAAAGAAGGGAATGATCAAGTATGGCTCGGAACAAACATGGAGTTTCGCCTAAGTTGGATCAATAAATATAAGTCTAATATTGTTAAAATCTTGTCATTCTAGTAAGAAACTCCAAGGATGGACATGAAAATTTCAAATTCAAATGACAGGGATAAATATAAATTTAAAAAGCCCATACTATATCTTCAAGTTTAAACCTTTAGATTAACTTGTTGAGAAAGTGAACTCAGTAGTAAAAACATACATGCTTGTTAACCAAAGACAGACTTCTAAATAATCTGAAATAATATAATTTTGTATATAAGTTCTTCTTCTTCTTCTTCTATTCTCTCTTATGGTGGGTAAGAGATTTGGAATATGCATGAGTAAGCTGTTTTCATGGGCCATACTGAGTACCTTTCATGAGTTTTGGGATAACCATGCTGCTTGCATTCACATTTTTCTGAAGAATTGGTCCTAATATGAGGGATGGGCAAACTGATACAACGTCAAGCCCAGTTTTCTTTGAATAAGCAAGAGCTTCACTTTCTGCTTCAGTTTTTGAAAGGCAATACCAATTCTGTTGCATTCAGAACATGTGAGGTAATGATTAGCTGAAAAACATATTAAGCATTCACATATGGCAAATTTATTAGGTAACAATCCTAGGTAACCTCTACATGTTAAGATAGAGAAAAAATGTTGAATAGGGGCGTGGTCACAATTAAGTTTCAATTCTATTCGTGCAGACCTCATAAACACCATAATCTAGAAGCACTAAAGCAAGATTTTATACTAGAAGCGGTCCTTTTGGGACTTCATCTCTTTGAGATTTTGATACTTATGATAACAAAATTTGAAGAAAATGCTAATTTCCCAATGGATGTTGTTAGATGCAAGACTTAAGGCAGGAGTACACTCATAACAGCAACCATCTGCTCTGTTGTTCTGTATTTCTTGTATGATGTAAACGTTGCTGGGGGCATATGATGCAAGTTACACTATATGATACCTCCTAAAGCCTTTTTGCTCTTGCTTGTAATAGGACCACGTGCATAATTCCTTTCATAAAAGTTTACTTACTCATAGCGACACAAGCCAAAAGCACACAATAAGGTTCCATAATCTAAAGAAGATATGCACTTTAGCTGCATAAGCAATTCATAAAGGGAAGTCCTCTTTTTTTTTTTTCTCTCCTTTAGAAAAAAATGTATCAGTGGGATCTGAAAACATTGCAGCAGAAGTGTGGCTGTCCTGATGAGAGGAAAGTCAGTGATCAAAGCCTAAGTCAATACTGCAACCAAGACTTAAAGAAATTACAAAAACTATCTCAAAGGACAATGAAAAAGCTAAACGAATGCATCAGGGCCATTTCTAGATAGCTTACCAATTATATAATCAAGACATACAGACAAGTGAAGCAAAGCAAATTTTTGTATAATAAAACCAAGATTATTGACTAGAGAATGCTGGGCTTCAGAAAGAATTCAAAAGTGGCATATTAATGAATCAAAGTGTACAAGGAAAGTTAACACTGTAATATTCATGCGTTTTAAGAAAGCTTTATATTGTGAAGTTTGTCTTTACGGTTTGAAAGCAGAATTGTGATTTAAAGGGTTGATAGCACACTAGCTAAGCAAAAGGAAAAGCCAATACAAGCTTCATATCATGTACCAGGTATAGAAAGAGAGCTTTGTGTAATCAATGCAAGTGCATAACAACAGTTATGTCAAGTGAAAAAATGCTTAGCAAAGTACCCCAGTTCTCCTGCAGTAGTCTTTATCTGACCAATAAGTCTCATCAATTGCTTCACCCTTTGGCAAGTTAGGTATCATTTGAAGAGCAGCAACAGAGGATACATAAACAACTCGTTTGACTTTAGCCTCGTAACATGCCTTCAAGACATTAAGTGTCCCCTTTACAGCAGGTTCAAGCAGGTCCACCTGCAAAAGCATCCATGGTTATTTGTCAATCCATACTCATTCACAAGAGACATGGTACTGATTAATATATCCCTTACACAAACGAGTGCAACTTTTTGACTGATAGACACATTTGAGCCTTTCTCTAATGAGATGTATTTATTTGCGCTACATATTGGAGAAGTGATGGTGGTTTACATCATATGCAAACATAAACATCAACAAATCTCAGTCGGAACAAACTTGCCTCAGGATTTGGTACAGAGGATGGGGGAACTGGACATGCAACATGGAGCACTCCATTACATCCCTTGATTGCAGAATAAAGAGAATCATAGTCCAGTAAGTCTGCCTTGAAGAGTTTCAAGTTCTCGGATGCATTTTCAAGCTTGTTTAAGTGAGCATATTTTGGGTCCCCTGCAGAAAGGTCATAATCCTGTGAAGATGTAGTTTTCTGAAATTCACTCGTTGCTGTAACACACTAATGGTGCCTAATATATTATGTCAGTGACTGTGCAACAGAGAGACCACAGACCTCATCTCAAGAAACATTTTCTCAAGAAATTTATTTTCTTGACAGATAAATCTTAGATCTTCTCAATAAGGTATTCGATCCTCAGGAAATTCCATTTCATACTTTCATACTATCACCAATTACCGAAACTCAGCCTAATGAACATATTCGAGGGTTTTGATTTTAAAGTGCATCTGCTTTAAGGAAAACTAATTCCTCCTTTTTATGTATTAGTTGCCATTTGGTAGTTCGAAAACCGCCCTTCTAACCAATTGAAACTCTGGTTGGAGTGGTGGAAGAAGGTGACTTTTGAGGCCAGCATAAATCAAGATCCCATTGAAAAGGATTAATAAATGCACTTTCTTTAATAGGAGAAAGAAAATTACTATCTTACTTCTATTAAAAACTAGATTTCTGATTACAACGAAACGTATTTCCCTAAACCAATAAATTTATATGATTACAAAGTAAAAAGAAAAAAAGCAATTCATCAACAAACCAACATGCCACCATAAATAGAAATTTTCTCTAATTTATCATGAATCAATAAAAGAACATGCATAAATAAAAGAAGAACCATAGATAATATAGCTTATGCAATGACTAACCAAATTAAAAATTCCTCTAATTTAACATGAATCAATAAAACAATATGCACCAGCAAAAATCTCACTATTATAAGACCTAAACTCCAAATCCAAGTCAAAATAATCCACATAAATTTAAAAAAAAAAAAGAAAAAGAAAAGTCATTACTTACCCACTAATGACACATGTGAAATCAGAAATATGCTCCAAAATCTTAAATAACTTATAGATTTAATTAGAAAGAATCAAGACTTACACATGAATTATACATGCTTGCACAAAAATGGTTGTAATACCACAACCATCTTATATAAAAATATTGAATTTGTATATTCAAGTGGGTTTCATATAATTAAATGGAGGATCAATGACTATACTGGGTGTGAAATACGAGTTATAGCATCTTATTTAAAAGTTTAAATCCATTTAATGACATATTGACAAAAATTTAAAAAGTCAAAATTGGACAAGCAAATAACTGAATTTTGGAAGCAGCTTACCAAGTTGTCTAACAGTTCCATGGACAAGACAGTCCTTAGAGAGAAGAATCTTAACAACCCATGAAGCTAGAAAGCCCCTGCACCTGTTACACATATTCGTGCTTTCTCTAATGCCATTTTCAAGCTTTCTTGAACAAGCTTTGCTGCTTCTCAGTGTGTTATTGTCGACTGTTCTATGCTATTCTATTCTAGTGTCCCTTGCTCATCTCTTCTAGAAAAATTCAAATTGCCTCTTTCTTTCCTGGACCGGTCTGTCCATTGACTTTTATGTGCGAGAGCTTTTACGTTCAACGGAACCATCGGTCACCTTCTAACGTGAATATTAATATACTAATTAAAATATTATGATTGCGATTAAATATATGATCAAAAAAATTATTTTCGTCAAAACTAAGTATCGAATGATAGAATTACTCTTTTTATGTACAGAATTAAAATTGAATTTTACGCCAAAATAATCCTACTCTCTTCTTTTGCTAATTTTATTATTTTACTGACACTATTTGGTGTGTCTTGGTGTATTTGCAACATTAAAAAAGTAATTTATATAATTATATTTTGGGATGTTATTATAAATGGTATTAAAATTTTAATAAAATATGTAATTAATTAATTAAATTTTAAAATTGATCAATTTAGTATCTATGGAGTTATTAGTGTATATGAATTTTTTTTAAATATTAAATTGATCAATTTTAAATTTAAGTACTATTTAAGTATTTAATTATATATTTTATCAAAATTCAAGTATTATTCATGATATTAATCCTTAAAATTTTTACATCCCTATCTAATTGTATTACATTTTACACTATATTTAATAATTTTACAAAAAAATGAAATTAGTGGAAATAATAAAAGAGAAAAACCAAGTGGAAATTGAATGGAGTGGAATTATTATTTGTTGTAACTTACCAAGCAAAAGAAAGAAAAAAAAAAAGGAAAAATAGCGTTTGTGGTTGAAGAAGTAATTTTATAATTATCTTTATTTTTCAGCTTTTTTTTCACGCACTTTTTTTTTTTTTTTTCTGAAAGGTGAAAATAAAAGAAATGAGTTATAAAAGCAAAGAATTTTCCACTTATTTCTTCTTCTTTCTACACGTTTCCGGCTTATCCCTACATTGCCACATTTTTTTCCCTTTATTGTCCCAAGTTTCATCCTTTTTCCACCCAAGTTCGACAGACGAAACATTATTACGTGGATAGCACTTGTTTTGCTGTATTCCATTCCAATTTAGTTTATTTTTTTTTCTTTGCCTATATATAATGCTGGTTTTTTCCGAGCATGTGAATTTTCATGAGAGTCTAATGATAATGTACAAAATAAGAATATTTGATTTCGAAGTTTTTAATTGCTTGTAATTAAACCACTAATGAGGGAGAGAAATCTAATTTCAAGACTTAAAAGTTATAAATATATTTTATCATCTTATCTTATATCTTCATTTGTCTCTCATTGAAATGCTTATTTTCTTTAGAATTCTTACCCAAGATAACTCATATTAACTAAGCTAAAAAGTGTCTATCCACTGAAGGTGATTTTTCTTATATTCAACTTCATATTATATATTTATATCTCCACCTTACAACAAATTGATGGTCTAAACTGTTAACTTTTTACTATAGTATTTGTCTTTATTGTAGGTATTAGATATGTTTATTTCATTTTCTTTTGATAGAACTTAAAATTTACTAGTAGAATATAATTTCCTTTTTCATATTATTATTATTATTTAATCAATTTCATAGGAGGTCATGCCTGAACCTATTTATATATATACTCTAAGAGTACAAGTTTAAGAATAGGTAGAATAAATAGAGATGTTGTATTATATTTAATCCATGAAAGCAGGTTCTCTAAAACTCATAATTGCAACTTACCTTATACAACCAATGCTCCCTATTTGATTGCGTAGTATATTATAGGATATAGTGTACATGTTAGCCGCAATCCCTTCTCCATCTTTGAAGTTTATTATTCTAAGTAAATTTCTCCTACTATCCCATAAGTAAATTTATCATAATATCCTCATGTTATTTGGCCTTTTGGTTCTCTTATTATTATTCGCTGGGTATCTTTTGATATCTATTCAAGCAGATATATTTGTCAATAAACAAATTCCAAAAGATGAAGGTGAGAATATAGGGATCCTTTTTTAAAATAATATGAGATTGTGTCGTGGTTTGTACTCCAATTTTATGTCTTTTTATAATTATATATCTAAAGATGTAAATGGTTAATTTGTAAACCTGATCAATTTTTTTGTTGCTTTCATTTATACCTTATGTTTTTCTCTTTGTATTGATGATGTAGATTTTTTTTTTTTGTCATATGGCAATGTGACTTGGTATTATATATATAATACAAAATAAAACATTAAAAGTGTTGTATTGTGATTGGTTATCTATGATGATAGAAATAACAGGTAATAAAAAGAGGAAAAATTCTTGGTTCCGCCATTAATTTTGATAGGATTAGCCCATTACGATCCAATGGCTCATACTACACACAACGTTATTAAATTCAATTAATATTTCATTTACTATATTTATTTTAACGTTTAGATTAATGGCGGAACAGTCCCGTGATGGTACGCAGAAGCTCCCTAGAAAGAAAGCTATAAAATATAGCAACTAAACATCTTCTAAGATGTACAAATTGATAATTCAAAACTTTGAGTGTGTCATTGTAAAAAGTCTTGAAGTTGATGGAAGAAATTGTATTATTATTGACTCTCATATAAAAATTGCACAAATATTGATTACATAAAATTAATTACTAAAATATGAACGTAAAATTGCATCTTTAACAAATGATTCACGTATTAACACATTCATAATATGAATCACATCTATAAGATATGATTCATGTACAAGTATTAGTGAATTGCACTTTACACATGCGATTCACTTTAACAATAAGAAATTGCCCTTTGAAGATGCGATTCAATACTATATGATTTTTGGCTTAGTTGTATCTTGTAGATGCATTTATTTTGTAAATATCTATGTTGCATGACTAACATGTGATTTAGCATTGGTACTTTGTAATTAATTCCATCTTATTTGTATGTAAGTAATTTTTTTTGAAAGATTGGTAAACGTGTGTTTCACTTGAAATTGAGGTATAAACCAAGATATTGAACTAAAATTAAATACCCCACAATCTTTGTAGCATTCGATTTATATCTTTTCTTTACTTTTTTTTTTTTTATAAAAATATCAACTAAAATTTCCTTTTCCAAAATATAAAATATCTTTCTAAACTTTTTTTTTGTGAAAAGTATGTAAATTTTCATATTTCAATTCTTACACGCCAATCATCATTTTTATCATTATTATGAAATAGAAACAAATAAAACATAGATACAATAGTTTTCCTAACATTAAACTTCAAATAGATCGGATCAAATATTAAACTGATTGATATCAAATACAATGAAGATACATATATAAAAATTGCAATCCAAAGAGTAAGGATTGTTAAATAAATTAAACTAGTAGTAATAATTATTAAGATTATGTTCTTAATTATTATAGGCATTTGGCATACAACATATGCTATTGGATAAATATTATGTAAATTCTTAAAATATTCTATAACATTACCTTATTTTCTATTTAATAATATTGACTATTAATTATACGTGTTGAGTCTGTGACCATTAATTATAGGTGTTAGTATAATAAACATTAAGCTTTGGAAAATTAAAAAAAAAGTATACAAGAGGAAACTTGAAAATTGTATTATTATATTAATCACGATTGTGAAAACTTGAAAATTATACTACATCAAATGGGCTAAATCCAACGTATTACTATTGTAAGTATGGTCAATTTTGGGAATCTGTGACAGAATCTAAATAATGACACTCAATCTGGAATGATCTATTAAGTCTTTTATAGGTGAATTCGAGCTCCAACTCCTTAGAATTAAATCCAATAACAATTAACTGGCTGAGTACGGAATGGCATAACCCAATGAAGTGACCAATTTAAAAAAAAAAAAGAAAAGAAAAGAAAAGAAAACAATCGTGGCCATGCACTATATCCCCTATAGATACCTACTAATTCATCTTATAAAAAACTGTATTTCAGCATAACGTTAGAAGTTTAAACTAGAGCTAGAAAAGAGTCAGGTTGAGATGGAATAATGTTAAATTCGAGTTTGAGCTTGATTCAAAATTTTAAAATTCAAGCTTCACTCAATTTCGATCAAATTTAAAATTTTAAGTTCAAGTTTGGCTCAAAATAATATTACAAAAACTCGAGCTCGACTCAGTTAAGCCCGTTTTGGCTTGATTTATTAAATAATATTTTTAATTCTAATTTAAAAATATCAATACCTAAACTTGGTTTAATTTGATTAACATTTATACTTGACTCAAGTTTGATATAGCTCGATTAGGCTTGCGAGCTAATTGAGTTAAATATGTGAAGCTCAAGCTTGGCTCGATAAATTACTTGAGTAGCTCGAGCTTGAACTTGATTTGATTATTCTAGAATCGAACTCGATTAAACATCGAGCTGGGTTTGGATAGTTTATGAACCAACTTGATTTATTTGCATTACTAGATTAAACTTAAATCTCTTCTTTATTATTGTTGATAGCTTTATAATTTAGTAGTATTACTCCGAATCTTTTAAGTAAGATATACTTGATTCAATTTTTTTCCTTTCCCATTATAATGGAAAAAAAAAAAAAACTCTTTATATTCATTATCCACCTGAGTTTACTAAAGTTGTGTATGGTTAAAAAAAAATTTTGGTATTCTATTTTATAGCATGCGATACATAAAATATTTCCATCCTTTTTTTTTTTCCCGAGGGATTTCTATTTCTTTTCTTTTTTTCAAATACGATTATCACTCTATTCCATCCTTTTCTCTAATCTCTCTCCATTCCATCTGTGGCATCGGAGAACACTTAAAACACGATATCTACCTTCCTATGATCACATCAGATGTGAGACATACTCAACACTCTCGTGACATATACAATGTTGTTGTAATTGGATCATATACAATCGGTGGGATGGTGAAATGTCGCAATATGTCGCACGGTTAAATGGTCTTATAGATGATGATCACTTACACTTTTTCCTTTTTAGTACCTACCTTCTTAATAAGTTGAGAACCATCCGTCGTGCCCAAAGTTTTTTTTTTTTTGGAAGTAGAAGACAAGCATTTGTATAGTGTCAGTGATTATTAAATTTATCTAAGAGGGTCGTTTTCTAAATTAATAATGTTGTCCTCGTCATACCGTTGCTGTCATTTTAACATTTACTTATATTATTCTTCGTGATGTCTTTTGGTTCTATTTGTCCTTTTCTACCAAGAGTCCCATTTTTGTCCCACAAGGAAATATTTTCATAATATGTTCTAGCTCTATTATTAAAGATTGAACACGGAACCTCACGGACTTATACATTTGTTAACTGTGTTGAATTAGAAAACATACCATTCAATTCCCGTTCGTCTTATGTGAAGCTTAGCTGTATGTTAAATATCTAGAAATGCTGTATAAATTGTTCTTATCCAAAATAAAATGAGGCAAATATCAATTTAGTATATGAATTTCATGTAAAAATTAAAATTAATATATAAATTTTGAAGTGATGTATTAAATTTTTTATAGCTATTTTTCTTAACTTCTTAACATTGTATTAAAATTTGCATACGTAGAACAGAAATGTATTATTAACATTTTACTAATACATCTAACACCATCTATAATGATAAGTTGCTTATTTCACATTAGAAAATAAAGCAAATGGTATTAGTGAGATCCTAAAAATAGCTGAAAAAAACTTTGATTTGGTACTAATTTGATTACTTCAAAGTTTAGGTATCAAATTAGTTTTTTGTGCAAAGTTTAGGTATTAATATTAAATAATAATTAATGCTTCTATTTTTATTAATTACTAATCAAAATTTTATTTATCATCTTCTCATAAATAATGTTAGTTTAGGACATCCACATTGATAGATTCCTTCAAAACTGTTCATTGATTACTTGCATCATTGATTACTTCATAGATAAATAATCTCTATAAATGGGAAAATAATTTATCAAAACTGTTCTAATTAAGTGATATATTGATTGACTAGAAGAAAAAAAAAAGTGATATATATTCGGATGACTCATCGTGTGACAAGACTAGTCACCCACACCTTTTCCTTTTGGGACCACTTCCTTTTTTTTTTTTTCTTTTTATCATATTTAGTACAAATAATCTCATCGTACAAGGTACCCATCAGTGTCCTACTCAATTGGATAGATTTTAGATGGATATTTAGGGTCAAAGAATAGGTTATGTGTGGAACTTTTTAGGAACTGATAGGATAAGAGTACGGGGTTTTCATACCTTATATCAACCATAGAATTTGTACTTTAATATGTAAAGGGTACATGTTCCAAGATATCTTATATTTACTTTATTAAATATTATTAAATAATGTTAATATATAATATATAAATAATATTACTTCATTTTTTTATTTACAACCACTTCTATTCTAAATTATGTATTTATATACTAACTTTATGAAATTTTCATTATGGAAGATCTTGTATTATTATATCATGGAAGAACTTATTATATTTACTTTAGAAGAATTGCAGTTGTTTGTATGTACTTAAAATCCTATATTATATAGAAATACTGTTTATCTTTTAAAATTGATTAATATAGAAATAGTTCCGTAATCTTTAATTTTGGAATTTGCTATATGTTTTACCATTTTGTTCAATATTAGATAAATAGGTTTTATAAATATTTGTTACAAGTTTTAAATTTTATACATAAACTTATTTGATACGTTGAAGAACTTATTATCTTAGCAAATTACTTTTAAAATTCTTGTGATATAAGCAACTTATTTTCAAAATTCTTTTCCTTACGTTATTCATAGTGAATATAATAAAATAAGGTAGTTTTATATATTATCAAAACTGTAAACCCCTGAAAATTTTCACAATTCATAGAAAATAATCCTAGAAGTCTAATATTAAAATTTAAATCCCAAAAATCGACTCAAGTTAAAACCAAATTCTAAATCGGTTCAAAACCCAAAAATTCTTAGTTTTGACAAAACAAGAACTCTTGAAACAAAATATAAAGTCCACCTCATCGGTTGGGTCAATGTCCATACGCCAATCAAATCATCTACCCGATTCCTATAACGCAAATCAAAATGATAGATCCAAATACCGCTTAACAACAAAATGATAAAATCTTAAAATTCGGTAACGTTTCAGAATCACAATTTTCAATTTTCACCAAAAGTCAAACTGAGTCAACTCATAACCCTAGACTCGGTTAAACGATCCCAAGAACTAAAAACTATTAAATAATCACAAATAAAATAAAATAAACCATAGATATCGAGCTAAAAATATAAAATGATAAAAAAAAAATTATATGATCTTACGAAAATCTCGACGGAACCGGAAGTCAAACCGAAACCCTAAAAGTTAACAAAGCCTATAACAAACCCTAGTGTTTAAGATCCAGCAATCCGTATTCTCAAATCCTAGAAAACGAAATTAAGCCAATAGCTTAAAATAGTTCGTAATAATATAGGGTAATATAAAAATATCAGATTCACGAATTTCGAGTGTCCTTCGGACTCAAACGGGATCAGTTCTGAAAAGCGTGTCTCGAAGCTCGGAATATTAAAAATATTTCGATAACACCAAAAGACTCGTAATTAAACAAGAATTTCAAAAATATCAGTTTTAGAATTTTTCGATAGCTAAAAATTACAGATATCGCATTATTACGCGTATTTTTATTACTGCCGGTACTTTAATTGTCTAGTCTACTATTCATAGTACTTTTTTACTATTCATTACTATTTCACTATCTCTATTTTTTCTTACAACTATTTCTTACTACCTACATACCTATTTTCTTACTTTTTATATTTCCAATACACCTTATATTAAATCATACCTTACATATTAATTGTTTTCTTACAAAATTTACTCAAAAATCAACTCACTCCCTCTCTAATACACTAGAACCGGCGCCCCCCTCTCTCTCTTCCAACAATTTATTTTTCTTTTTCAATTTATTTTATTACATCTAAAATTCACTACAAATATTCTATAAATCCCATTCCTTCTTCATTCTTTCACACAATTCATTCCACTACCAAAACTCTCTCAAAATCTCTCCACAAATCTTCTCTTCAAGAATTCTCTCTATCAAAACTCTCTTAAACCAATTCCTCACAAAAACCATTCCTTATACATAAACTATCTACCACATATCACTACTCACATAATATCCATTTCATCTACCATCTTCATAGTACTTACACACTTTAGGTAAAGATTTCTTCCAACTATTATTCACTCATGTCATGTAACTTAATATGACTGTGGTGTTGTTTTGAAACTCATATGAGTAGTAAAAGCAACAACATGTTCATGTTTTGTTCTTGTACATAAGCTTCCTGTTTTATTATGTTGTTGTTGTTATTGTTATTATTTGTTCTAACCTAACTTATATATAGTATTACGTATATTATGTATATATATTTATTTAAGAGCATATAAGCTCATTTGTTATTTATTTACTTTTAAGTTATGCAATTTATTTATTTCATGTTATTATTAAGACTAGTCTTTCTAGTCTTAGACTTGTTCATATCAAGACAAAACAATTTTTTGTTTATTTTCTTTAATCTTTCGGGACTAGTCCATTCTTAGTCCCGGGATGCCTTGATGAAGCTAAGGCTCCAATACTTGACCGGGATACCTTGATGAAGCTAAGGTTCCCAATACTTGATATTTTATTTTTTGCTTATTATTTGTTTCTAGTATTTCCTTATGTTCTTATTATTTATATGCTCATGATACCTGCATCTACATAATGTTAATGTCTCAACTAATCTAAAAGTAGAATTTCATTTTATTAAAGGAACTCAAAACTAGATTTTTGATTATGTAATTTATCACAAAATCATGAAGTTATTATTAACAACATAAAAATAAAGTAATACAAGTTTTTCCAAAGTTTTCTTAAATTACAAAGATAGATTACCAAGGAAACATAAGAAATAAATATTTTCTTTATATATTATGGTAACCTAAGTTTTAGTAGAATAAGTTGTTAATATCAAAAGTTTTTACAAAAAGTTTAAGATTTAAACTCTTTTAAAACTCCATGACAAAACCAAGAAACAACTAGTTTTCAAAAATAAAATCAACCTATAAAGTTACAAACCCACTTAGGAAAATAATGATTTTCAAGTCCCTAAAAAAAACTTATTTTCAAAATAATATAAACAAGATAAGATTAGAAATAAATGATTTTTACCAATAAAGATGATTCTTTTCAAAAGAAATAAAAGAACAAGCTTTAGAAAACAAAAACTTATATTTTAAATAATAATAGAGACAGGACTCAAGAACCATTCTAACATACAAATTCATAAAGAAGTTTTTCAACAACTTAATATACTTTTGATAAAATTGATTTTAAGTAAAATTTATGAAAGGCTAAGGTTAAAAGAAAAATTTACTTGTTTTGAAAAAAAGAATGAAGAAAATAAAGTAAGAACATACTCATTTATAACAAACTAGAAAAATATAAAGTTTCTTCAAATACTTGAAAAGAAATTATCAAAGTTAAAGTTTTAAACTCAAAATGAATTGTTTTATGAATTAAATTGTTGAGACACTACCATTAGAATTTTGCATATAAAGTGAGCTTACCTATATACTCAAAGTATTTATTAAAATATATATATATATATTGTTACAAAAGGATTTTCTTTAAAATGAAGTTGAGTTAGAAATGGATTTGCAAAAAGTTTAGAAATAATTCGTTTTAAATTGTACCCAATGTTTTCGAAACCCAAATGACCTTTTATGACAGATAAATTTAGAAATGGATAGATCTTTTCGAATAGGTAGAAAACGGTATATTATATGCGAAATTCCGAGTTAAAATGAGCAAGTTATGGCCGTTTTAAGTTGGAATTTCCTCTTATATGATTTTACCACGATTTTAAGAAAAGTTTAGAATATCCAAGAATAGAAATTTCATGAAAGACTTATCCTGGGTATTTTTTTTTGTTTAGGTGGTGAAAAATACGAGATTACCCTACCCGATGATCACTATGACTAGGAAGATTGCAAAATAGACGAGTGGGTTATCCTCTTAATTCCGTTACCTTGCTTGTGCTTGTAAAGTAGTAGCATTAGTATACTAAGAAAAGATCAAAATGGATATATATTTGGGAAATTCGAGATTATGTGTATATATGTGATTCTATGTTTATGCATGAAATGAGAATTAAAATATCACAATTTCGAATTGCTTGTTTAAATAATTTTGTTTACTTACTTGTATGACTGTTTATTGTTTGCTAAATTAATTGATCACCCCTAATAAACCTTAATAAGGTTTGGGTTAAGAAAACTAAAATGCTCACGCATAGCATCCATTGAGTCACATCTATTTCGGAAGGCTGTTACTCCTACGCGTAGAGTTGGATTAGCTGTGATCGTGCAGTGCCACGGGCCATGTTCCTTCTTGGAGAATCCAAATTGCTCGGGGAAAGCGACTCTAGTTCGGAGCCGAGTCAACCGAACGCTGTGGGTGAGACCTGGGGACTAGCAGTAGAAGGTCGAGGACCTTTAACCCCGATTCCTTAACCTTTGATACGGAAGGGTAAATCCGTTCTATATATGGTTTCCGGATAACTATATATATTTGCGTAATCATGTGATTGTTGCACTGTTTGCATAGCATATGCGTGAAAATCTAAATAAACTTGTTTGAAAATATGGTGCGAATGATAAGGAATATCTCACTAAGCTAGTTGTAGCTTATACCCCTATAGATTTTGTTGAAACAGGTATACCCGTGGCTTAAATTGAAGATTATGACATTAAGAAGGTCATTGAAGGATGTTAAGCTTCTATGAAGGAAATGGAATCATGAGATGAAGTAATTTTGTAAGGTTCTTTATATGTAATGACTTCTATGGTTAGTGATGTATATTTATTTGAAGATAATAGAGGGATATGCCCTAAGAATTGAAATGTAACATGTTTATGTTTTATGATAAGTATTCTCTTTGCCTTGTTACTTAATTATTATCAATATAAGTTGCGCTACTCCGATGCGTTCCCTTGGTTGTGATGTACGCCTTGTACATGATATGAAGTTTTGCGTGACTAAGTTAGTCATTCCTAAGCTTTAATATTGCGTACGGCGGACTACCACGTTTAGGGTACCCCTCGGGATGTGACAGAAACCATTTCAAATACAAAAATCTTGAAGTTCTAGAAGAATGAAAAAACATAACATTTTGTTGAAAAATCTACGGGTTCCATAATGGTACCATGAACTATACAGGTTTTATAAGGTATAAGGTGGGTACAAAGTACCATATGGTAGGTTCTGGTACAAAATTTAATATTCTATATCATACAAGGTAGGATACAAATAGTACGACATATCTTATCCATCATGTGCCCACTCACACCTAAATTATCTGGTATTACCTTCTGAATAAGTTTAAAATAACCCTACCATGGAAAAGTATTTTCAAGTAGAAGACACACATTTGTAACTAATATATATCCATATTTGTATATAACACTTATTTATTTTTTATTTATGTCTTATCTATTTTTGATTTGTTTGATTTATTTAGTATGAGTAAAAATTTTTTTTTCATTTGTATCAATTTCTTAACAAAAATTTTGAATCGAAATGATGGTGTGCCGAGTGAGGAGTTATTGTCGACCAAATAGAAAAACAAAAAAAAGCTAAGGGCCATTAGTTTTGATAAAATATATATTTGTAAAAATGTATCTTAATTTTTCATGTTTGTTTAAACCAATTAAAATGATTATTAAAAAATATTTTTCCTTATTTTGAAAAATAGGGAGCCATCCACATCTCATTTTTGAAAAAAGGGAAATTACATGCAATCATTTTTCCATCAATTTACTATTTCTATTTATCAATCATTTATTGCATACAATATTATTATTAATTTTTAAATATTTTTTATTTAGATATATTTATTTCTCATTATAATTATTATTTTGGTATTTTGATTATACAAGTATTTGAAAGATATAAATAAAAATTATTTTTATAAAATTAATGAAACACTTAAAAATACTTTTAGAAAAAAATTTTTTAAAGAAAAAATATTTTCCATTAACATATAAATTATTTAAAACAAACAGGCCCGGGTGAGTTATTTTTCTCAATTAATTTTGTGATGGTCACACCATTGCTATAATTTTAACATTTACTTATTGTTATACATGTTGTCTTTTAGTTCTATTTGTCATTTTCTAGCAACAGTTCCCTTTGTGTCTCCCAAGGAAATTATAGTATGTTTTAGCTCTCCAGTTACCATTAACGTATAAACACGGAACTCCAGGAGCTGAAGCATTCATTAACTCTATTGGATAACTGTTTTATTCTCGTTCTTTTTATGTGAAGTTTAGCTGTACCCCACATCCATTAATTGTTGATGAAAGTTTTATCCAATGTTGTAGGGCCTCACTCTAGTTTTTACTCAATATGCTAGGGGATTAAAGATCAATAAGTAAAATCAAATTAAATTAGAGATTAAACCATAATTAAACCGATCGATTTTCACGAAAGAGTTAGGGTTCAACCCAATTTTAGCAACACTAGATTTAACAACATTGGATTTATCCATTTTCTTCTTATGGATAATCATTCTTTAAAAACAATATAATGCCCTCGACATAGGATATTAATAGCTTGCCACGTATCCATATTTATGTGAATACGTAAATACACTGAACTTGCTCTGAGATCCACAATTATAATCACAGTTATTGTAAGCACACACAATAATATTGGTCACACGACAACCAATACACAACTATCCAACACGACATTTACAAAACACACTAGGGATGGCTTGGTGAGTCCCTTTGACAAGAATGCCACAAACTAAAGAACGAATATAATTGGGGTCTAAGCCCTACCACCATCAACGACTAGCACACACATAATAAAATAGGAGTCTATGTAACTCTATCAACACAACAATTCTAGTGAGTAATCAATTGAAGGGTCATCTATACTACCATCCTCCTTGTAGTCCACTACTATGTTGTATGTAGACAAGTTAAAAGCTAAAGTAGCATTGCTTGAGCTTGAAAAAAAATTCAAAAGAGTAAGATAGAGCCTAATATGTATGGTAATACCACAAACACATGCGCACATACAAGCAATTATTCAATCACATGCATTCATGAAATATTAATGCAACAAGCAATCAATTATTGTCTTTACTTTTAGTCTTGCAATCATCACATGGATAACTCAGTATCCCAAGCACGCTTATATATATTATACATTTATATGGGGTTGGTTATTTCCCAACATCCAAAAGCCTATAAATTAATTAATATTCACTCAGATCATTTCCAAGTTTGATTCCACTTGAGGGCAATGTCAAATAAGGATCATTGAGATGCCGCATTAGTAGCATTGGTACCCTACCTCGTAATAGCAGTCACATGAAAGCAACAAGCAATTATTATGGCCAATAGTACTTTAAGTTCATTTAATTTTCTATCTAATGCAAGCATAGTCAACTAGCACGGTATACATGTACTTGAACACAAGCCCTTCAAAAATTAATTGAGGATATAAAGTTTTAACTCCCAACATCAACATGTTACTCGCTAATCAGAATTCAATCTAACTTTGACATTTTCATTACATTCTCTAATTACTTGGTGAGTTGTTGCTATTATAGCATTAAATATATATTTATTATTAAAGAAATAAAATAATTGATACATTGTAAAGCATAAGTACCTCATATATTACAAAGATTGTAACCTTCATTTTTGTTTTAAATCAACAGCATGTGAGAATTGTAAGTTGTAATATAAGAAATCATAATAAAATAAACAAAAGAAAATTGTTGATGAATACGGCACATTATGTGTCTTGCTACATTATGTATTTTACTTGATTAGCAAGACACAAAATGTGTGCATATAAATTTGTGTCCATTATTAAATATGTCTTGGAGTGTAAAAGGGATAGTACACAGTAATTGTAATATTCTAAATACGAAGTTTTAATTTAAACTTATTCAGGAATCATGCAGAAAGTTTTCTTTCCTTTTCTATTTTTTGTTTTTTAGAAAACATTTACTCCGGGAACCTTTCATGTATTCATTCCAAGAACAATTCTTCTTTAATAACTTTAGGAGACACACACAGCAAACACTACATAGGAAAAAAGACATGAAATTGTAGTGGAACATTGCAAATAACACATATCCAACTGTAATATTAAGAGTTAAAATTTTCCTGATTTCTTAAAAAGGAATCTTTTACTAGGATTCTTCAGTTCCACCTTTCCTTCTATTATATAACCCTTCCATTTTTCTTGTTTCCTTAGAAATATGGAAAGAGGCAACTCTCTGTTTCCACTGGTTTCTCAAAGAAAAGGAAGCTGCTTTACCATAAGAAAAGAAAATTTAACCGTACAGTAGGATCGGTCTTCTCATATTAATAAATAGTAACGAATCATTTTTATCTATGATCAAATTCTTGAAATTTTTTCATATTTATTTATTTTATAATTCATTTAATTTTCATATGAGTGACGGTAAGATACCATGTGAGACAGTAGAAGTTCCTACCAAAAGAAAATGAATAATAGAACATTAGTAGGAATTCTGGTGAAGTTTAATTTTGTGACATGATTTACAATATTGCCATTATATTTGATAAAGGATGGATAATTACAACTAATGCCATTATGTTTAATATCAAAAGGTAATTACAAAGATCTGAAATTAGAAAAGCCAAAATATAAAACGAGACTTATAAATGATATAAAAAAGATAGGTAAAAGAACTTAAATCAAAATAAAATTAGATCAAATAGCAGTAAAAATAAAATTATAACATATATTTTATGCTAACTTGATTATTATAAAAGATTATATAATAAAACAAATAAATAAATATAAAATAAAGATGAAAACAAAAGAAAGCCAAAACCTAAGATATTTCAAATAGGGTCACCATGCCAGGACGAATTCAGATATTGGAACTGTAGTCTGTAGTTAACTAATTTTCTTGACATGATAAAGCCCATAATTAACTAATTTTTCCATCAATTTTAAGTCCAAGCTCAAAATTTATGAATCTTTAGCCTTCTTATTATGGCAAGCCATGGCCGATGACTAATGGTCATTCCTTATATATTTTACTTGTTCTTTATTTTTCATATCTCCAAGAGGAGAAAAAGATGGATAGGCCTGTCTGCCATAAGGGAAAGTGTACTATGGTACACTTTTATACATGACAGACTCTTAATGGATGGTCTATTTAAGATGCGTAGGCTAATGACCTACCTATCTTTTCTCTCTCTGGGACTATTATAACTATATTAGCAGGAAGGAAAAATTAAACTTGGTATATTAAAAAGATTAGAAGATTAATATTTATAGCACTAATAATTTTTTTCCCCAAAAAAAAAAAAAAAAAGATCTTTGCAAGAGATAGACAAAATAGATTTGAAATAGATAAAACAAATGAAATAAAACAAAGTAAACTTCTACTATTCTATTACGAGACTGTATCATTAGTATTATCAAAATTAAAATGATTATAAAATAAATAATAAAAAAATTTAAAGGATATGGTTAGAAAAAATTCTAAATCATTAATTGATGTGACGGGATTGGTTCCATTGTAACCATTATGGATCGTAGAATTTTCTATAAAGAATGAATCCTTAGACTCTAGTCTCTGAAATATGAGATCTTTCTTCTATAATCGTTATTATTCCAGACTATTTAATTATATATGGCTTAATCCCTCTAAATAGAAGAATATTGTAACAACAATCAAGCAGAGAATTCAAGCTAAAGCAGATTAATATATGACGGGTAGGACCTCAAAATGGGAATATAAGTGCTTTATTTTCGAATTAGGGCAACTTATTAAGTTTCCAAACATTCCAATTTATTACATAGAGTTAAATTACATTGGCTTAACCAGGAAGTATCTTCATTGTTCCGCTAGATACAATGTAGATTGAAAAGAATGACGACCGCGTTCAGCTGCTTCTAGTCATGGCTTAAAATCCACTTTTAATCCAAGAGCTTTGCTTGTTTATAGCATTCAACAGAATCCATGAGAGTTTCCTCCAATGGTCTAAACTTCCACCCCAACTTCTGTAGCCTCTCCGAGGTTACGTGAGGTTCTTCTTCCACTTCAAGGAAGCTGCAAAGAACAATTTTATCAGCAAATAATTGCATAGAATTCAATATATTCATATAAAGTCATTGATAACTTTGAAGTTCCATTTTGTTATTATGATCTCTTAGCATAGGAAACTCACCTTTTAGGATAATTGTAGGCAGGATACAGACCCTTTAATTTTTCAACCAGATCCTTGTTTTTAATCATATGTGCTGTACATATGTATCTTCCTTGAGCCTCAGATGTTTCGTATGCCACAAGCAATCCTTCAGCAACATCCCGGACATCAATTATCTTTTGAAGCTTGTTTTCCAACCTTTCACATCCTTCTGCATAGAGAAACAAGAACATTTTTGGTTTAAAAACTTGAGCAATGCTATCAAATAAATAGAAGGCGGTGAGATTATGTCTCGAGCAATTTTACATCCAGGACCCTTGTCAAAAATAGACATTTTGCGAATTGCCAGAGCTTTGCTAAGGAAGAAGCATCTTTTGATCAACAATCTATTTGGTTCGAGATTCTAAGATAGAGATTTGAAATTGCTATTGGACATAAGCATGTACCTTTCATAAAATTGATGAGAATTGAGCTACTGGTATTCATGGTGGACTGAAGCATTGGTCCAAAAACCAGGGAGGGACAGACTACCACCAAATCAAGACCGTTTCTTTTGCCAAATTCCACGGCCTGAGTTTCAGCTTCAATCTTGGAAAGAGGATACCAAAGCTGCTTTATACATATAACAGTCATTTGTCATTTTGTAGCACGATATCTCAAAACAAAAGCCCATTTAAAAGAAATGCTGAAGTTGATAGTGTTGGAGCCTTTGGAACAAAGACTTGTCATAAGGGCAGCTTAATTCGCTTACCCTTTTCTCCTTTAGAAATTCTTTGTCCGAATAACAAGTATGATCCTTCACTCGATCTGCTGGCCATTTTGGATTAAAGATAACAGCAGTACCAGAGGAGACTACAACAACTCGTTTGATCTTTGCATCAACACACGCTTGAAGGACATTTAAAGTGCCCTTTACGGCTGGCTCAATGACTTCAGCCTGCAAAAATCTCATCCCAACAATCCAATTTGAGATCTATAGGGTCAGAACAGAAATAAAATAAACTGCACAAAGTTAATGAATTAATCCTGAATCGGGTATAACAATGTAAGGATCGTGAAAATTTCCTTGCCTCAGGATTTTCGAGATGAGCTGAAGGAGGAAGGGGACTGGCAACATGGAACACACCAACACAGCCTTCAATTGCTGAATAAAGAGAGTCGTAGTCCAGCAAATCTGCCTTGAAAAGCTTGAGGTTCTCAGCTGCTTTTTCGAGTATATACAAATGAGCATTCTTCTTCTCATCTCCTGAAAAACAGTTGGAATCACAAAAAAGAAGCACTATAGCTATTGAATTGATGCTACTTGTTAGCAATATCATGGGGATTTTGGCTGCACATAATCCTATGACATCTTTCTGTGTGTTATGTAATAAATAAAGTAACTCATGCCATTTCTATAATTAAGTTATTTACAAACTTTATAGTTATGGTGCTAACCTGAATACCGTATAAGTAGAGTAGCAATATTACAGGAATTTTACAATCATGTGATACTGCAAACAATACTTTGAACAACAGAAGATCCCGTTTGTATCTAACCTGACACATTAGCTCTTAAGCGAAAAGGGGACAAGTTCGTGTGATTATTCAAAGTCATACTTGTTGTTTACTTCTAGACAAATTTACGTCTTACAATGACAGGATACATAATTCTATACCTGGATCTCTAACTGTCCCATGTACAACATAGCCTTTAGAGAGCAGAAGCTTCACAAGCCAGGAAGCAACATAACCTCCAGCACCAGTCACGCAAACCGTCATCCTCTTGTGACTCGCCATTATCGGACCTCGTTAAGCTCCTCTTCAGTTCCTGAATCAGCTTGTTGGGTTTATAAGGTTCCATGCAGCCTGCTTTACAGTATGTACTTATACATATTTCGAACATAGCTTTAGTGCCTCCTTTTTACGTAATGGCTGAGGAAAACATGGCATCAGCAATGATGAAAACAATTGAAGCAAGGTGGTATTATCTTATTGGTTTTTCGTGTGGAATAGTCTACACCAAGACTTTTTAGAGTGGAACAGTCTACACCAAGACTTACTCTATTATAGATCTTGGGGCCTCAAAAGGATAATGTGATATAAAGTAAAATATTTTATAAAAAAAGAATTTCATTTGTTAAATAATGTGAAGGCAATTTAGTCACTCCTAATAAAATATATATATAATAATCACCTCTCATCTTAAACTTAACTTTCTCTTTTTATCTATAATAGTTTTCTTTTAATCTACCCGAAACCACCTAGCCCTTGGGGTACTTCTAAAAAGTCTTGGTGTAGACTATTCCACACGAAAAACCAATAAGACTTACTCTATTATAGATCTTGGAGCCTCAAAAGGATAATGTGATATATAGAAAAATATTTTATAAAAAAAGGAATTTCATTTGATAATAAATGTGAGGGCAATTTAGTCACTCCTAATAATTAATATATATATATATATATAATAATCATCTCTCATCTTAAACTTAACTTTCTCCTTTTATTTATAATAGTTCTCTTTTAGTCTACCTGAAACGATCTATCCCTTAGGATACTTAAGGTCGTGGTTGTTTTGCCCCATATATTACCTCCAAGTAATGTGCGCAAGGTATTCCATTATTGAGTGGGTTTCTGAAAAATCATTATTAATTTTTATAAAAATTCCCAACAAAGTGACATTTGCTTATTCGTGATTCGGGTTCATTAAAACCTATAAATTTATTATCTTTAGAAGATAAGTATCACAAATAGTCATTTATAAATATTGTACATAGGGTTCGTCAAATAGGTATGACTTAACCGCAAAGCTCTTAGGCTTAAAGGTCCATGTTAAATTGAACAAAAGTCATCGATTGTTACTTGATTACAATTATCCAAATTATAAAACATGATTGCAATAAAACTTTTACATGAAAAAGGCTCATAAAACGCATGTCTTGTACATTGCCATTTAATCAAGACATCCCCCGTAGCACTCATCCCCATTGTACCACCAACAAAACCTAGAATATTAAAGAATGAGTTGTGAAGCCCAATACACAGTAATACAAGCACACCACATGTCACGTACATCTAATCTAATATATCAACCACATTTTAGTATATTTAATTTAAAGTCCACAAACAAAGTATCCTTAGCATCCTAGAAATACCCATATGTACAAAAGTACTCATGAATCCCACCAAACAAAAAGGTAGGGTTCCTTTATCGGATCACACATTGAAAATGGGGGTGGGGGCTGTTTAATAAGTCCCCAGTACTATAGGAGAGAAAAGAAAGAAGTAATCTCATTCGGGTCATCTCCTCACAGACTGCCACCGATGAGCATGATCCATTGTGACGCTTTATACAGGATCCCATAACGTCGTATAACTAGTCACAACTTTGTACCTCCTCCTAGTCAGCCGTCTAATCTAGGAAATTTCCCTACCAACTATCCATCGAGTGTAACCACTTATCCGTGGGGGCTAAGCCCTAAACTACCGCATCATATCCTGAAGTTGCAATCAGACTTGCAACTTAGTCGGGGGGTGCCACTCTTGGAGTAAGCAGCCAAGTAACAATTAACACTCAATTAAGACGAATTTAAATTCTTGATTTGGTTATTAAAACTATCCTAACAAGTAACACGCAATTATTGCATACCTGTCAATTGGTTTGAGCTTTCAAATCCCTTTTGAAGCTCGACGTCCAATAACTGCTCACAATTGGAATAGAGAATTAGTTCAAGTTTTACTACTTTTATTTTATTTATGTTGTTTGTTATATCTAGGGCACTCTAATTTATCTATATTTACTCGAGAATAATTATTTAAAGGGTCCTTTGTTTCTTCTAGCCAAGTCATCTAGTTAATTATGTAGGTCAGGGTTGGTTTTAAGGCTTAGGTTAACCAATCCTTAGTGGGCTATACTTTGTGGGTCTTGATTCTTGACCTTTCAAGAATAGGTTCCTATAGTCCACTAATCTCATTTTGTTCTTAGTGTCCTACTCTAATTATTAAGTATGAATTACTTTCATTCATGTGAGGCATTTGGATTTAATGTGTTTAGAGGATGTACACTACAAATAGGGTATTAGAGCTTGTTAAATATGAATCTTGAAGGTCTTAAAAGGTTACTTAAGGTTAAAGGAAGAACTGGGTCAAGTTTCATGTGATTCAGGAAAGAAAAAGCAAACTCCCCGCATTCTTTTGGGTTTCAAGGTATTTTTAGACACATAGAAAAGCACAGTTGGATAGGTCACCCTGTGTTCCAACGGTATTTTTTTGGGGAAATGTTTTTTCTTTGAGTTTTTGAGGACAGAGAGGAGCATAGCATTATATACGAGCTCGTGTTCCATCTATGCTCTTCTGGGTTTTCATTGTTTTGTGCTTAAACTTGGGTTTTTCGACGAAAAGTGTTTTTGGATGACTTTTGGGGGTTTCAAAGAGCTAAAAGATCATCTTTGAATCTAATCTTCATTTATTATGACTCACCATCCCTTAAAACATGTTTAATCATGAATTTCCCAAAAATCTAAGCATGAATCCATCATCATACAATTCTAACATCAACAACACCAAAATCTATCACTCATAACTTATTCCAACAAAACCTAACCTTTATATCACACCCAAAACACCATTTAATACTATCACAGCAGACCCAACTCCAAAACTATCATAATCTCAAGAAAATAAGTTAGTTTTGATGTCTTATCTTATTCCAACAATAGTTTTCACTTGCATCAGCTGGGAAAGGTATTTAAGACTTCAAAATCACTCTAAAACTTGATTTCTTGACACTGTAAACATGTATTAACCCACCCAAATTAGTTTTCATACTTGAAATGCTAAAACACCTATATTACAACATCTTAAAATCTCATGCTTACCTTGACACGAATTCTATTGAACCTTGAATGGCTTCTCCATCTTCATTTTCTTAGCTTTCTAATCTCAAACTATCACCTAAGGATAACATAATTACTAAGGGAGCTTGTTAAGTAATAAAAAGAGCTAAAACTCAAGTTTGATGTACTTTTCTTACCTTGGGTTTGGGTATTATGAATTTTGAAACTCTTGAGTCTCTTGGATGTTCATGTCTTTTTCATTGTCTTAAGGAAAGAAGAAGAAAACTAGTCCTAATCTAATCTTTTATTATACTAGGTTAAATATGGACTAAAAGTGCTTAAGATAGGGATTTTAAAGGCATTCTACCTTATATGGGTCTTAGGGAGGTTCTAGTGAAGAAGAAATGAAAAAAAGGGGGTGGGGGTAGCCATCCGAATTTTGGGGATGGGAAAGTCTAGGGTTTTTCTTCTTTTTGTTTCATGGTATCACATGGCACTATCTATACCTTTCATTTTTACATGTATTAGAATTTGATAATTTAATTAGTTTAGGACTTATTATACATCTTTGGTATAAATTATAATTTAATTTCTCAAATAAATTCATTTTATCTATTTGAATTAAATTTCAAGTTCTAATTTACCCCAGAATCTCGTTAAGGAAAAAATTTTCTAAAAAGAAAGGTTCTATTTGTATTGTTTTGATTCTTCTTGTAAAATTTTCATTTAAAGAACTATTATTAAATTATAATTTAATTTACTTCGACATTTTAATTTTTTTAATTATCAAAATTTAGGTTTTCCGTTTAGGCTAGTTTGAGAATTTTGAAAAATTTTGCAATTTAGATCCGTATGTGAACCCAATTAGATTTCACTGACTTTATTTGATGTTGATTTCTTATGATTGGTGTTTGGATCATTTCACTACCAAACCCTAAATCTTCTTCTTTGTATCTCTCTTAAAGGAATCAATGAGAGATTAAGGTAAATCGCTTTCCTTTCCTTTTCCTTTTTGTAGTTCTAAAAAGATTACATCTTTAAACCTATGCGTATTAGGTTTTGAAGGCATTTTTACCTTAGGAGGATATGGAAACTCATAGCCATCTTGTTGGATTTCATGGTTATTGATTTCAAAAGAGGAGAAGAACAAACTGTTGATTTAAGGTAATTGATATGTGTTATGTTAGTCTCAATATTTCTCTGTGTTTATGGTGATATGGAAATTTGTGATGTAAAACATTGGTGTTTTAGCTTATGAATGGGAATTTTTCATGTTTAGTAATCAGGCAGGGAGTGATTTTGGAGATTTTTTCGTGTTTAGTAGGGAAGTAGGGCAGAGAGGCAGGAACAAGGATAATAACTGTGACTTGGGCCATGATCTCCTTGGGTGTGATGAATCTAAGTCGATCATGGCTGTAACAAAGGTTGTGATGGCCATCACCACCCACATCATGGCTGTGACAAGGGCCGTGACGGCTATCATGCCCCCCATAATGGGCATGATGAGGGTATTATGTTGAAGTTCTTCCTTCCCGAGCCTAACATGCCCTTTATCACGGGCGTGACCAATAAGGGGAATGTGTATAATCCATGCTTTTGATCTTTCTAAATACCTTAATCCTTAGTTTTATATCTAGTACTCTTAAATCCATGTGGGAAGGCCTATATAGACTTAGAATAGTTGCAGTTCATGATAGTTTAGGAGATTAGATGACCATAGAAGTAATGTTTTACTTTTGAAAACAAGTTTTGAGTTAGTTTTTCTTTATGTGATCAGGTGTTTCTAGTGAAGCTAAGTTATTTGTTCTAAATGTTGTTTCAGGTACGCCTTGTGTATGCAGGTTGGAAACTACAAATGAAATTAATGATATTCAGCTTTAAATTGGTTGATGCTTATGTTTGGCTGGGTTTAGTGGATCAGGAGTACTAGTGTCACTACGATGGTACTCTGATGATTTGTGTGTAGCATTGTCCCGAGTGGAGTTGTGTACATAGATGATTTTGGTAGTTTAGGAGTTGTACGAGTACGACACCTAGGGTGTATGCAGAGTACCCAACACTAATATATGTATAAGTATTTAAATATATGTATTTTTTTTATGGAGTTATGAGCTACTCATTTAGGACTAGTTGTAAATGGTTCTAAGCTGTGTTGGTTACCTGACTAATTGAAAGATAATAAATTGTGATTGCTGTATGTGTTGCATATTTTGTATGGATTTACATGATGATTGCTCATACACATGTGATTGTGGTTTGGTTTACTAGGAACTGTGTTCACTCCTTTTATATTTTAGGAATAAGTGATGATCAAGTAGTCTTTGATCGATCTGGTTATGATGTATTCGTAGACTATGGGGAAGACGATGGTGGAGCAGACTTTTCAGCTGACTATTAGGTGTTTTGTATTGAGATAGCTAAAGCTGAAGACTATATGAAGTTTTAATTAGTTGTTACAACTCTTGGACTTTGGATATCAATTTTTATGGTTTCTGATATTTTAATATTTTTCATATGAAATTTTAAGTTTGATTTAAGTTGGCGCTTGGTTTATGCCAATCAGAAGTTTTTATTATGACATTAATATTTTAGAAGTTTCCTTTTACATAAGACATTGGAGGTATATTGTGTTATAATTGTGGTATAGTAGAATTTGAGCCTTAGCGTATCTATCCCCAAGGACACGTGCTGGGTTGTTAATGCTCTCAGTTTAAGGCTTTACAGCTTAAATGGATAAGAGCATAGGTTTATGATATTTAGGGAATTTAGGCTATGAACTCCTCAAGACGATAAAATGAAAAGATGGGGTAGATCATGGGATCACTAATAGCTAAGGAAAGCTTAGATTTGTTAATCTTAATAAAAATTTTTTGATTTTACCTCCAAATCATGATTTCTTTATTATTCCTTTTCTTTTAGCTTATCATTTATAAGCATTATATTTATTTTATTTATAAGTATTATATTTGTTTTATTTGTGTCATTATGTTTCATAATTATTTTCACATATCTCTTGGAATATTTGTTATTTCATTTTGTTTTTGTTGCTTCTCCCTAAAATATATAGAAAAGTAATGAGTAAAACAAATAACGCTTAAAAAAAAAATCAAGAAATGGTAATTTATAAAACCAAAATATACCTTTACTAAACATATAACCTTTTATGCTTCTACCATAATACATGCACATGTTTATACAAGAAGTTAATGGCATCCAATGAACTATAATTGATAAAACAGTAATAACTAGAGTAAGTTCAAGAGAATACACACACACACACACACACACACACACACATACGTACACATAAGGGAATTAATAATCATAAAAGAAATTTAGAACTCAACAGTCTCAATTTCAATGACTACAATTTCTAGAATTAATTGAATGAAACAAATGATTGAAACCTCCTCTTAAGTTAACTAAGACACAACCTACAATAGTTAACAAATCTTTAATGATTTTCAATTATGAATTTCAAGGAAAGTTTAAAAGGAACCATAAATTGAATAAAATGATGCAATTTCAAAAGGCACAAGAATTGAGACGAACTTTTATAGGCATCTCCAAAGATTGTAAATCACAAACAATAAAGCTAAAATATTGTCACTATAATGAAAAAAAGAAATCACCACACCAAATTTTCATAGTGGTAATGACAACTCTATAATAAAAACTTATAAAACTCAAGGATTAAAAGTAGTTATAGTAATTTGAATCTTTTATTAGTATTCATATATGTAATAACTATGAATCTATAAAAGAATATGTGAGGTAGGACTGATGAGTTCATAGTTTGCTGTTGTTGGTTAAATGTCATGTTAAGGGTAGTAAGTGTTGTCTGTAGTTCTATCATGTTGTGTCAAGTCTTACTACGTCAAGTCTTGTTGTGTCTAGCCTTTTGTCTTGAGTCAAGTCATATTGAGTCTGTCTTAAGATTCAAGTCGTATGTCAGTCTAGCACTAGTTAGTTAAGCTACTCTTGATACGCGTTAGCCCCTCTTACAATCAAATTTATGATGGAATAAAAGAATGTGAATTTCTTGATGACGAACAAAACAATAAAATATATGTGAATATATATACATATGTATGTATAACATGAGTAAATGAGTAAAGACCAATAAAATAAAGACAAAATAAAATTATAGTTATGATAGAAAAATAAGAATTGACTCTAAAACAAAACAAAGTACCAAGATTGGTAAACCTCATAACTGTAACATTGACAGTAATAACAAATGTAATAAAAGTTGTCAATTATGACAAATGTCAAAATTGTTAACGTAGTGGTAACCTCATAAAATCAACTAAAATGCAAAGAAAGAATGTAAAATAATTCTGAGCAAAATCAAAAATCAAAACAACAAAGGTATAAATAATGATAATACAAGCAAGTTGTAAAGACTTGACATGTCTAATTTCTTATATTAGACACGCTCCAGCCACATATAAGACCTAAGTATTACACGTAAGGCCGTATGAAAAAGGAGTTGTTTATATACATTGCGTGTTTAATCTATTTAGATACAAAGCTTTATCAAAAAGACTACTCATAAAGGAGTACTTACTTTAATATAATAATACATAGATACTAATAACTTGGTATCTCAAAGTTTACAAAACCATATATTACATACATATTAGGAAAACTTAAATACTTTATAACATAAACTTAGACTTATAAGTAAGTCGTGTTTATACTATTACAATTAAAAAACAAAACTTGGTTTGGTCTCTCTTGTAAAGAGAACAACAAGGTTAATCCAGGAGTCTTAATCATCATATTCATCCAAAAAGTCCTCAAGGGCAAAATATATAAATTACTTCTCTTTATTTAAGTCGACACAACAACACTGGAGTATTCAAACTCTGATTTCAATCATGGGGAATCTGAGGGTCCTGAGTAATCGCAGCTACTAAGGAGGTTAATATAAGCAGCCCGAATACTTATATCTCCGATATAATCTCATAAAGAAAAGTAATTTCATCTAGGGTTTATAGCCATTACTCAACTTTACTTAATTTAATTCATAATATCATTTAGTTCAACCGTCCCCATAAAACGTTAACAAAATCATATTACATCCTTCTAAGAGTAAGCAAATGTTACACCGACACTATACTCCCTATTAATTACTTGCTGAGCCATTAATGAAAGTCATTGCATCATGACTTAAATGGCCTAAGTGCCAAAACTACCATGTTAATCTCATTAACAGGTTACCGCTCCCCAGACCAGATTCAATGGCAAAAAACACAACTAATACAAACACTCTTTAAGCTTTCTTTAGTTAAGATAAATTTAGAATATGTCTATCTTAAGCAAGCAACATCCATGTTACTGCGTATCTTGATGAATAGATTTATCAAGCAAAAGACTGGTATTCGAACTTAGTTGAGTACGAGAATTTATGAAATAAACCATTTCATATAAAATATTGTTGAGTTACAATTACACACTAATTTCTTAAACCCTAATCAAACTAAAGCAAAGTTCAAATCAACACATAATTCATATTCACACACAATATATATATGTATATATCACATTTCAAATGATTGCATATCAACATCACAACCTCTCAATTGAATATTAATTTCATTACACTTAACAAATTCAAATAAAACTCATAAAAGAAAGAATAACTTAATATATATACATACAATACGGTTATATAAGCTTCCTGCTTAATCACAAAACCAAGTAACAAATAAGGAAATATATATAAAGCAATAAAATCATATCAAACAAATTTAATTTAAATTTTTTATAGGGTAGGCTGGCTTAACGCTGATGACGTAAAAAGCAAGGCCGACGACATAAACAAAAAAGGTCAGTGGTGTACAGGACCAGAAAGTTTTTCATAAAAGTCAAAAAGTGAAATGCCCTTACATATAGGCCATTTTAGAGGCTATTTGAACCTAGGAAAAACACATGAAAAGCTCCAAAGAGCAAAACACCCTCCCATACAAGCTGTTCAAGGGGTGTATGGCCTATACATCCTTCCATACGGGCCATATTACAAGATGTTTGAATTTTACAACCTTCTCCTATTTTCAATCTTGATTTTTACACATTTTTTCACATATCCAACTATACTTTAAGCTCTATAGAGCATCATATAACATACTGCATGCTCTTAACAGCTCAAAATATGTATGAACTTCACTTTTCAACTTCAAACAACTCTTACCACGTCACTCAACATAAATCAAATTCTTTATCTCCAACTTTCACCAACTCATGCACTACTCAAAACAACTTCTATACATACTACAACTTATTCACCCCAACTTATCTGTCTCCAAACACTTCAACACTTCCATATATTTGTTTAACACACTCTAAGAGCTCATTTAACTCTATGGATTGACATGAATTATCAAAATTACATTAAACTACTATAAACCTACTAGAACAAAAAATCATTCTTATGATAAAACAAAGAAATAAACAACCATAAAAGCATGCAAACTAACCTTATGTGTCTTTAACTTGATGTAAAACACTTGAACAAGCTTTGAGTGAATGGAAACAACAAAGTTTTTGATAAAAATTTCTTGGGTTTTTTGGAGTAGAAAACGTCGGTTTTGGATGTCTGTTTTGATTGTGTTTTGTTTGCAATTTTTGCCTTGATATTATCCTATATTTGTTGACTTTAGGGTAGTTGATATTTAGAGAAAAGGCTTGGGCTTATGGCTTGATTTAAGGCTTTGTTCTGGGCTAAAAATGACTAAAAATCTGCCTAGTTTAGGTTAGCTTTAATTTGCATGACATGCGTTAAATTTTTATCACACTAATAACATAATGCAATACAAACGCCTAGTCATCCTAGCACATTAAATTCTAACATGCATAATTTATCAACTAAAATATATTCAACATAATTTTCATATTTCAAACAAGTAAAACATATACATGCTATACTACTATTACTAAATCATATTATCACTCCATATATTATTAAATAGTTATTTACCATAATCTCTATATTTCAAGCAAACATAACATATATTAATCTTATACAAACACATTAAATTCTCATTAACTAAACTCTTAACAAAATTCATAATTTAATTAAATCAACATATATATAATTAAATAACTACTTATACTGGGTGTACTGGCTCATCTTTCTCACATAAAGCTTGGTATGTAGTTTGGGGCAGCTCGTGCCGTCATACTTTTCAAAATCTGATACTTTAAAATTTTCAGGGAAAGCGCAAGCTTGAGCCATAGCAGGCCCATGATCCTAGCTTGATTAAACCGGTTAGCTTTCTTGAATGCCTTCAATTATTCAATAGACTAAAAGATAATTCTTTTTTCCATTTCCTTGCTTTGAGCCTCTAATTCCTTCTTCAGTTCATTAAGGTCAGGCTTAGACGTTTGGGGCACATAGTGTACTTCTTCTTCTTCTTCTGTAATGGGCTGATCATCAACTCCCTTCTGAATTTTGGTATGTCCTTCGAATGGAGGTTGGAAGGTTTTTAATAATTTGATGCTTTGAGTGAAAGTTTGCATTTGCTCGACCATCTTAAGTGTTGTTTGCTCAAAAGATTGGATTTTTTGCTCAGCAGCTAAATCAAGGCTAATGTTGTTGTTGGCATAGTTAGCTATTTTGAATGAATGTACATAAGGGATTAGCCGAGCTTGGGTAAAAACAATTTCAAAGTCTTGTAAAAATCCATTCTTGTTAGAAAATTATTCTTTTTTTTTTTTAAATTTATTTTAGCTAAGCTTTGTCTCACAAATTGACATTTTATGTTAAAAGAAATTGTTTAGTTTGTCATTTTTTTGTGTTTTTTTTTCCTTTAAGAAATATTTACAAACGGAGAATGATGGACTCGAGACTAAAGGACATGAATATCTATGACAAAGGTGGTTCTAATTGAAAGGATCTATAACTATCTAGAAGAAGAACTGATCTAATGGATGATTGAATTATATACAATCTAAGGATATTTACAAGTTTAGTATCATCTTATATAAGCATTATTGCCATTATTCTATAGAATATTTACAAATATGGTGAAACTTTTTCTTTAAAAAAAATGTTATATTATGAGAAGAATTAATTTAGACAATGAGATATTTACATATTAAAAACAAAGAAAAATAAGATGGCTCATTAAAATCAACATGAACTTGTCCGTTTTTTTCATCGATAATATTTAAATACATCAAAATACTATTTCTTATTTCTTCTTTTTTTTTTTTTTCACAATCACAATACATCAAGTTCATTTTGGCTAGGAAAGCTTCTGGGGGAGAGGAAAAGATCCCATAATCAGCTGATGTAGCATTTCTGCTATTTCATTTGTTAGGGACTTTGTCCGATCTAGATGGTTTAATAACTTTTTCTTATCTTCTAACAGAGTCCAGACTTTCTTTTCAGCTGTTCGAGCCTTTTCCTCCCATAGGTAGGCCTTCATCTCAACCAGGTGAAGGTGCGAACTGGGTATCCCTAAGATTTGAACAAGTCTCATCATTTCTTGTGGATCCCTTAACATCTTCCTAACAAATTCATGAAAAACTATTATGAGCCATCTCATTTTTCCTTCTTTTTTTAAATTTCATTTATTTACAAGAAGACGTGGAAGAAAACAAAACAAGACTAATGAAAATTATACATGTTTTTATTTTTTTATACTTTTTTTTATTTACAAAGATATAATTAGTTCACAAGAGCAAATAAAAAGAATTATATTAACAATAAACAATATGCACAATATATATATATATATATATATATATATGTTACATATTACATATGTAAATCACACAGATGCAGATATGAGGTTGGCAACTAATTGGTAGTGGGGTAATTCACAATTTTTTTTTTCATTTGAGTTACAACTTTATTTAAAGAAAATTTAAGTGAATATATTTACATAGAAAGGATTTGGAAAAAATTTTTCCTTTGTTTTTTTTTTTTAAAATTGTAACTCTTTTTAAGGTATTCCATGCTATTATTTATTTGCAAACCTATGCATATGAATGCGATTGGGTGGGTTCTAGAAGTTCCCTAGTTTAGTGGACTGCAAAGGGATACTAAATCAGAGCGAGAGGTTATTTCATAAACCATAGGGTGGAAAAGCCACAACTCTAGGATTCTACTAGTAATCTCCCTACCTGGGGCCTTAGGACAGTTTGGTTCTGATCGTATCTAGCATACATTTTCATATGAATTCCCCCCCAAAGATATCTTGTGCCCTTATTAGGGTTATTTACAAAATTTCCCTTTTATCTGTACTACTCAAAGAAAAAGATTAGTACTACTATTTACAAATTAATAATTTTACAAATAATATACAAGAATGAGCATAAAAAGGATAAACTTTAAACTTAAGAATTTCAAGTGGCTAGCCCTCTTAAAAAATAGGCATCTCTAAGTTGTCGAGCCTAGATTTTTCCTTTATCGATTTAATTTCTTTTAATCCGATTCACATCAAACCCTAACCTATCTGATACAAACCTTCAACTAGGAGTTAAAAGAAATTTTAATTTTTGAAAACTTATTTTGGAGTCGCCATTCGATCAAATTTGGGAAAAAATTGTAAGTTATGATCAATGGGTTAGTTAACCCTAACTTAGCTACTAGTCTATGAAAAATTTAATTTAGAACCAAATTTTATAAACTACAAATCTTAGATTCGGAGGCTATTTTATTAAAACCAAATAGTTACCACTTAAAATTCATACTTAAGATTTATCCTTTTAATGCTCGAAATTCTACTAATGTATATAGGTGGTTTGGGTTTCTAGTGATGGTAGTCAGTGGTGGTGGTCATCAGAGGTGGATGAGAGGCTTTGGACAAAGGGTAAAGCTACTAGCTAAAACCCTGGATGCTCAAACTTAAAATCGAAGCTTGCTTGGTGTTTTTTAGATGATTTGGATCATTGTTGATTGTTATGGATGATTGTTGATGATCTAAATAGGGAACTTGACCCCTATTTATACTATTTAAGGGTCAAATTAGATGGGTTATATTCGAGAATGAGTTGGTGACGTGTGCGCGAAATCGACCTTCTCAAACATTTTTTTTTTTAAATTTCGAGCTTTATAGGCATTGGAAGGGATGCCAATGTGTTTCGGTGTGTTTCTAGAAGCTAGATGGTAGTTTGGATCAAAATTTGAAAATTTGTTTTGCACGCGAAAAATGAGTTTTTCATGAACTTTGGATCGAAAATTGAATGCCAAATCAATTGTTTTCGGATTAGTTTTTTATCCAAACTTGTAGTATCCCATGCCATCTTTAAATCCCCTCCATCAATTTGATGCAAATCAAGCGAAAATGGGCAAAAAACGAGCTTGAAAAGGCTACCTCTTGTAGGAAATCTATCATTCTTGTTAGGGAAGAAGACAAGCGTGTTGGATACGCACGTCCCACGTGCGCCAACGTGCTAGCGCATACTACGTATGTACCTGAGAGAAAAAATTCGGTCTGCTTCCAACATGATTCAAAGCTAGACGTCCTCTATGCAATAGCGATTGTTTTACTATTAGGCCATTGGCTTGTGCCTCGATTTAATTTGCACAAAAATAATACTTAAGGCTTCCAAAATGGGCCCTATTAGATAACCCCATTTAATTAGGTATTTAATTGGGTCCAAGTTATACCTATAATTAAAATTAGTATTATATCAAGCCAAAAAATATTTTATTTTATTTTTATTATTTTTTCTCCTTTTTTCTTATATATTTGTACTAATTTCTTTTCTTGTTTTATTTTTTTTGTTTTCCTTTTTTTTTTTTTGTAATCTTGTGGGTTTAACATAATATTAATTTTTATTATAAATTGAAACCTTAAATAGGTAAATATGGGGTGTCTATATAAAGAAGTACAAAAATCACAATGCCATAAATTCAAATTGAAAAGTATGACAGTTTATTTAGTAGCTAAAGTAATATGAGTGTACAATCAAAATGAGATCTTTTGTTGAAAAACAAATTAAAATAAGAGTAGGAGGATACCCAATCCAAATGTAAGATAATCATATAATCTGAGAACATCATGGAAAGATTTATAGAGTAATGATTGTGGAGACAATGTGTAATTGAGAAATTATCAAGCAAAATATCAAAACGCTAGAAGTAATCATGTAAAAGAAAGGGTTAGAAGTCATCTAATAAATTTAAAAGATTTACCTAAGGTCATAAGTGTCAATTATCAGTTCTCATTCTTGTATTGTTGGCTAATGGAAATGAAGGATACTAGGAATTGAGAAAGTGTGTTGGAAGCAATATAGTTACTTAATGAATGTTCTTAGGATTAGATGGATGATATACGAATGATATAAATTAACTTTGACATAGAGCAATAGTTGTAAAAACTAAGTTAATTTAATAGAAGTCTATATGACATAGTAACATTTGAAGCTTTGGATCATGTGAGGTTTGAATATCTAGAATTTAAGGTTGAAATTATAGTTGTAAGATATTTAGCTTTCTAAACATCACTTGAGGAATTAATTTAGAGATTAAGTATAAGGGAGGTTTTCAATAGAAAAGCTAATCAACAAAGGCAAGATTTCATAGTGACATTACTAGTAAGTTTAACTTATATTCTAGAGGTGTGTCATGTATTTGTGGAAGCAGTGAACCTAATTTGAGTAGAAAAGTTAGGAGTTATGGAGATGTCAATGGAATTATATTCTAGTAAAAAGGTATAATCATGTGCAAAGTGAGGGAAAGAGTTTTGACAATAGGCCAATATGGTGTAAGGAATCAGAAATAAGCAAAAAACAATATAAATGACGAAGAGTAAATAAAAGCATGGATTAAAAGAGCTACAATGATTTAGGTTAACTTTCGAGGATGAAAGTTTCTTTTAGGAGGGTAAGAATGTAATATAAAGATAAATATTTTATAAAGAGAGGCAAAGAAATGTTATTTGTTAATTAATGAGAGGGCAATTTAGTCACTCCAAATAAAAGATATATATATATATATATATATTAATCACCCCTCACCTTAAACCTAAGTTTCTTTTTTTTTTTTTTTTGTCTATAGTAGTTTTCTCATAGTCTACCAAACTTTAGATCTTCCTCTTAGCTTCTCTTTTAAAGGGATCAACAAGAGATTATGGTAAACCGCTTTCCTTTCCTTTTCCTTTTCGTAGTTTTGAAAAGATTACATCTTTAAACCTATGCGTATTAGGTGTTGAAGGCGTTTGTACCTTGGGAGGATATGAAAACTTATAACCATCTTGTTGGATTCCATGTTGTTGATTTCAAAAGAGGAGAAGAACAAACTGTTGATTTAAGGTAATTGATATATGTTATGTTAATCTCAATGTTTCTCTATGTTTATGGTGATATGGAAATTTGTGATGTAAAAACATTGGTGTTTTAGCTTATGAATGGGAATTTTTCATGTTTAGTAACAAAGATCATAGCCATGACACGGGCTATGATCTCCTCCAAAGTGATGAATCCAAGCTAATCACGATTGTGACAAAGGCTATGATGGCCATCATCGCCCACATCATGGCCATGACAAGGGCCGTGATGGCTGTTACCCCTACTTCACCTCCACCCGACTCCAACACCTTACCACCTAATAACGAGCATGATGAGGGTATTATGTTGAAGTTCTTCCTTCCCGAACCTATCACGCCCCTTATCATGGGCATGACTAATAGGAGGATCGTGTAGCCTTCTTTAATCCATGCTTTTGATCTTTCTAAACACATTAATCCTTAGTTTTGTATCTAATACTCCTAAATCCATGTAGTAAAGCCTATCTAGACCTAGAATAGTTGTAGTTCATGATATTGTTGGAGATTAGATGACTATGGAAGTAATGTTTTTCTTTTGAAAACAAACTTTGAGTTAGTTTTGTTTTATGTGATCAGGTATTTCTGGTGAAGTTAAATTATTGTTTCAAATATTATATAAGGTACATCATTACCTTAGTTGTTGTTTGTGAATGTAAGCTTAGAAACTGCAAATGAATTGAAAGATATTTAGCTTTAAATTGGTTATGGATTGTGTTTGGTTGGTCTAGTGGATTGGAAGTAGTGGTATCACTAAGACAACACCTTGATGATTTGTGTGTAGCGTTGTCAAGAGTAGAGTTGTTCACAGAAATGATTCCTGTAGTTTAAGAGTGTACGAGTACAATACCCAGGGTATGTGGAGAGTACCAAACATTAGTATATATATAATAGTATTTATGTATACGTATTTGTTTTTCATGGAGTCATGAGTTACACCGGGTTTAGGACTAGTTGCAAATGTTTTTAAACTATGTTGGTTGCTTGACTAATTAAAAGATAATAAATTGTGATTGCTGTATATGTTGCATATTATGTGTAGATTTACATGATGATTGATCATGTGCATGTGATTGTGGTTTGGCGTACTGGGCTTTACACTCACTCCTCTTATTTTTTAGGAACAGGTGATGATCCAGTAATCTTTGATCTATTGGTTATGATGTAATCGTAGGCTATGGGGAAGATAATAGTAGAGCCAACTTTCCAATTGACTATTAGGTGTTTTATATTGGAGATAGCTAGAGCTGAAGACCATATGAACTTTTAATTAGTTGATATGAATCTTGGAGTTTAGATGTCATTTTTTATGGTTTCTGATTTTTGAAGATTTTTCATACGATGTTTTAAGCAATGTTGTAAAAATCGAACTGGTTCAGCCGGTTCAATCGGAGCAACCATAAAATGGTCCGATCCTTAAGATTAGCCCATTTTGCGGTTGAACCGGCTAGACCCTGTTGACTCGGCCGGTTCAACTATGATCCGGTTGCCCCCACCGAGTGATTAGTGTTCAGATGCATTAATTATTAAAAAAAATGGACTGGAAGAGATGATAAAGATGGTTTTCCAGTCCACGAAACACCACTTGCAAAAAAACCAACAACCATATCACCATTTCTTACTTCAAAAAGCTACCACATTACAATGATAAGTGTGTTGGTGTGGCTTGTTTCTAGTGCAAATAACATGCCTTGTAATTAACGATGGAATACAACATATGTGATGAAACCACCTAGGTCGATGAAAACAGGGACTAGGAAGACTTAAATTAGGAAATGGCCAATTGGGTCTCCTCTTTGGTACCTAACATGGGCTAAAAGTCATGACCTTAAATGGTGGGTATGTAATTTTTGGGATCCTAGAAGTAGAAAGTTTCAAACTTTGCATTGGATAAGAGGAAAGAAAAATGTTTAGGTTATCAAGTTTTGTGCTTTTTGGGTATCTTAAGAATGAACATAAAGCATGAGAGGATGAAAGGAGGGTGAATAGAAAATAGAAAGAGCACAAGAAGATCGTGAAAAAGAAAAGGAAGAGGAGTGGAAGATAGTAGGTAATGAAACGTGGAAATGAAGATAGGAGTCCATTTATTAAAGTAAGGAGCAAGTACACTATTCAATTTATTTCACGGAGTAGGATTATCGGGAATTAAATAGTATGTTAACAAAATCTAACAAGAGTGTAATATTTATTAAATATATTCATATATATAATATAAATTTATATAATATGATTATTATATTATATATTATAAAATATAATTATTATATTATGCTTTTTAAGATATATGTCTTGTATTGATTTAACAGTAAATTGTAGATTTAATTTAAATATGGACTTAAATGAGTAATGTAATATACATTTTCTTTCATTATTAAAAAATATGCCTTATATTTTTCTTATTGACCTTGGTTTGACCTTCGGTTGAAACTTGTTTGACCCCTGGTTGAATCCTGTTCGACCTCTTGACTCCTAACCCACTAGCATGCCTGATTCAAACCCCGATTTGATTCTGACAATAATGGTTTTAAGTTTGATTTAAGTTGACACTTGATTTATGCCAATTGAGTTATTCAAAAGTTTTTATTATGACATTAATATTTTAGAAGTTTCTTTTGATATGAGATATTGAAGATATATTGTGTTATAATTGTGTTTTAGTAAAATCCGAGTCTTAGCATGTCCATCTCTAGTGAGGACATGTGGCAGGCTGTTAATGCTCTTCGTTTATGACGTCACAGATAAAATAAATGCTCTCTTAATTTTGATTAAACATGCTAATCAAAATTTTGAATTCAAGGTATAAGAGATATAATGATCACTATTTTAATTAAGTTTTAACTTTTAGATTAGGCTTCCTAGGATAGTATTACGTTCCTTTTGTCGTTCTCATGAGATGTTGACTTTAGATGAATGGATTAATTTTAGATAAATGTCAAATTTGATATTTGAATTTTACTCGATTTTGTAATCAATTATGTAAAGTTTAAAAGTGTCATATACTGCCCACAATCTTTTTGAGGTCATTCATAATACGAAAATTAGATAGTTAATTACAAAATTAAGTAAAATTGAGTTAGTCAATTGCAAAAAATGGGGGCAAAGTTTAGGTTGTCAATTGTAAGAATGGAGAAAAATAATTAGATACTAAATTGATTATTTTAAACTTTAGTATTTAATTGTATAAATGGGCATTAGTGTTTTACTAGTAGCTTTACTATATCGTGATGTACATTCAGGATTTGCACTGGTCATTTCTATATTGCGTATTTTCCTTGCAATGTTACATATCTTGTCTATAAAATGCAATTTTACAACTATATATTGGTAATAATTTTTAGTACGGCCTTATTTAAACAACTATTTTCAGTAAGGATCCTAAATAAGAAGTAATTTCAACTTTAAGTTTTGACACATGTATGTATTTCTAAAAAATACCAAGATACAAATTGGATGGAATTAATTACTAAAACACTTTACAAAATTGTGTTAATAAAATGTGATAAAGGTAATATGTACACAAATCGTAATTAATAAATGCGATATAATGTTTTCATACAGTTGTTAGATGTGATAGATCATTTAATCATGAACATCTTACAGCTTAGTGTGTAAGTATGCCTAAGGATAGGTGAGGTTGTAGGTTCAAATTTTCTAGTAGGCATTATTGATTTGCTTTCATGGTGCATTAGCATTTTGCTAGTAGTGTTTCTATAATGCTTATTTTCTTGCATTGTCACATATCCTATTTGTAAAATGAGATTTTATGACTATATATTGATAATTATTTTTAGTTTAACATCTGTAAACCCCTAATTTTGCATAACCTAATTTTAATAATTGATAATAATATGATATAAAATCTTGAAGAAGCTTTGAGAAAAGTCGCAAAGATCACTTTTGAGGTTTCATGATTTAAAAATATTAAAATGTAAACAATTTAATAGTTTAATAATTTCGAATTGTCATTAACAATTTTTTTTTTAACTCTTTGCAATCAATGAGCGATAATAAATCAAAGAATTAATGATTAAGCTCTAGCAAATTTAAAAGAACTACCAATCAATTTAAAAATAAAATTATATATATAATAAAAATGATAATAATTCGAAGAACAATAAATATGTTCCTAAATAAGAAATACGTAATTAATCACCAGGAAAAACCTCAATTTCAACAAATAAAAATAAATATATCTCTAGATCCATCAAATACGGAGAATCAAATAACGTCTAATAAGTAAATTTTCGAAATAATCACAAATAAATTCTTTCTTTTGAACTTGTAATTAAATATGATTGTAACCCTTAAAGAAGCTATTCAAAAAAAGTAACCTCTTAAGGAAGTAAACAACACTACCTCTTGAAAAAAATAATAACACTACCTCCTTAAGTAAGCAACACCTCGTGGAAGTTACTCAAATCTGTAAATGATTTATTATGTAAGAAAATATTTAAAACATAAAACAAGTAATTATAAAATATTTAGAAACTCTAAAATTAATACCCATAAAATATTCTACATTAATAATTTAATCATGTGGTTACCTTGGGCAGATGATACATAATAAGTATATTATAAACTATTGTTACAATTTATAGTAGTATCAATAATATCACAAGTATATTGTAACTAACAATATATATTGTAGTAAAAAATAAAGAAGATTATTTTATCATATGATAAATAATGATATCATACTTGATCCACATGTTAAAACAATTTTGATAAGTTAACAATATGAATTATATAAGACCATAATTATTATATTACTAATATTACATTAGTCATGATAACTTATCAACTTGAAACAATGCTATATGATTTATAAATATATTATATGCAACATTGTAATTGTAATAAGTACCATTATAATTTAACAATTATAGTAATAATGTATACGTAATCATAATATTAATATAACCTATAATATAACAAGATCCTAGAGCTAATTACCTAAGAAAGCTTGCAATTATTAACACAAATTATGTTTTTGACAAATCATTTGGTATGACAATACTATATCAAGATGATTATAATAGCAAACAAGAAACCATGCAACTCAAGAAAATAGCATGATAATGTACGCTAAAATCATGTTAGAAAATTCATTAGAATTTTTAATAAAATGAATAAACACATCATGAATCCTAGAAAGCCTAAACAGGATCAAATAAAGATTTAATGACCCTAAGATATTAGATGAATTAGATAAAGTCTGAAACCCTAAAACAAAAAACATATCACCATCGCAACGATCCAATAATTCAATTGATCCAAAAACCCTATGCTAAACAATTCATCTGTTTGACCTCTAACATGTAAATCGAGGTGATATAATTAAATAATATTCAATAATACAATAACAAGAAATAAATTCCTATAATTGAAAACTTCCAAAATCTTACGCTAATTTTATAAGTGAAACCTTATACTTGAAAATGGAAAAAAACTTTAAAGTCAAACCGACTCAACCTTAAACCTTAAAAAATCTAGACTTGCTTAGACAGTTTCTAAAACCATAAAAAACTAAATTAATTATAAAAATATTTTGAACTTAAATTATGAACCAAAAATATATTATATGCCTTAAAATGATTTGATTCACCAAAATTTCAATCGTTTTGAGCCTTTATGAGATCAGTTTTTATATCTAACATTGGCATACAAAACAAAGCAAAATATTCCAACAAACAATTTGTACTAGAAAATATTAAAATAGCTATACAATATAAGATAAAAATTTTTCAAGTTATAAAAAATCAGATATAGCTAATATACACGTATTTTTTATCTCTACCAATAATTTATTTGTCTTATCTACTATTCATGTACTATTCACTTCTTTCTACTTTACTTACACTTACTCTTACATCTTACATAAGTATTTTTTACATTTTCTTTTCGAAAATTATTTTTCACTTAACTTCTTCTACATTTTATTACACTTTTCTTCTTAAATTAATGTTTACATCTCCCTCTCTCTCTTTTTGCACAGCTGCTATTTTTTTCATTTATTTTTCCTTATTTAATTTCCTCCTTTTTTGAAATGACCCAAATCTATATATATTAGAAATTGAGTTTAGATAGATGTGGATAAGTTAAATGAATTATGGGATAATTAGGAAAGTTAATATAATAATAATAATAAATTAAGTTGAAATTGAGATTTTGAATCCCTAAATCTCTAAACATGTCATTAAAATATTTAGAAGATTCATAAACCCTTAATTCTTAGCCAAAGCTCTAATTCCTAAATTCCCATAAAAATTTGAGTTCATTTACTTGAATAAAAAATATCAGCTCTTAAACCCGAACTCAAATTAAATATAATTTTATCTAAAATAAATCCCTAAATTAAGTTTTTAGTTTAAGCTCTTAATTTCTAACATATTAGTTCAAAAATCATCTTTTGAATACTTTTAGAACTATAGATATTGATTTGATAGTTCTAAACCTATACCTGAATCCTAAAATATCTTAAATAAACCTTATGCTTTCCTTTTTTTTTTTTTTTTTTTTTTTGTATTCCTTACCTCTTTCCTTCTTTCTTTTCTTTCCTTCGTTTTCTCTCTTTCCATTTCTCTCCTTCTCCTCCTCCTCCTCCTCCTTCTTCTGCTTCCTCTCTCAAAATTCAATACATGAATCTCAATTTCAAGAAGAGAAAAAGAGGAATCAAACTAGAAGATGAGATAGGAGAAGAGAAATCAAGTAGAAGTAGCTCCAACAAGAAGAAAGAAGAGAAGTTTCATGTCTTCCAAAAGCTAAGTACATGGTTTATATTGTTTTGTTTGTAGTTTATGAGTTTATATATATTGCTTTGATGTTGAATTGAGTTAAAAGTACTGTTTACATTTATATATGTTGGATTAATGTTGATGTAAGTTGGGTATGAGGAAGAGGATCATGAATAGTGGGATTGGAATTTGTTGAAGTAGTTTGGTTGTGTTTGGTGTTGTTGATGAGTATAGAAGTGTTGTTTAGACTTGATATGAGTTATATATAGCTTTTATGAGGTTTTGATTGAAGTAGAATGTGTAAAAGTTTGATAAGATGAAGTATGAAAGACAATGAAATTTGTAACTTAGGGGAAACCATCAATCATAGGCGTGATTAAGACCTTGGTAGGCTAAGGCTAGACAATTTTAGGTAATCACGGACGTGATTTTTGACTTAGAAGTGATTTTTCGCAAACTTTCCATCAATCATGGCCATGATCCTTGCCTTGCTAGCCTCAGGTTGGTCACAAAACTTTGAAACTCAACAATCACGGGCGTGATTCATAGCCTGGAAGTCATTTTATAACAGCTTTCCAAGAATCATGGCCGTGACTTAGGTCTGGTTAGCCTCGGGTACGAAATTCCCTATTGTAATGATGTTTTGTAATTTAATCATAACTTTTTCATTTGGACTTAGATTTATGTGATTCAAATTGTGTTGGAAAAGAGATCTACAACTTTCATGTTTTAAGTTTTGCAAAATAAAAAGTATTAATGCTTAAATTTTATTTTTTTTAGCTGATATATTTTCCAAACAAAGTCAAAACTTGTATTTGCTTTCTAAATATTTGTTTGTTAAGTGTAAATGAATCTTTTTAAGTTAAAATGAGATAGATAAGTGATATTTGATATGTTATGTGAGTTAATTGATGTAATTAAACATGAGTTAAGTAGATTTATAAATTTAATAAATAATTAGATTAAATCTAGAAGTTAATTATAAAATGAACTTAGTTAACAAACCTAGGTCCAACTTGGCTAAATGAACTTGAATGAAATAAATAGATAAGATTGTTTAACTTTGACGAATTTGGCTAGGTTTAAGCTAACTTAGGATTAAGTAAGCTAAATCTTAGGTATATAATGAATTAGTAATTAATCTAAGTCCAACTTGGCTTAATGAACTTCAATAAGCTAAAATGAATTAGATTGTTTAGTTTAATTAACTTGACTTAGTAAATGAATTAAATGAATAACTCGAACCAATTTGGCTAGGATTTACTTAAAAGGAGATAATGGTTAATAATTAGTTTAACTTAATGAGATAGGATAACCTTAGATTAACATGGTGAATATATTGTTTCAAATGTGTGTTTACTTAGAAAAATGAACGTTTTTGGTTTATGAATTCTTTGTTGATGCTTTTGTAATAAAACACTATAAACAAAGAGAAAAGGAAATACTTTGACAGACAAAGGAGAACTGTCCATATTTTGGCGGGGTGATATTCGCAGCTATACGGGGTTCCTATTTAATGTCTGCTTAAATAGGATTTTAATAAAAGTTGATATAAATAGGAAAATGAGTTGTAGCTTAAGCTCTTATAAGAATTCGATTTCTTGAAACAGATGTTTGAATCTGATTTGTAGATTCTCCTGGGTTATCTTTTGATTTCTTTGAGTCGTGGGCATCATCTAAAGGTACACAGTAATTTGAGTGGTGATTGTTAGGATAGGCATCTTAAATGGACTAAGAACTGAAACTTGGCCTAATAATCGTTTGAATTGGTTGTCTATTCTACTGTTTAAATCCGTTTCTAACCTAGGACGATAGTTCGATATCCGGTCTAGGAAGCAGCACCTTGCTCAAATTGGGTGCATGGTAGTTAGGCGTTTAGGCCCTTCGTCATTGAGATATGGTTTCCATTGAGGGTACGACAGATAGCTGATGGGACAAATGGTATAGGGGTAACATTTGCTTAAGCTTAGAATGAAGTAACATGATTTAGCTCAAATGTTTATGGGAACATTGGATTAGGTGATGTTATGGACTAAGATAAGTAAAGTTGTGTAACTGTTGTGAACCTTGAATGGGGCTATTTTCTCATTTTTAGATATATCATCTAGGAGATATAAATATCTGGGCTGCTTATATCAACCCCCTGAGCATCCAGTGCATTACTTAGGACCCCCAGATTCCCTGTTGCACGGAGTTTTAATACTCCCGTGTTGTTTGTTTACTTTAAAGGAAAGATAATAATTTGTTGTTGATACATTGCATTTAGTTAAGCTCGCGTGCCACTCCGTGTGTGATTGTGTTACTGTGTACTGGGCTTCAACTCATTATTGTTGTTGTTGTTGTTCTTTTTATAGGTGTTATTATTGATGAAGATGGTGATGATGAGATGTTGGGGATGATGTTGATGTTGTTGAGTTGTTATGCTTGATGTTGATGCTGTAGTTGATGATGATGCTTGTTTTGGGTTTTTGGGCGATCTAGAAGACCCATGAGATGAGTGAAGTGGTTAGGGCCGTTGAATGCCTATATTTTCTTTTATTTTGATTTATTTATTAAGAACTGGATTTATTTACAACTTGTAATTCTTTTAATGGAGCTTGTTAATGCCCATATGTTTTGTAAATGATAATCTACCCCTAATAGTAGATCATAAAGTGTTTTTCTAAAGTTTTTTTTATTAGAAAATTGATTTGTTCTATAGGGAGTAGAATTTTATAAACAATTTTAATAAATTATTTTCCGCTGCTAAATCGGTTGTTGTCAGAATCTAGCTGAATGATTTCATAACCTAAAAAAGAGTAGCAATGTTCAACATAAACAAAAATATTTTAAAGGAAACCTGAGCGTATAACATTTTAGAGTATTACATGTGGCGGTAGCCTTAAGTTATTTAATTAATGAATTAAATTTTTAGGGTGTTACATTTTTCCCTTCTATGTCACGCCTCGAAGGGTACCATGAACGTGGCAGTCCACGTACACAATATTAAAGCCTAAGAATGACACCTCGATCACGCGAAGGCTTCCATACTATGTACAAGGCGTCTAACACATAAAGGAGGCACATCGGAATGATACATTTTATGTTGATACAATTGAGTAACAATGTAAAGGAAATACAATCCACTATACTCCAAATACAAAACACTATACTTCAAAATACAATTCATCAAACTTCAATGACATTCATCTCAAAATTTTACTACATAAAACTATTATAAGGCAAATCGCAAAGCTTAGCCAAAAACTTCAAGCATTCTTATATCTTGCCGGATCCGAAGTCATTCTCGGCTTCAACCATCTCGGTCCCCACTTAGCATTCTTGGGATAACCTGCTCATTTAAACAACTATTGGGGTATAAGCTACACTAGCTTAGTGAGAATTCCCTTAATTCCGTATCATAACAAACAAGTTATAATCAATCATATGCTATACATGAACAAACACGTGAGCAATCAATTATGCATAGGTATCCGAAACCCACACACAGAACGGATTTACGCCCTCGTATCTTAGGTTAGGAATGGTATTGAGTTTACACGATCGCATCTAGTCCCAAGCCCTTGGCTCTTAGCACTCGACTCGGCTAGGCTCATCAAGGAATGCATCCACATGCACCTTAGTATCCCTGAATGAGCTCTGGCACCGGGCTCGTTATCCAAACGAGGCATCGACGGACCATACCGATTGACCTGCGTAGGAGTAGCATGCTACCAATGCAATATGTCCGATGCATGCATGACCAATTTAATTTTTGTTTAGGTCAAAATATTCATACATTCTTTAGAGTGACCAATCAATATCACACACATAACAAAATAATATGAACAGTGCAGTTATCCAATCGAATCGTGGTTTTGATATGCTTTAGTATTCTTTAGCATACATTCATCACAGTCTCATCATATATCCCATCCCCATTCATATCGATTTTTATCTTGTTCCTATAATTCTAATGCAACTAACTATAAGCACAAACAAGGTCATTAGATCACCGGTCTTCTAGTAATAATAATTCAGTGGCAGGGAATCGGATTCGGGATCACCTAAAAAGGAAGAAATACTCTAATAAGTATTTCAACTCAAACTAATCAAACAATTTTATACGAACTATTAAATTCGTAATTCTGTCCTAAGCGGGAATTCCAACTTAAAACGGCCGTAACTTGGTCATTTTAACTCGGAATCTCAAATTATATATCAATTTCTATCTACTTCGAAAGATCTATCTAATTCTAATATTATTTTCAAGTTTTGAAAAATTTGAAGCTTCGAAAAGTTCGGATCAGATTAGGGCAGTAACAATTTCCAAGTCCGAAAAATAGTTTTGTAAATGTTTGTAATGTTCCTACTATATAAATTAGCTATACATGCAATATGAATAATTTCCTAACATGAATGACGTGATATGAGCTTAATGTATGCATGATCTTGATGATTTTTGCTAAAATGAAGTTTTATAACATTTTATCTTGCAAGACCATAATAACAACTACTTATAAAAAAATCTAGTTTTCTAACTTTGATCATTTCATTTATTTTGGATTTATTACTTAATAAAATATAATTATTTTTATTAAAATTGAGTCTTCATTATATCTATTACTTATGAATTTCATTTCTACATAAAATTTCCATTTTTGCACTTTGTAAACATATTTTCAAGTGGGGTTGATTCCAAAATCCGAATTTGGTAAAAATTGGTTTTTGAGTGATTCCTTTAAGTAAAAATCATTTGATATTTAGAAAATTAGGGTTCAATCATACATAACCACTAAGGACTTCATTCTTACACAAAAATTTACATTTTACACTTTGTAAATATGTTTTTAAACAAGCTTTTCACAAAAATCCGAATTTTGAAAAATTTCATTTCTTGCATATTTCTTATGAGAAAACTTGTTTAGTGCATCAAAATTTGAAGCTTTACTACATCTATTGTCTAAGGACTTCATTTAACACATAAAACTTGCAATTTGAGCTCAAATACTAAGTGATTACATATGCATCATCTCAAATTACGAATTTGATAATTTGATTATTAACTCAAAATTTTCCATTTTAATTTCATTACTTGTTTTACACATTACTCATGCTTAAACTCATTTTAACTTGTAAAAATCATTCCTTAAAGATACCTATTACCTATACCCTTCATTTTTCACATAAAACATGAGTTTTGGAGTTGATAAATGGGTTTTAAAAATTGGTCTTGGTTGAGATCCGAATTTACAAAATTCATTTTTTGGACATATCTTTTGATAAAATCTATCTAAACTTATGAAAATCCATTCCTTACATATCTATCCTAAGAGCCTTTCATTTCTTGAATAAAAACTCCATTTTTGAGTTGGAAAACATGTTTTTAAAATATGCCTTGGCCAAAATCCGAAAATCGAATTTTTATTTTGAAAATAACTTTTGAAAATCACGTTAGATTCTTGTAAAAAGAAGCCTTGATGATATACATATATTAAGCCTTCATTTTCTTAAGTAAAAATTACATTTTGACACTTGGAAAGTGGTTTTTAAATATTGGTCTTGCCAAAATACGAATTTCACTACTTTGTTCAAGTTCAAATCTAAGATCTACACATAATATGAACATATATCTAAATGAAACCCATGAAAATAAACTTTAAACTCATAGATCTAACTTTGCTCATCAAAATCTTTCATTTATGTTATCCATACCCTAAGTCCTTCATTTTAAATGAAAAATACACATTTTGAAGTTGAAAAACAACTTTTCTAAATATGATTCCATTTTCATCCAAATTTTCAAATATGATTTTTAATGAAAATAAAATAGATCTTGAGTTTTCTAAAACATCCCTACTATCATCATGCCACTACAAGTCATCCATGAACATAAAACAAAGTCTAATGCATGTATGAACTTAAAGCAACTAGATCTAGTCTTCTAAACTAGTTTTGAATGCATGAACACATGTGAATGAGAAATATATGCATAAATCATAAGTAATAACAAGAATAATAACTTAAATAGCAAGATCTATGGCATAAACAAAAATCAAAGCTACAAAAAGTTAGATCTACAATATGTATCAACTTTAAACAAGAAATAATTGTAATACAAGATAATAAAAGTGGAGAAAAGGAGTGTTTCATTATTGACATCATCATAAGCTTTTAAGCTTATGGAAGGTCATTTGATGCATGAAACCTTCATTACACTTTACTTATATCACCTATGGAGGCTTTGAGATGAAGATTTGCTTAGAAATCTTCAAGAAATATGGGTGGAAGCTAATGGAAGAGATGGGGCAGCTTGTGTTCTTGAAGAAACAAGAACAAAAAGAAGAAAGAAAGAGAGGAAAATGAAGAGAAAAGGCTAAGGAATGAAAGAGGAAAGTGAGTAAATGAAGGAGAGAGAGAAAATGAGTGTTTTAATTGAATAAATGAGAGAGAAAAAAATAAAACAAGGGCAGCCAAAGAAGCCATGCTGCACGTGAATTGTAAGGAGGAGAGAGAGGGTTTTGTTGAAATTTGACTTGAATTTGAATTGTGTAATAAATGTGTAATGTAGCTTTCTTAAGAAGGAGTGGAAAATAATTATTTTAGTCAAATTAGGATTAAATAAAGGACAATGGCAGCAAAGAAGGTCAAAAATTCTGCCAAGGGTGTGGAATAATGTGTAGAAAGATTGAAGTGAAAAGGAAGTGATATGTGTAAGGTGTACTTGAAGGTATGGGTTGTAAAAGTACTTTCTTAATAAAATAAACAAAATAAAATAAAATTAGAAAATTATTCCAAATATTTGTAGCAGATTTTTCATAATTAAAATTAAATAATTATTTGAATTATTTTAGTATTTTAACAATATGTTACCGGTATGATCAAAATACGCGAATATGGGCTATAAATAATATTTTTATAACCCGAAAAATTCTAAAAAATTATTTTATGAAATAAAAATATTTTTAAAATATTTTTCAATTATTAAATTAATTTATTTTATTTTTAGTATCGGGTCTTAAACAGAATCTGATCCCGTAAAGACCCGAAACAAACTAAATTTTAAAAAACAAAATTTTCTATAACATATAAAATATTTATCTAAAAATATAAGGCTTTATAAGAATAATAAAATTTTGTAATGAAATAAAAATGAATAGTGCAAAAGACTAATCAATTACCGGTAATAATGGAAATACGATAAAAAGGTTATAACTGTAACTTTTATAACCCGAAAAATTATATAACTGATATATTTGGAAATCTTATGAAATTACGAGTCTAACGGTACTATTGGTATATTTTTGATATCTCGAGCCCGGGACACGCTTTTCGAAGTCTGTATCCGAACGGGTTCGAAATAGGTCAAAAATTTACCAATATGATATTTTTAAACAAACTTATATTACTATGAGCTATTCTACATATTTAAACTACATCTCGGCCTCTAGGGTTAGGGGCACTAGATTGCCGGACTTAAGCTATTGTATTCTTAGGGTTTCCGGGTGATTTTTCCGGTTTAGTCTTTGCCAATTTGGAAACTGATATTTTATGTTTATACAACATATTTATTTGAGAAATTTATTTTACATTTTATTTTTGTAAGTATTTAATATCTTTTAACGTTTTCGGAATTCTTGAATTGGTTTCATTTCGAAAGTTAATCGTTATTTACTTTTTAATAATTTGTTTTTGGGTTTATATTACCCATTTTTATAAGTCGAGGTTACGTATAGAGTTTGTCGTACGTAGTGGTTTTGGAATTGAAGTATGTTGAGTTCTTATTTTATTTTTAAGGATTCTTATTTTTCTCAAGCTTTGGAAATTTCTAGATTCGCTCGTGTTTTTGGACTAGTTGAAATTCGGTTTTAATTTGGAGTGATATTTAGGGTTTTTTTCGAAGTTCATCTTGAAATTATTTATTGAAATTTTCCATAGCTTACACTATAAATATCATCTCCTTCATTCACTTGTTTCATACTTTTTCTCTACATTAACAAAACTTTTACAATTTTTTTCTCAAATACTCTCTCCCTCTCTTTGCCATCTCTCCCTCTCTTTCACCCACACACACTTCATTTTTTTCCTTCTTCTTTAGATAATTATTTCTAAACACCCTTCATGTATATTATAACATGTGATACGTATATGTATGTGTATGTCCATAAACCTTTCCACAAAATTCCTCATGATGCATATGCTAGGGAAATGGAAATACAAAGGCTAACACATTTAGATTTATGTCACAATGTTGTGTTTACATTCATGTTAACAACATGTTCTTTTTATTCATGTTGCTAACTTAACCTTCTATATGTTAATATGTATATGTAGTGTATTTATATTTTTAAAGCCTAAATGTTTACTTATCTAACTCTTTTATTTTATTCTTTTTATTTCATGCACATTAATTATTTCATGCTTTTATAGGACTAGTCAACTTCTAGTCTTGGACTTATCTACATTCAAGTCCGAAGGAGATTGAAAAAATTCAAGTTTAGGAGAGTCTTGAAGTAAAAGCTAAGATTCCCATAATTTTCTTATTATCTATTTTGCTTCTTATTTATAAGATAGAAAACATTTCAAGTCTCGAGAAGCCTTGGTAAAATTCTAAGGCTTTCATATTTTGTTTCTTTATACTTGTTTTATTTTTATTTTATATGATGACATGAATATTTCAAGTCCAAGGGAGTCTTGATAACAAGCTAAGACTCCCTTTTTTTTAATACATTTATGTTCTTGTACATTTATTTCTAAATTTCCTAAGTTCTTAATATTATTTCATCTCTTAATATTGTTGTTACTAATTTTTCTTTTTATCCCCATATACACATATGCTCATAGTGATGTTGTTACCATGTCAAAATGATTTTTTCCAAAAACATAAATGTTGACAATTTTTTTTTATGCAAATTTTTTTCAAAAATCTTATTTTCAATACATGAAGAATCTCTCCATCAAGAATAAATATTTAGAATAAACACTCATCTAAATTTTCAAAATGCTAAGACTAAGTGGAGTTTTTAAATACAACTTGAAGCATTTTCATTACAGACAACGAAAAACCATGGTTAGTGAAAACGAATGCTAAATGAAGTTTTGGAAATAAGTATAAAAAATTCAAAGGTTTGAATTAAAATTTTCTTTAGGCTTCATGTTTATAAAATTTTCAAAAGAGAATATTTTTGCTATAAGTAATTTACATAAAGATTCATATTCTAGAAATTAATTAGTTAAATGAATTTTTACTATGAGTTTAGAATATTCAAATATGCAAAATAAAAACAAGACCATGATTTTTAGTTAAAATTCATATTTACAAAGATCTAGGACTTTAGATTTTTACGAAAATCCAAAAGCAAATTTTGAAACAAAATCAACCTCCTAATTTTTTTTTTTATGTCATGATGTCATGTAATGTGTGGAAAAAAATTTACAACTTGAAATTCTTTTCTTGAAAACACATGAAAACCCTTTTCATCAAGAAAGAAAATCAAAGGCAAGTCGTTTACCTAAATTTTTCCTTAAATACCAAAACATAAGGAAGTTTTATAAAGTTCATATTTTGAAAATAATTGGCTAAAAGAATTTTATTATAAAAAAGAAATATTCATGACTCAAAATAAATATAAAATTATGATTTTTAGTTAAGTATTCATATTTACAAAAATCTAGAGTTGAAATTTTATTTAGATATCCAAAAATGATTTTTCCAAAAACTTAACTTTTCTACCTTTCATGAAAGTTATTTTAACGAATTTTCTATTTTGAGCAACATCACTAATCATGCATATAATGTGATTCATTATCATTATTATATGATTTTTAAAGATGGAAATATTTTATACTTGTTTTATAAAGTCCAAATGAAGTAAATATTTTGAAAATTGAAAACGACAAGGTCTAGAACCTTCGGGACGCATTTTGTACTGCATGGTTCCAAACTTAAATGACCTTAAATCTTAAAAATAACCTTATAAATGGATAGATCATTTGAAATAGGTAGAAAACGACTACTTATATGCAAATTTTAGAGTTAAAATGAGTAAGTTATAACCATTTTAACTTGGAACTTCAATAACCGAAAAAAATGACGTGACTAGAATAAAGAGTTAGAAATTTAAGTAGAATCAATAAGAAATACTCATTGTGGGTATTTCTTTTGTTTAGATAATGAAGAATTTGATGTATCTTTCTCTAAGGATCACTTTGACTAAGGATTGTATTAAGGACGAGTGAGTTTATATCCTTGTTTTATGTACTCATACTTGTGCTTGTAGTATAGAAGCACTAGAAATAGGAAAAAGATAAAATAGAATGTGCACGTGGGAATTCATATGATGAATGATTGTGATCATGGTGTTTGTTAAAATAATCCAAGTATGTTGAAGCCCAATTGATTGATAATTATTTATTGTCTTTATGCATGTTAGATGTGTGTATATCTCTCTATGATCGCCCCTAAGATATTTTATACTTATGATAAGAATCAATTTAATAATTGAATCATGCATATCACAAAATAAGTCACATTGCATTCACTATTATTCCCTCAGTGGGATGAGAGAATAGTAGTGGCGGTTAATAGTAGCTCGAAAATATACAAGTTGTTATGGCATGTAGTAGCCCGAAAGTCTATAAAACATTATTTTCAAATTATGGTCGTATGGGCTTGAAACACCTAACCCTGAATGAAGGGCATAAATCCATTCAAATATGTAATTTCTGGTTGATCATATGCATTATTTGCTCATGTGGATGTTGTATTTCATATGTCTGCCTAACAATAACTTGTTTGATTACTTGTGCGGGTACGTTATTTCGAGAATATTCTCACTAAGCTGGATGTAGCTTACCCTTATTAGTTTATTTTTGCATGAAAAATCATAAAACTAGGATTGAGATAGGAACCAAGCACAAAGTATATCAAAGATCAAGTCAAGATAATTAAATAATTAGAATGTTGATAGATTAAACTTAGTCGAGATAAAAGACTTAAAACTTGATTTATTTCTCTTTCTTAACTTCCTTTCCTTACCCTTTAGTAAATTCTTTGTAGTTAAAATATATAAATAAAGTTACCTTATCTTATTTTTAGTAGGGTATTCGATTCTCTGCGATCCTTGTGATCTGTGGAAGTATTGGTATCCAAACCTATTTTCCTATATATATATGCACAACACATTGAAAGAATAAGTAATTAGAGTCTTATAACCTTTGACTTGAAAAATGATCTTCATGTTATGAGTACATATGTGATATAGCAACTTTAGAATAAACCTACTAGCCCTTATTTGGGGTCATGATAACCTTATTTAAACAATTATTTTCAACAGGTCCTAAATAAGAAATAATTTCCAAGTTCGAGTTTAACATATGTCTACCATTGCTTTAAAAAAATTAAAATGACCAACATACAAATTGGATGAAATTCATTGCCAAAATACATTATAAAATTGCATTCATAAAATGGGATAAAGGTAATTTGTACATAAATTCTAATTAATAAACACAATTTAATATTTTATACATTGCTATACTGCATTATAAAGATGTGGTATAGGATTTAATCATGAAAAACTCATAGCTTAGCAAACATATGTGAGGATAGGTGAGGTTGTAGGTTTAGGTTTTCTTGATTGGCATTATTGTTTTGCTTTCCTTGCATGTTAATGTTACTAGTAGTGTTACTATATCGCGTTGTACATACGTGATTTGTATTGGTCATTTCTGAATGCGATTTTAAAATGGTATATTGATAATTATTCTTAGTTCTACCTTATTTAAACAATTATTTTTAGTGAGGATCCTAAATAAGAAATAATTTCAAGTTGAGAACAACCCTGTTGTAGAAAAGTTATTTCAAGTAGAAGACACAATTGTATTGTGGTGATTAATTTAGCTAAGGTTTGTTAGTTTTGAAAAAAAATATTTTTAAAAAAAATGTCTTTTTTGTGTTTGTTAAAAAAAAATTAAAATGATTATTAAAAATGTTTTTCCTTATTTTGAAAAATAGAGACTCATTATAACTTATTTTTAATAAACAACTTATCAATCATTTGTTATAGACGATATTTGTTATTAATATTTTTATTTAGGTATATTTACTGTTATTAATTTATTACAAAATATGTTTTTATTATTAATTATATCTTGTATTTTTATTATTTAAGAATTTGAAAGAAATAAATAAGAATAACTACTTTTATAAAATTAAGGAAATACTTAAAAATATTTTGAGGAAAATTTTTTGAAGGAAAATATTTTCTATTAACAAATGAATTATTTAAAACAAACAGGCCTGAGTGAGTTGTTTTCCTCAATTAATATTGTCATGTTCACACCATTGCTATAATTTTAACATTTACTTATCATTAAACATGTTGTCTTTTAGTTCTATTTGTCATTTTCTAGCAATAGTTCCATTTGTGTCCCCCAAAGGCTTTTCACAGTATGTTATAACTATCCAGATGGCATTAACGTTTAAACAGGGAACTTCACGGGCTGAAGCATTCATTCAATCTATTGAATAACTATTTTGTTTTCTTTCTTTTTATGTGAAGTTTAGCTATACCCCGCATCCATTAATTATTAATCAAAGTTTTATCCATTTTCTTTTCATTGATAATCATGCTTTAAAAACACTTTGACCATTATACTTTTACACACACATACACATATAATTCGTCTAGGGAGAGATTGGTTCCTGAACTGTGGACTCACTCATTCATAGGATGGATCCAACTCCAAACAAGCCTACCTGATCTATATATATATATATATATATATATATATTAAAAAGTAAAATAATATTAAAAAACAAAAGAAAAATTATAACAATAAAAAAAAAAAATGAAACCATACTGGCTTTATTAATATAAGGAAATCGTAATGGCTTTGTCAACATCTTATCCGTCCAGCTAGGTCGTCTAATATGTATTCCTATTATAATAGTATAAATGAAAATAAACTATAAAATGTAGTTTACATATCCAACATTTTATAGAATAAATATTTTCCAATTTTCAGCTTAATGTTTAGGTTATACTAAGATTTCTATTCAGGGCCTACTCTTATTGAGATGGAACGTCAATCAACCATGTGGTCTTATCCTCTTAAAAGTGAACAAGCTATCCTACAAATTTTAGTAGCTAAAATTTTTTAAAAATAATCCTACAATGGGGTAGTAATGAGACCCAGTAAATGAATATTTTTTCTACGAGATCCTTGTATGGTTGGGTTGTTGTAATAGCTTATCACATGTGTGATGCCTGCTTATTAGTCTTGAGAAATCTTGAGTTGATGACTAGATGGATGTTACTAGAAGGAGGGAATAGGAAGAATAGACAAACTTGGCTTCTCATGTGATAGTATATTAGATTAAACATTCTTGTTCCTCGTTTGTTTTTATTTGATTAGTTGTTTTGATCATTTGTGGAGTAATTTCTGCAAAGTGCTAATGTTTCTTAAAACCTTGCCAATACTTTAAATCATGTAAATAAAGAGGAAGAGACATTTATTTATATATGTTGGGATAAATCTTTTATTCTTATTTTGATCATTTGTGGAGTAATTCTGGTGGAGTGATGAATAATGCAAATGATGAGGAAAGGCCATTTGTTTTTTTTTTTTTTTTTTTTTTTTGAGATGTTGGTGTGTTCATTATGCGATTTTGAACATTTTCGGAGTAATTGAGGTGGAGTGATGAATAGTGCAAATGAAGAGGAAGGGTTTGTTTTTTCAGATGTTGGTGTTAATCTATGCAATTAGATAAATATGGATATGATAAATGAGAAAAGATCCACTAAATCACTACAAATGATCATGATGGTGAAACCTCCTTTATTGCATTATAACCCATCATGGAAATTGATAGCAAATGGGCCTAGCCTATCTCTATGCTTTATGAGGAAGCTTAAACCTTTATTACAAAAGCCTATAAATCTTAAGAAGATTCAAAATTATTGAAAGGCTTTTCTCTGTGCTCAAGACAATCAAGTAAGGCCAACTGTGAGTAGACTAGTTTGACAATCGTCATTATAAGCTTAGCAAACTTCTTCTCTTCCTAAGATATTCTAAATTGTGCCTAGCTCGAAGTTAGACACTAGCTCAATAAGTTCGTCTATAGTATTAAATTGGTCAAAAGGCCAATCATCAAATTGATCCTCTACATACATGCACTTAAAGCCATAACACATGCAACTTACAATTCTAAATGCAATAAATAGGCATCTATAATGCATATTGCAATAAATAATTATTGAAAATGAAGGTAACATAAACAAACCAATAAAAACACTTCCACCGGTAAGAGGTCAATGCAACGAAAAATAGATAGGTGGATCCTTGGTCCATCTATTTTAGGTAGACCCTCCATCGAGGATCTGCCAAGTAGAAAATAATACCACAATGGTCTCACATGTGGTACCACATACGGTAATATTTTTCCACTTAGCAGACCTTCAATGGGAATTCCACCTAAGATATGTAGACTAATGGTCTACTCACCTTTTGCTCTAAGGCATATTATCAATTCCCCCAACCATACTTATAATCTATATCATATTTTATTACGCTTATACTTTATTTATATAAGTTACACAAATACTATATTTATCATGGCATCAAACAAATATTTTCATGGTAAACATCTATAATGACATTTACAACATGTGAGGTTGTCTTAGAATATCACCATCCATCCTTGTTAGGGAAACGAATTTTCTCTACATGCCAAAACACCATAATTAACGAATTTCTCCACCATCTTTTAAGCCCAAGCTTAGATTTTATGAATCCTTAGCCTTCTTATTATGGCAATCCATGGGTCATGACCAGTTAGTTCGTTTTACTTGCTCTTTATTTTCCATATCTTCAAGCAACTATTATAACTATGTTAGTGGGATGAGAAAATCGAACGTGGTATATTATCTTAAAAAGATTAGAAGATTAGTATTTATAGCATTAGTAATTTTTTTAAGAAAAATAAAATATTTGCAAAGCATGGGCAAAATAGATTTGAATCAGATAAAACAAATGAAATAAACATATCAAAATAATGAATCTTTGGACTCTAGTCTCTACTATATCAGATATTTCTTCTACAATCATTTCTATTTTAAAAGATCTCAATTATGTATGACTTAATCCCTCTAAATAGAAGAATATTTTAACAACATTAAAGCAAAGAATTCAGGCTAAAATAGATTAATATACGACTAGTAGGAACCTCAAAAATTGGGATGAAGGGAATAGAAGTGCTTAATTTTCGAATCAGGGCAACTCATCGTCAAGTTTCAAACATTCCAATTTATTACATAGAATTAAATTACATTGGCTTAACTAGGAAGCATCTTCATTAGTCTACTAAAAACAGTGTGGATTGAAAAGACTGATAACCGCGATCAGCTGGTTCTAGGCATGGCTGAAAATCCACTTTTAATCCAAGAGCTTAGCTTGTTTATAACATTCAACAGCATCAATAAGAGTTTCTTCCAATGGTCTATACTTCCACCCCAACTTCTGTAGCCTCTCCGACGTTAAAGGAGGGTCTTTCTCCACTTCAAAGAAGCTGAAAAGAATCAAGTAATCAGCAAATGATCACATAGAGTTCGCTTTTGTTAAATAAAGTCATCAACGATTATGAAGTGTCTTTTGGTTTATGATCTCTTGCACATAAACTCACCTTTTAGGATAATTGTAGTTAGGATATAGACCCTTTAATTTTTCAACCAGATCCTTGTTTCTGATCATATGTGCTGTACATATGTATCTTCCTTGAGCCTCAGGTGTTTCGTATGCCACAAGCAGTCCTTCAGCTACATCCCGGACATCGATTAATTTTTGAAGCTTGTTTTCGACTCTTTCACATCCTTCTGTATGGAGAAACAAGAAAATTTTTGGCTAAGCAATGCTATCAAATAGAAAGAAGGCGGTAAGACTATGTCTCGAGCAGTTTTACATCCAGGATCCTTGTCAGAAATTGACATGTAGCGAATTCCCTATAAATTATCAAACCCATGAGCAGAGCTTTGCTGAGAAAAAGCATTTTTTGATCAACAATCTATCCAGTTCGAGATTTTAAGATGGACATCTGACATTTTTATTGGACATAAGCACGTGCCTTTCATTAAATTGATGAGAACTGAGCTACTGGCATTCACGGTGGACTGAAGCATTGGCCCAAAAACAAGGGAGGGACAGACTACCACCAAATCAAGACCATTTCTTTTGCCGAATTCCACGGCCTGAGTTTCAGCTTCAATCTTGGAAAGAGGATACCAGAGCTGCTCCGTACATATAACAGTCACTTGTAATTATGTATCATGATATGTCAGTAACGAAAGTACATAGAAAAGAAATGCTGAACTTGATAGTGTTCGTGCCTTTGGAACAATGGCTTGCAATAAGGGAAGCCTAATTTGCTTACCCTTTTCTCCTTTAGAAATTCTTTGTCTGAATAACAAGTATGATCCTTCGCTCGATCTACCGGCCATTTTGGATTAAAAATAACAGCAGTACCTGAGGAGACTACAACAACTCGTCTAATCTTTGCGTCGACACACGCTTGAAGGACATTCACAGTGCCCTTTACGGCTGGCTCAATTACTTCAGCCTGCAAAAATCTCATCCCAAAAATCCATTTTAAGGTCTATAGAATCAGAACAGAGCTAAAATAGACTGCACAAAGTTAATGAATTAATCCTGAATTGGTTCTAATGTTGCGGAGATCATGAAAAGTTGCTCGCCTCAGGATTTTTGAGATGAGCTGATGAAGGGGGAAGCGGACTGGCAACATGGAACACACCAACACAGCCTTCAATTGCTGAATAAAGAGAGTTGTAGTCCAGCAAATCTGCCTTGAAAAGCCTGAGGTTCTCAGCTGCTTTTTCAAGTTTATACAAATGATCATTCTTCTTCTCATCTCCTGGAAAAATAGTTGAAATCACAAAAAAGAAGAACTATAGCCATTAGATTGATGCTACTTGCTAGCAATATCATAGGAATTATGCTGCACATAATCCTATGACATCTTTCCATGTGTTACGTAATAAATAAAATAACCCACACATTAGATCCTGTTTGTAACTAACCTGACACAATAGCTCTTAAGCGAAAAGGGGACAACTTCGTGTGATTATTCAAAGTCATACTTGTAGTTTACTTCTAGACAAATTTATGTCTTACAATGAAAGGACACATAATGCTTACCTGGATCTCTAACTGTCCCATGAACAACATAGCCTTTAGAGAGCAGAAGCTTCACAAGCCAGGAAGCAACATAACCTCCAGCACCAGTCACGCAAACCGTCTTCTTCTTGTCACTCGCCATTATCGGACCTTGTTGAGCTCCTCTTCACTCTTCAGCTCCTGAAGCGGCTTGTTGGGTTTATATGGTTCCATGCAGCCTCGTTTTTGCGTAATGGCTGAGGAAAACATGGCATCAGCGATGATCAAATAATTGAAGCAAGGTGTTACTGCCTCATTGGTTTTTGGAGTGGATAGTCTACACCAAGACCAGCTTCATAATAAATGTTGGGGACTGAAAAGGATGGAATAGGTGCTCTCTTGATTTTGATTAAACATGCCAACCTCTGAATTCAAAGGATAAGATCCTCTAAATTCGTGGGATGCTTTCATTCACTAATGAGTTATCCATCTTCTACCTTCAATCGATGTCTAGACGTGGGCCAGCCTGCATAATTTTACAAAGAAATACAGGTTGGGCTGAAATTTTTAGTCCCTTGAATGTGCCCATCTAGCATAACTTGCTTGTTAAAACAGGCAAATCCGTTGTAGATCGAGTTGGCCTGTGAACCCCACCTAAAAAAATACAAAAAAAATATATATATATATATATATATATATAAAGAAATTTAGTATGCTATCTTCTTTATTTCATTTTCAATTCATTTTTCTATTATTTAGTTATTAAATATTGATTATGTAATTTTTATGGGTATTATATTTCAAATTTTTAAATTTCTGACATTATGTTCATTATATCCTTAACCCCTTTATCAATACTTTTTCTTTTGTATCTATTAGATATTTAGATTTTTTTTTTTTTTAAATAAGCAACACAACATTAATTGATAATTTTCAGGATGTATTTTTTCTTACCACGCCAAAGAAAAATGTCACGACTCTAATATGGGGGCCTAACAGGATTTATCTAAAGCCATCATATCACGTGTGCACCCGTAACATGAGAGCCGTCTTATATGTTAGAGTATACAAGACTCTATTAATTTATAAATATTTATTCTACAAATGATAAATATATTACAGTATTTCAACTATGGAATTTGATTTTCCAATTTCTACCAAGATCGCAGAGAATCGGTATCCCCCACCAAATAGTGAAATTGGGTTTCCAAACTACAACATACAAAATTCAAAATTCATCTAATGTACATTCTAAGTTTCCATATCCTATATCTCTATCTTCAATAAAGTTTGTTGGAGAAGCTCTCTTCACACATTTTAGCCCAATCCCAGCTAGTAATATTCCTGCACAAAAACTGTAGGGGGGTGAGCGAACCACGGGCTCAGTGAGTTCATTCCTCACTACTATCGGTCACGCAAGTTATCAAACATTAATTATACACTCATGCAAATCTATCTATACGCAATATGAATGCATACGTAATGAATGTAAGCAACACATCTATGGGGGTCGGAACCATAGACGATGTAGATTTACCTGTCTACACTTCAGTTGTCTCCCATACTTACCCGCATGGGACACCTCGCCTTAACCGTACGAGGCTGCCTGGTGGTTTCGTCCATCCAGACTCACCCAATGCTTAACCGCCATTGGTAACAACAAATATTCCCCAACGTGTTCACGTGATTTACGTTGGTTCATATTTAAATATATAATGCCAATTTAATGGTCATTCTTACAATCCATCACCAATCTATGGTGAATCGCACAAGTAGACCCCGACTCGGGTAACATCTATTGCCAAAAAGAACCATCACCTATAAAGGTGAATCCGGCGGATAGACCCAAATTCAGGTAACATCTATCGCCAAGTGACCAGTGGACCCAAATTCAGGCCACATCCACTGTCACAACAATACTCGGAAATGTCCCATGTTTATCTCATAAACTCTTTGAGTATAAATTCTTCCTTTCCAAAGGATAAAAATAACCTGGAATATTCCATGTCGGATTTCTTTAAAATACATTTCAAAATACTTTTGTTTTCAAAATTGGAACATTTCCTACAAGGGGATCAACACATGCGACAAGTATATCCAATTAGTTTAGTCAAATAATTATCTTTATCCATTTATGCAGGTGATCATGCGGATGATAACACTCATATCAATCAGTCATTCCATACAAGCAATACAATCAACATAACAGCAAGCAGTAGCAATCACAAGCAAATAGTAGATCATCAGAATTCCCTCACCTGTGGTCCTTGCTAAGCTACTGGCAGTCCGGAATTGATCTATTTTCCTATGAAAGGAAATAACATAAATTTATTATTGGATTATTTCTGTAAGAGAAGTCTTCCTATAATTTAAAGGTGTTGATCTCTATCGTTGGATATTAAATTAAGTCCGTTTTATTAATTATTCTATCGTTCAATACTTTAATTGAATCCTTATAGGTGATGAACTATTCTGTATCGGTAATTGATACAGTTTTTATTAAGGTTTTAATCCCTATAGTAAATGATATTTATCTGTATTTTGTTTCTCTTGATATCTATATGATTAATTAAGGAGTTTGTCTTTTCCTTAAGTCTTACTGTATGTAGTAGAAGATTTTTATTTAATAATTCTTTGCCATGTCAACCTTATCTGTCTCTTAAGTTAATATTTTTATTTATTTACGGGTATGTTCTAGTATCTATATCTTCCAAACTTATAAAATCGTATGTCTACGGAGTTTAGATATATCAACTTTTTATTATACTTAAATTTTTATTTCTATTATAAAACAAACTAAGTTTAATATCATAAAATTATCAATAATATTAGTTTTGAAAAGTCAATATCAATATTAGTAATAAATACAAGTATAATATTAGCAACTATCTTCATACTATTAATAGATAATAATAGTAGTGGCAAACTAACAATAGAATTATTGAAAATGTAAATATAGTAACCTTAATGTAAAAATAGAATTAGTAATAAATACAAATATAGTAACCTTAATGTAAAAATAACAGTATAAATAATCTTAATGACTCGTGATGAAAATATCAACAATGCTGACTATAGCAATAATCATAGTTATGCTTATGGGAATAACAGTAAGATTGACGTTGGTTTAAAAGTGGAACTGAGTGAATTTCTACTTGCGATTTCTTTCTTGTTTTAAATCCGATTTCGTTGTATAAATAGTCGATTTGGTAGTACTCGAAGAGTACTTTGTAGTAGTGAAATTATTTTTCAAGGAAAAACATCTGTACAATTTTTAAATTTATGCAATACATGCATAGACTTCAAGTAAATTTTAACAATTGTTCTAACTCATTTCTAATCCGTTTTTGACGAATAAACAGTAGTTTTCATAGTATTTTCCAAGTACAATCCATTAGTGGTGTTATTTTTATCAAACAAAGTCATTAAGGACATGAAAAAGGCAAGAACAGTCTGCTCTGTTCGCACAAGTCTGGCAGCAGAAATTTAAATTTTGTTTTTGCAATATCTAATTCGTTTCTTATCCGTTTTTAACAAATGAGTAGTCGATTTCATAGGATTTTTCGTGTTCTCTCCATTGGATAGGTCGTTTTTATCTTAAAACAAACACATCAATACAGTTTATTCATTCTTCCTAGGTATATACATAAGTTATTTAAATTTCAACTTAGCTTTGTTGTTGTTTAAGTATGGTTTTGGTTTTTCCTTTCTAAGACTTGAATTTCTACACTTAGAAATCTTCAAGTTGATGTATTTATACACTAAATAGTCTAAATTACACAAATATATGGTTAGATCTATTTTGGTAAGTTTATAAAATAATTTCTAAAGACAAACAAAATGAACACTTGAATTAATATGATTCTTACCTTGTTTGGATGATAGATGGGGTTTAGTTCCTCCTTGATGAAAGTGATGATCTAAAGAGGGTAGTAGAAGGATAAGTAACTAACAAAATTTAATCTAACTAAACTAGTGTATGTATGTACATGCTCTTACCTTTTTGATTCAAACTTGGATTTATGATGCACCAAAGGCTATTCAACTTGGTTTTTTTTGGTGTTGTTTGAAAGAGGGAATTGATATTTTTCGATGTGGTTAATGCTTGGATATGATATAGGAAGTAAGACAAAGGTTTCGTTTTGTTTTAGAATTCCTTAAAGGTTGTCTAAGTGAGGAAGAATGGTGAATGAAATGGCTAATTCGTATCTCTTCTTGTAGCTAGGATTTCAACTTGTTTTTGGAGAGATTTTGAGCCACTTTTGTGTCTAACTTAAGGTTATATATATGTACTAAGGTTAGGCTAAGTTTAGGAGGCTAAAGAGAGTGTTTTGGACTTAGGAGTAACTCACATTTGCAGCTGGTATTGTGGATACGAATTTGACTTGTGTTTTGGACAGATTTTTATAATTGTTTAAAGGATATTTATGGAGTTTGTTTGCTAGTAATTTAAGGCTATTAAATAGTGGTTTATTTGGTGCATTTGTAGTACAATTTGGCTGAGAAATTCGGACCAAAAGAAGGATTATAGATCATGTTCCAGTTGTTGTTCTTGGGTGAGAATTTGATATGAATTTGAGGACGAATTTTTGACAAATTTGTGTAGAATTTGTGGCTGATTTCAAGGAGAATTAAATGTGTTTGTTTGGTAGTTAATTAAGGTTGTTTATGTGTGTAAAATATAGGCTCCATTTGCAAGAAAAATCGGGTCAAAAGTCGAGCTAAACCTGGGTTGAAATTGGAACTCTGCTGCAGTTTCTTTGCTATATTTCTCTTGCTGCAGCTGTCCTGTTTGAAATTTTCTAGGCAGATTTGGAGTGGTTTTGGTTGTATATTTAAGTTGGAATTCTTGTCATTTAATGTTGATTTTATGTGGAGTTTTTGTATTGGATTATATGTTATTTTCATTTGGAATTTGTGTGTTGAATTTAGGTAAGTTGAGACATAAATTTTATGAAGGTTCAGTAGCCATTTCCTCCATTTGGGCAGCCGACATTTTTGAGATTTTGAACCAAGTTTGAATTTGTTTTGTTTTATTGTCTATATGTCATTTTCAGTTAGACTTTTGAAGCTTTAAAAGATCAAAATGGAATGTGAATTGCAGCCGAGATTTTCCAAGTTACACCGTGGTCCTCTTATTTCCAACCAAGACTTTGTTCCAGCAGGGATTTGTTGTTTGACAGGATCATGTGTGGACCGCAGCTGATATTCCCACTGCAGCGTGTTGAATTTCCAGTAGCTTTGGTGTGTGTGAAGCTTCTACAGTTGTCTCCTTCGTCTATTGAGCATTTGGGTGAATGGTCTTACATTATTTCCTATGTTTTTTTTTTTTTTATGCTCAGTTGTAGCAGGAAGGCCGTGTTGCTGTGACGTGATGCTGTCCGTGCGTGGAGAAGGTGTTGCAGCTAAGATTTCCACTTGTACCGTGCGTGGAAGATTTATGCAGCTCGTGGAGGATTTTCAGCCGAGCATTGCTCTGCTCCCATCCAAGCATTTCTTCAGCGTGGAGCCCCTGCTTGTCTAATGCTGCTGCTTCTTGCACGTGGAATAATCCTTCTGCCTCGGTCCTCTTCTCGTGCTGCATCATTGAAGACTCTACAGCCGCTCCCTTCTCCACCGTAATTTCAAATTCCACGGTCCCCTTTTATATATATATATATATAAATTGATTTGTTTATTATTTGCTTAATAGTTAATTAAATTATTTTAACCAATATTAATTTATAAATGTATGTCAATAACCGTTATGTACAAGTTTTATCGAGATAAAATTATCTAAGTTACTATAAAACCCTAAATTATTTATATTTCAATTTTTAGTTAAAACTTCACACGATTAATTATTTTTATTATTTTAACTTACGTGATTAAATTTTCTGAGTTCAATAAATTAAATTAGAAACCAAGTCCTAATATTTTCAGAATTTCCTGACAAATAAAACAGCGGATTTGAAATTTCATTTTGGATCTAGATTAATAATTATTGTTCGGTATTGGTATATATTATGTATATATATAATCTTAGTATTTCCTCTTTGAGTTATTAGTCTATACTGATAAGTTCTATTATTAAACTGTATCTTATCGGTTTTGGAATTTGGAGTTACTTCTAATTATAGCATGAATTATTAGTTCAATATACGAAATCTCGTTTTTGGTATCTATTAAAGCCAAGGAGATTTTTATTTGGGTTTTTCAAGCTACGAATGAGTTTATTACAATTCATAAATCTATTCTAAGATTCTTGTTGAATCATATATTTTGGTATTAGTTTCACATTTGCTAATTAGCCCATCTTCTAGTTATGAAAATTATTAAAGGGTACGTTGACAATTCAAGATTTTAATTTCCAAAATCTCTAAATCTTTTAATTGGAATATTAGCGTAATTTAAATATTTAGTTAAGATCTAGTTTCTTAGATATTGATCTAGTTGTGATCTTATCGTATCTTTTGTAATTCTAGTGATTTGTCTTCAGTTTATATTTTTATATCTTGCAAGTTTTGAAAATTAATCGTCTTTTATTGTGATTTAAATTTCGGTTAACTATGATTTGTTTATTAGACTATTGATCATTTTATCAAACGTTATGTTTTACTATATAGGAACTATTCTACTAATTTGTTAATAATCAACATATTTTATCTAGGCTACTTGATATTGTCTTCGTATTAAAAATAGTTTGAACACTATTGTTTCATTATTTAACAAGCGTAGATTTATTTTCTAAGTTTTGATCTTAGGAAAAAGAATTCAGTAACTTTATATTAACGATTACTTTATCGTCGTTTTATATTATTTGAGATCATAGAAGTTACAGTTTTGTATTTCAAATTATATTTTTTATTTATTTATTTATATATATATATTTTTGGTAATGATTTTAATCTTTCTAATTATAATCAAATTCATTTACACTTTAACATTTTTAAATCGAGAAAAATTTGGAGTGATTTTTTACTACTTGTTCCAATTATTCTAAATAATCAAATATTATATTTTTAGTATTTGTTAAAATCATGTTACGTAAAATTTTGGGGGACTATAAAAAAAATTGGAATGGATTCTAATTTCTATTAGTTAGAATAAATCCTTTTATGTTGAGATTAAAAAATTTTAAAATAGAAGTCTATAATTTTTAATACACTAATATCATCTATAATTAATATGTAGGTAATTGGTGAGAAAAAATGAAATATATTCAACATTTAAATTATTAAAAATTTAAATTTGAAATTCTTATGATTTTTTTCAATAAAGAAATATTAGCGGGTTTGCAAGCCAAACCATTTTACCCATGAACCCATGTAGAGTGGGTTGAGCTAAAAATTTTGACTCACATCACTTGCAAGCTGAAACAGGGTGAGGCGAATTAGCCCGCATAACCAATTTGCATAACTCTAATGGTGGCAAACTAGATGAATAGATTAATTTTAGGTAAAGGCCAAACTTTTTTTAGATTGTTACAATAAACACAGGCACTAAGGCCATTACTATGCGCTAAGTCGGGAATCTAACCTGGTACCTCAAGCATGGAGACCGAGACTAGATGCCACTAGGCTGCAATGTGTGGTAAAGGCTAAATTCGGTACCTCAATTTTATCTATTTTAGCAATTAATAACCTAGAAGTTTAAAAATATTTACATATTACCTATAAAATTTTTAACTTCATTCATAATACCTAAATTAGATGGTTAATCACAAATTGAGTAAATTTGAGGAAGTTAATTGCAGAAGGGGCAAAGTTTATCAATGGAAAGAATGGAAAATATTTATATACCAAATTGATAATTTTAAATTTTAAATAGTTAATTGCATGTTTATGTATTAAATGTCCATTAATTTATTACATTTATGGCTTTTTATACCTTTTCTTATGTTAAGATTAACACAATTTCTATTATATTAACAGTGGACACTCCTTTTATTTTTCCATTTGGACTTTGATTATTATTTAGATAGGACCGAAAAAATTGACACATTGGTTTAAGCTCAAACTTGTCTTGAAATATATTAAGATTAAGAGAAAAGTACATTTTTAATTCTTAACGTATGAATGTTTTTTATTTGAGTCCTAAAATATTTTATTTTTTCTATTTATTCTCTATGTTTTAGAAGTTTATGAAGTCGGATTTTTTTTTTTTTACGTAATTAGTTTTTCTTAACTTTTAACACTTAATGTAATTTCATTAATTGAAAACTATTAACTTAAACAAATAAATTATTAAATTAAAATATAGTCAACACATGAATTAAAAGTAAAAGAAAAAAAGAAAATTAAAACAAAATTGCAAAAATAAAATATTTGAAAAATTATGCAAACATCAACTATCTCCATGACCATACATATCCAACTAGAGTTCGGATAGTAAGAGAGAGAACAGAGAATGACAACAAAAACAAAGCATACCCATCTCTCTCTCTTATAGGGGTATCTTCTCCTCGAAAGAAATTGTATGATTACCAACCCCTCAAATAAAAATTACACAAATACTAATTATATATAATTAATTATCAAAATATCAATGCAAAATTACATCTTCAAAGGTGATTCATGAATTTATATATATAAATATATATATATCGCATCCTATAGACGTGATTTATATGCAAATATGAATTGCCTATTAAAGATGCTATCTTGTGTCCATTCAATTGAAAAATATAAGAACAATTCAAACTCCATTTTTCTCATTTTTATACTTATGTTATTTGGGAAAAGACAAATTATTGTCATTATTTTTTAAACATCCTGTAACACCCTAAACTAAGGTATTACAATCCGCCACGTGTCCTCTCTTGAAAGGAACACGCAAAGGCTATATTAACTAATCCATAATTACATATCTCCAATTCACTCAAAAGTTACTTGAAAACTTTCATCAAATATATATAAAATCTTCATAACAACCTGTTGTCATAAAAACCTAAAGCCAACAAAAACATAAATCCTTGATACAACTTTACTTTCATTCCTCATATGAAAATATATGAAAAACTATCTATAAATCTTGTTCATAGATTCCTTCACACTTTAACTTTAGATTTGGAAGTCTAATTGTCTACAGGATAATCCATAGCATTATCGATCTCCCCTAGGTCCACATAGATATCATAACTTGAAATATCATAGACCACAAAATCTTCACCTAAACCTAAAAAATAAAGAGATGAGTAAAAACGCCCAATACACCATACTACTCACAAATGCGCGTGAACACTCATCAAACAAATCACATGCATCACATGTTATTATGTAACATCCACAGGTTTATTATCTTTTAACTAGCCATCAACCAGCATAGTTTAAGATTATTGATCACTAACCCTAAATTTGGAGTAACTCATGATCCTGATAAAAACAATAGTATAATACTTATATATATAGTTGCGTTCTACAATTAAGCTGGTAACGACACCTAATCTACTGGAATCATCTTCAGGTGCAACTCCACTCGGGACAATGCCACATAAGGATTATCAGGTTGCTAGCGTTAGTATCACACTCTGCGTGATCTTTATTAACCGTAGCTAAATATAATCAACGTAACAATTTTAAAAGCCTGCAATGGTTAGTTTAATTTATATGCATGTTATGTGGATATGATTCCAAATGCAACGATCACGTGTGTGTCACGTGACTATCGCGCTATATGTGATCTAGGAAACAACTGTATAAGGATGATCGGGAGAGAATCATGTAGGGAGAAGGAGTAGGCAAACTCAATGGGCTCTAACACATGCATGACAAATGAGGAAGCTAGAAAACATCAACCTCATTAGATACCATGAATGTCGTGTGCGTTCTTGAGTGAGTTAAGTAATTGACTCACAAAAATAGAAACCCGACAGTACGACGGTGTTTATCCAAGATTTCACCTATCCAAATGAGGTAAGGATTAAGAGTATTTATAGAGAATCTAGCTGTCGATGTCGTCCGTTAGATGAGACGACGATCAACGGCTAAAATGAGTCTCTCTCATTGTGGATATAGATGTGGGCTCTCTTATGGACCTAAGCCCATTGAGGCCTTCATTTATAATGAGTGTGAGCCAATTTGAGAAAGGTTGGAATTAGGCAAGCCAATTCCAATGAGCCTTACTTCAAGCCTTCCATGCCAATTCTCCCATGATCATCCCAATAAGCCAGGCCTAACTCTCTAAGCCTTGTCACATTAGTCTATAGAGTTAAACCCAGATAAAAAATTAGGCTAAAGGCCTTTATAACAAGATCAGTACATCTACATTTTTCCCCCTGTCGAGTCATCGAAGGGATTTGGGCATTAGTTAAGCCCTTTTGAAGACTAAAGTCTTCTTAACGTGTGTGCACTATGAGTTAGCTACACCGCTGCTTGACATGTTGAAAATCCGTAATGTGAAAGTTCGGCATGATGCTTCAAAATGATTGAACTATCTTAGTATGCATACTTGCAACATCATCTGACCATATACACTGCCTCAAGCTAAAATTACATTGCTTTTAATGGCTTTACTTGTGAGCTCATAGCTTATTTTATCTGGTCATGGCTTTTACATCCTTGTTATTCACCATATTGCTTTCGTTTGTTTGAGTGATCTTGTTCCTTTCCTCCCAAAACAATGTACTATGCATGTGATATGAATTTTTTTCACTTACTTCGATGAATAGTCTATACTATTACAAATTGAGCCCGATTGAGCTTGTATCGAATTCTAAAATCTTCTTACTCCTCTAATAAAGACTTTGCTTGAGCTAGGTCTTATGAAGCCCTTTACCATGTCATCATTCATACTTGTCTCGATCTTAAAATAAATCCAATAAGTATCACTTGGATTAAATCCGATGAAATCATAATGCCAATCTTGTATGCTGGAGGCATTTAAATATTTCCTTATCAACATAGTAAAGTATTGAACCAATATGAGAATATTCAATTGGCCATCAACATCATAACTACCCATGTAATTAATCTATAAAACATAAATCACACCAAGTTATCTGATATCATGTCACATCGGGGTAAGGACCATATGTATTAATCTTATAAAGTAAGGTATCAAAGCAAATCTGGCTTCTTCCAGAAATGATGTTTAACACTGATCTTTCGTAAAATACAGTCTCATAATATGTAAAATATAACTTTCATTGTTGATGTTTGTTGGAGAAGATGTAAAAATTTGCTGAGGAGGTAGAACATTTCCTTGTATTGCCATTGGCCTACATGAAATGCTTCCAATAGCTGGATGCATCTCTACTTCAGGTTCTTTATACATTCTCGATTTCTCATTAATACCACCTTAAGAAGCATCCACCACATGCTTTGTTTAGCACAATTTACAGCAACCTAGTTTGATTGTGATTGATAGGTTCCTTGTACAAAAATAACATTATTCTTAGGTGGCAACCGTAGAGATATGAGCTCCACTGAACTGCTTTCATGACTTATTGAGGGAGGTTGAACATGTTGATTTCCTGGTTGGATAAATTCTATCTGAAAGAATCTTCTAGGACGTTTATGCAAATTCCTCAGAATAGTGATGATAACATTCCAAACTGTTGCATTCAACAAGCTAACCATTGCCAAGATGTGCATTTGTTTGTGAAAGCCCAATAATAGACGCCATGTTGCCTACGGCAAGTTTACATGTGGACAATACATCTTCATCCATTACACTCGGAGAACTAGTGTTGGAGAGATGGATCTAAGGTGTACTAGATGGTGCCCTTTCTTCTCTCTCAAGGAGGTAGAATTCCACTTTCCAAAATCATTATTGTCAAAGTAATTCAAGCTTCTCTTAATGTCATATTTGTTACATAAAGTGGCTAGAAATTCTTGTCCTAAAGCTGTTAGTGGGACTGAGCATCACTGTTTCAACGATTTCTTTGACCAAATCCCAGTTAATTTCTTTAAGAGGATCTATAATCATCAACCACAGGAACAAATAAATATGCCTTTGCAGGATCCCAAGGAGTTGTAGAAGGTTCAACATCCATATCCAGTACAATGCTCATCAATCTCACATGAAAGCTCTTAAGTGATGCTGATTTTTGTAATATCAATCGCCCCTCTATAAACGAAGTATGCCTTTGTTATCACGGTTCGTATGGCAAATAGATCCATGGACATCGATAACACCTCTACATCCAACTTATTGCCAGATGAATTATCATAAAATGCTCCCAAGCAAGAACAATTATTTGAGCAGATATCTTGACAAGCTGTCAGAGTTATGCCATACTTTATGGGCTCTAAGAAAGATGTAGCTTAAAGTTTTCATATATAAATACATGCAAAATGAGGAATTAGGGAGTTCTTCGTGTATCGATGCACAAGGGGAACAAAGTAGCGATTGTATAGAGAACAACTTAAAAGCATTGAAATCTGTACCAATGCCTTTAGACTTGCTGCAGGAAGTTTAAAGTTTTGCCCAACTTGCCTTTCTAAGTAATTACTTTGCTGTATAAAATTTGTTGTAATCTGTTGAAACACTATACTAGGCATAAATGCTACAACCAAAGTTGGGATAATCTTAATCATTTGCTTTGTTTCTTCAGCATAGGTGACTGGACATAGCATCCATAGGGAATTTGATTCAGTTTTAACTAAAGCTTTGTGAAAAAAACCTTAATGATGGCGTGTTATCAATTCTAAATTTTCCAGTTCGCGTATACTTTACGAAACTCAACTCGTGAAGCTCTTTAGGGTCATCTAGTATGGGAACATTCATTTCTTTACAGTAGCCACCAACGCTCTGGCTATTCTTGTGAGAGGACTGCCCAAAGGCCTTTTATGCCTATAATATGGAATGCCTCCTGTGAAAATTGAGATGCCAACTGCAAGAGCGATTGTCTAGGTGATATAACTATCTATGTAGCATCTATTTTCTTGTATGTAGGTTCATTATTAAAACACTAGACATCCACCAGTTGAAGAAGGAAACTTTATGGATTCTCTCTTTTGGGTAGAAATTGTCGAATTGGTCCGCCCCCATGCTAGATATGTTTAGCTTTATTCCATTGATCCCAATTGCAACGATGTACAAAGCGGTATAGAAAAATCCTTCTTGAAATTTGTAGGTTTTAGAGGGCAATGCTCATCCATGACTCCAGGGTCACATATTGGAGGCTTTAGTGATGGTAAAGATATTGCTAATGATACCATAACCATTCCCTGAAGTGTAAGCAGCGATACATTTTTAGTTACGGATGGCACAGGCTAAAGGCAAAGATGAGCCATCAACTAACCAGGGGAACCCAATTTGACAATTCGAAAATCAGATATTGCAAAGGTGACCTGAATTACAACCTCTAATCCATTAAGTCCAAGAAGATACAAACCTGTACTATTGACTGCCATGTATTTTACCATAAAATTTCAATTGATGTAAGCCTCGGCTTCCATGGACAATTTCCAATATGTTTGGCCATACTACTGCAATATGGCATCTGAATTACTAATCAGATATTGCAAAGGTGACCTGAATTACAACCTCTTATCCATTAAGTCCAAGCAGATACAAACCTGTGCTATTGACTGCCATGTATTTTACCATAAAATTTGAATTGATGTAAGCCTCGGCTTCCATGGACAATTTCCAATATGTTTGGCTATACTACTGCAATATGGCATCTGAATTACTAATCAGAAGCTGATAATCACTAATAGACAGGTCATAATCCAACTTTGCACTTGTCATTAATGTTCCAACACGCAACCATTTTGTTTAGTAGAAATGCTGAAACAGATGATTGAACTTTAGGGGCATACCATTTGATATTGCTATTCTGATCTGTAATGGACATGCCATTTATTGTAAGGTACATCACACCAGCATTTAAGACAGGATCATCCTTATTAGCAGTCCATATTATGGTGTTGGATGCAACGTGAATGACACAAAAGTAAAGATTGGTTGCTTTAGGACTAAAATTAGGCATAGCAGCGTTGAAAGTTCGATTACGAAAGAATAAAAAAGGCACCAGAGTCATTAATAAATTGGAAGTTTGAAGCTGTGAAATTTGGACGTATAAGCTCTCTATAAGATTTACATGAAACCAAAGGACATGAAAGGAACAGGAAAATCATGACAAAACTTAAGAGGGACTCCATGGAAGCTTTGTTGTGCTTTGAAGATCCATTTGACTACCTCGTATACTTTCACTTCCAATTGATTGAACCAATTAAAATTGTGGCCATGTTTTCTGGGTCTTTTATCTTGTGCCTTCCTTTAAGCACGTGCATTACACACGGGGGTTGGGTCGCATGGCCTGTGTCACGCACATTACCCCATCCATCTTCAACCTACAAACTTGAAAATTTACGTTTTTAGCACACCTCTAGGTCTGCAAACGTGCAAATTTCCATTTTCATCACGTCTCCAAGTGTATTGGTAGGAACAGGTGTCACTATTTGATTGCCATAGTACAACATATTGCTTCATTTATTCCAGCACACAAGACATCTTTTTGTTTTTCTTATCACAATCCTTGCCTCATTTGCCTACGTTTTAATCTTTTTTTTTTTAAAGCTCTATAACCATATCACTATCTTCTTCTTTGTATGTCTTCATTGCCTTTCCTTTTTCCTTTTATGTCTTCTTTTCATTTCATTTTCATTTTTTTTTTGTCATACAGCTCTATTAGAAACCGAAGAACCATCTCTCTTTATGCTGAACTATCATTGAAATTGTTACAATTCTGGTAAAAGGCCAATAGCATGAGGTTCTTGTTTTCTGCACCTCAATGACCCATCAATCTTTTTTTCTCCCTTGTTCCTTCTCTTGTTTTCGTAATCTTCAGCGGGTGTTGTGTCTTTACATATACAAAATTAGTTGAATATGTTGCAAAGCTTTGCCAAACTTGATTGATCTTACTGCAAGTTGGTTTAATATGTTGAAGGTAGAGCACTTAGGCCTCATTATGTCTGTAATATAAAGATAAATAAATTATAAAGAAGGGCAAGTTTGTCATTTGATATAAAATAAGAGGGTTTTATGGTCAACCCTAAAGTATATAAAAGGATTATTAAGAAGGGTCAAAGAGTCAAAGGATATTAAATAAGAAGGTTTTATGGTCAAAGTTGAAATACAATGTATTGTGTTCACATGGTAAAGACTTGATTAAGAATGATTTTGGCAGAAGGATGCTTAATTTGGATATGAACCTAACGTTTTTCCTAAGCTAAGTTAGCATATATATAGATGCCTTAGCCTAGTTTTCTATTCCTTTGTTTAAGCTTTCGGAAACCTTAAGCAGAGCAAGAGAAAAACATCTTGGTAAGTGTTTTCCCTCCCAATCTTTTCACAATCTAAAACCGGTTAAATCTCTAAGAGCTATCTATCTATTTGTAAGGAAAACGCTGTGGAGAATTCTTTGGAGAAACCCTGCAATTCTTTTGAAGATCTGGTTTTAGGAAATCAAGAGGTTTTGCTTATCAAACCTAGGAGATTCAAGATCTATAAGAGTTTGGAGAAACCTTAAGGTCATATTTGAAGATTTGTACGGTTTCAATTCGAAGAAAAAGGTAATGTTTTGTGATTTTTAGGATTTGATGATTATAAGAATATGAAAATTTGAAAGTTATAGTAATTGGGAATAAATCGATTGTGATCAGGAGATTGATTGATTTAGGGTTTTTGTTTCAAATCAAGATTTGCAAGTTCTAGGTAAGTAAGGATCAATCCAATCTTGTCGTTAAATGAAATTTATTTGTTGTTGTAAATCGAATTGTTAATTGGAGATTTTATATATGTATTGAAGGAATTGTGAAGATATTAGAAATTGAGGAGAAAGCTGAGTTTGAAGGTTTCATTGAATTATAAACAAAGGAAACAGGTGTGTTAACCTCTTTTCATAGATCTATGATTAGAATTATAGATCCTTTAAGTAAGGTTATGAAATTAAGGATTAGGGTTTAATTATGTGTTGCAATTGGAATTGATTAAGATATGGTGTTGATCAGGAATATTTGTGGGATTAGGTTTTATTCTTTTAAGAAGATCTATTGGTGGATTAGAGTTTGGAAGTGAATCCAAGTACGACCATATCTTGTTTTTTGTTTGTACTTGTAGGATTAGACATGCATATAAAATGAACTAACCCTTGCAGGCTTTTAAAAATTATATGCTGCTTGTGTTTAGCTGCTGTTAGTAAAGACCACGACAGAAGTATGATACTAACGTTGGTAACCTGATGATCCTTATGTGGCGATGTCCTGAGTGGAGTTGCACCTGGAAATGATTCTAGTAGATTAGAAGTCGTTACCAGCTTAATTGTGGAATGCAACTATGTATATATACTATTTTTATACTATGGTTTTCATCACAGTCATTAGTTATTCCGGGTTTAGGATTAGTCGTTAATTATCCTAAACTGTGTTACTTGTTGGTTAATCAAAAGATAATAAACCTGTGGATGTTGCATAAGCATATGATGCATGTGAATTTGCTTGATGTGTGTTCACGCGCATGTGTGTGTGGTATGGCGTACTGGGCGTTTTCGCTCTATCCTTTATTTTTTAAGTGCAGGTGAAGATGATGTTGGTTGAGAATTGTCTGGATATGACCTTTATGTTGACCATGGGGGACGACGTTAGTAGATTTGACTTTCTTACTGGTGACTAACAAATTTTGGATAAAGAAAAATAGGAGAAAAGATCTTTGAAGACCATACAAAGTATATAGAATTTGTTTAAATTATTATTGAAGATGTTTATAAGATAAGTTGTTATGTTTGGATAATATCAGTTTATGTTTCTAAGAGACGAATTGTAGTAATGATAAATTCAAATAGCCTTTTATGTGGAATTTGAAGATAATTATATTTGTGGTTTGGTATTTTATAGCCTTGGTGTGTCCTTTTCAAGAGAATGACACGTGACAAGTTGTAGTGCCATTAAGTTAGGGCGTTACAATGTCTATAACGACAGTATCTATTGCTGGTACATGGATTTCTGCTGTAATATGCTTGGTTTGTAACCTCTAGAGTTAGCTAGCAGGTTTAAATTTCTCTATTTCCATTGATGACAACAGCTCAAATATTTAAATCTAGTCAACAAAGTGTCTCATTCGAACTTTGTTTTAGGGTAATTATTAATTTGCTGCAACTTTATTCAAGTCTGTTTTTTTTGTGGGACTTGGAGCTTGGTTTGACATTTGTGGTTTGAATTCAGTGCTGCTTGTCTTTTGACTTGAGTGTGACTTGTTCTGTTGTTTGGTCCTTGTTGCTTAATATATATACCCCTTATAATACCGTTTCATTTTAGTGTAGCTTGAATCTGAAGATGAGTCTTGTTGCTGATGGAATTGGAGTTTCAAGAGACACAAACATCTCAAGAACATAGATTACCTCCGAGTATATTTAGGTATTTCCGAACAAGATTCTATGTTATTATTATATCTTTGTTCTCACTTCTGTTGATGCTTCTAAATCTGAAATTGAATTCATTTTTGCTAATGAAGCTTTTATGACTAAGATGCCACTATTTAATTGAATTTCTATTCAACCATGCTCAAAACATTGAAGTTAATGCGCTCCTTATTTTTGCGATATTGACTTTTTCATTGATTCTTGACTGTCATTTCCTCTATCTTGTGAGATGAAACCTACTATTGGCTGACCCCCAATCTACTCGACAGTGTTGTGCTTGTTTTTGTAGCATATGAATTTCTACCTTAAGTTTCTATCGCTTTTCATGAGTTTCTTGGGCATATCAGCATAGTTCTTATTTAGTTCATGACTTTGAATCTTTACCTTCAAATGAACAACTCATTACTTGTTGTTTCCTTGTCTTAAATATTAGAAACTCTACGATATCTTTTCTTGAATTTCCTAAATATGTACTACATGGTCTGTATGTGCCCAAGAGATCTGTAATTTTTACAAAGATGAATCGTAGCATATCCTTCAATAGCTTAGCAGATCGGATTATGGCATTATAGGAGCAATTACTTCATGACAATAAAATTATGCATGAGCGAAACCTTCCTTGTTTGTAAAACTAACTCATCTCATTTTCTTGCAATGCAGGGCTCTAGATTGAAGCGTTGAATATTCATCACGTATTCTCTTGACTTCATTTTTACAAGTATAATTTTTCACTTTATAGACTGCCCACTTAAGGTCACATTAGTGTCATCAACCATTAATGATTCTTTAACACATTCAAAAAGAATTCTCAACTTCATCATTCATGTTCATCATGTGTTCCATTTGTTCATCTAATGACCACGATGCCCCATGATTTTTTAAGGCAAAGCTCTTTGTCATCTGTGTTTCAACCACATAAATGACAATCTTGAGACCACCCACTGTATGATGACACTCTCAACCATCTGCGTCCTAAGTTTCATGTGACATTCTTGGAACCGCACATTGCGTTCGTATTCCATTCCTTACATGATAACCTTGGCACCGTACTACTATATGTGAGAGGCTCTCCTCAGTTATCTGTGTTTCACTTGCCCATGCAATGATCTTGGAACCGCACCACTATAAGAGGAGACTCTTTCTCATCTTGTGCACCCAATTATTTGGTGAATGAATGCAATACTCTGTTAGCTGATACACTTGTTGCATATGTCTCATGAAGCATATTTGAGTTCACGGGTAGCATCTCTTTTGATCTTGTATGTGCATATGACTCCTTCATCATGTAGGTGTGCATATAATAGACATCTTGGGGATGACGGAGGAAAATAGGAAGGGTTAATTTCGCAGTGGCAACCATATAGACAAAAGTAATGAAATATTGGCGAATTCAGGTCATGTGCTAAAAGTTCCCTTGCTACGTAGTAAATGGCTTGATGCTACAATTTGAAACGATTTTTTCTGGAAAGATGTCAAAAAGAGGGATCTATGTGCACACCCTCCTAAAGATGGTGAGTTTCATTTCATTCAATTGGAGCCTCGAGTAAGTGATGGGAAGAACATAGATGAGAATTCCATATTACATTTCATAAATGAAAGAAAGGAGCTTCCCCTTTCAGAGACAGTGTTTAGTTACCCAAAATGAATGCTGCAAGGGTAACGGTCATAGGTATATTACATTGTAAAGAATTATCATTATAGGTCTCGTTTAGAGAGTGCAGGGATCAATTTTGCTAAATGGATTTCTTCTAAAATGGTTATCCGTTCGCAGAGTGTTCAAGCATGGTGAGCTATATTGGCACGTTGGAGTACATGTACACATACTTTTGTGACATCATGGGGTGAGATTACTCCAACTTTAGAAGATGTGTGCACACTACTAAGTTTCCCTAGTTCTGGGTCGACTGATATTGTCACAACTAAGATTTCAGAAGAGGATGAAAAATTGGTGGAAGTATTAGAAGCTGATAACAAGAAGTGAGAGACAATCATAGACAAGCATCATTTTGTGCATGGATAAGACATTTTTTTGAGCATGAAAGGACTCGATCCGAAGGCCCTCGATATGGATGTGAGTAAGTATGCATTCCTTGCTTTGTTTATTTATGCTTGATTGTCATTACTTCAATCTGACTTTACTTATAACTTACAATTCATTTCAGGCATGAGTTAGAAGGTTTCATTGCTTGCTAGTTGTCCATGTACGTGTTTCCTGGCGGGCTAAAAAATGGGTTAGCCCCTGATTTTTTTACTTGGTAATTCGTCTTGCACGAGGAGAATGAGTTACCTTAGTGCCTTTTTATTTAGGATCTTTATATCAGTGCTTGGACCTTTACAGCGAAACCTTAGTTCGATCAAAGGGGCGATATGTCATTGTATCAAATGTAGACTTAGGATTTATGCACTTGTTTTTTAGCGAACATTACAAAAGGTATCTAGGTGTACCTGTTACAAAACCTGATCCTCCTGAACCTCGAGCTTGGGCCTGGGTTGATGGAAACCTTTGGGTTCATTACTTGATATTATAGATGACGCTCATGAGATTATAAAGGAATTATAGGGATATGAGTGGTGTACAACATATTACCCTTTGGGTTCTAAGACTTTAGTGAACCTGATGGAATGTGGTGAGCAACTTTCTAATGTTGAAGTATTATATGTTCTTTAGTGTACACCTCGAGGCTTACCTGCGTTTCATGATTGGTGTGACTCTTCTACAGAGTTCTTGGAGTGTAGGGTGATGTTGTACTCACCTCATCGAGTTGCACGATAGTTTAGGTTTGATCAAGGTATACCTCTATTGTAGCCATTGACACAGATTTTAATAGATGTTGTGAGGCAATCAGTCCTGAGAAATGCCATGAGCTTTATTGTGTTGTTAGACAGATGTTTTTCCCATCTATCAATTGTTCTGGTGTTGCATCAAGTGGATGGCTAACTTATTGGACAGGTTGTCTTGAAGCATTCAAGAAATATACTTCTTCAGCTACAGATGATAGTTTGTCAGAGTCTTTCATTTATAGATATGAGTTACACTTTCTACTTCCAAAGGATGACAAGAACAATATTCAAGGAAAAAGCAACGATTGGGCGAACTATGCTACTTGCATTAGTCATTAGTCAAATCAAGAGTCCTCGCCTTTGTAAGGTATTGGATCTTGTTATTTAGCTGTATATATATATATATCATGAAGTCAATTATAACCTTTGTTTACCATTGTTTATTTGTAGGATATAACTTTGAAAGGTACATCTTCAACTCCACTAGAACAGTCATCTAAAAGCAAGCATAGTAGTAGTCATGATGTTATTACTCAAACCAGAGACAATTCTCTAGTAGGGTCTACCCCTCCAATTACACGACCTTTTCCTAGTCTCTATGGTCAAGGAAAAGTGTTACAAACCATGGATCATGCAATGACTACTATTGATACAACTGAGGAGGAAGATGATAGTGAGGAGGTTGACTATGAATTGTCTCTTGTTAATGATGTTAGCATTGAGGGTAATCCTTCAATAGATGATTTAGATATTTGTGAAGGCCTTTTTTGAATGAGGAAGACCTCCGTCTTGATAGAGTAATTGTTCAACATGGTCAGGAGCGTAGAAACATGGAAGGTGGTTATCCTCCGGCTCATGATAGCTCATTGGTAGACCTTTCATTTTGGAACATCATAGTTGATGGCATTACTCCCATTGCTACGTCAATTTCTGATGCATTGCCTCCCTCCATTAGCGGTGAATCACAGCAAAGAAGAGCAGACATGTCTATTAGAGTTACGACTCATTTAGATGATACCACTTCATTTTACTGTTATACTATGCCATCTCACTTAGTGGAGCCCTTACAGAGTCTTGCTGCCAAAGATAGTGAACTTTGGGTTGGTTCTTCTTTGCCAAGGACAAACTTGGCAAATGCAATGATGAAAATGCTTGGTGAAGCTATGCTATTGATGGAGAGGTCTTGAAATTCTTTGTCTAAGACTAAATTAGAGCAACTTGTCCAATGTGTTGAGGGGGCCCGTTTGCCATAATTCAAAGTCGATGGCTTATGGCCAATTGTTGCCAAGGCCAAGAGGTGTTTAAATTATCATGAAGCCAAGACACGCCATGACAAATTAATGATGAAGATGCAAGAAATTTGCCAAGAGGCTGAGGTAGCAAAGGCTGAGATGGAGGCTATGCTTGAAGATGAAGACCTAGAGTCTAGAGTTTGCTCAGACATCAGGCATAGTTTAGATTAGTTGATATTTTCCCTTCAATTTCAGGAACAATTTGTTACAACACTCTTTTGGGGTAAAACATCGTTTGGCTTGATTTTGTGTTTTGCATGCTTTCACTTAATAGTAGTCAATCATGGAGCAAAAATATTATTACGACTATTGTGTTGTGCATCAGAGAAATGCTCTCACTTGCTAGCAATGGTTTGATTTAAAGCTCTATCATGTTATAACTTATGCTCTTCAAAGAACATAAAATTCATGTAGTAGCATATTATGCAGTATAACTTTGCGTGCTAAGATTATTACTATTTTTTCTTTCATGAGTAAAGACATTTTAATTTCACAAAGATTGTTAAGGGGGTACTACCCACTACTTAACCATTCCATCAAATACGATGGTTAATATAACATACTTAAAAAAAAATTCGCATGCATGTATAGTGCCACGCGCTTAGTAAATTTTAACAATTATAAGCTGCATGAATGAATGAATGAATGTCGCGTGCATAGGAGACAAGTCTCTTACCAAGCAGCCAACATACTAATATAACATATAACCAAACTAATTGATGAAAGAATCATGTGGAAGCAAGCCCATATTATTCAAGTCATTATCATCACTGATCATGCTATTACATATGAAACTTCTTTACATATTAAAAATTTATAAGAGCTGTAATAGCATTGGTCTTTGGAATAAAGAGGTTACAATACCCACTATCATGGACTTCATGTATAATGAAGGGACCTTTCCATTTTGGTGTGAACTTTGGCGCAGGTATACTTTGGCGCACGTGTTTGGCTGCACGAAGTACGACATCACCCACTTGAAAGGACCTTTTCCTCACCAACCGGTTGTAGGCCATACCAAGCTTATGTCGGTAGTTGATTAAGTTGTTTTTTGCTACATCTCGTCTTTCATCTAAGGCTTCCAGGTCCATTATGCGTAAAGCATCTAGCTCAAGCTCAGCATTGGTCGCTAATTGTGCTGAAGGGATCAGAGCCTCTATGGGTACAATTGCTTCGGCACCATACACTAGCGAAAAAGGTATTGCTTGTGTTAGTCGCCGCTTCAAAGTCTTATAAGCCCAAAGTGCTAGGGTTAGTTTATCATGCCATTCTTTATGGTTATTATGTACCTTACGATTGAGAACTTTCAAAAGTCTTGTTCGTAGCTTTTGCTTGGCCGTTGCCCTTTAGGTAATAAGGGGTTGACTTCACCTGATCAATATTATATGATTCCAACAGTTATCGAACATGTGAATTGATGAAAGGAGTGCTATTATCTGAAAGGATGCGCTTTGGAATCCTGAATCTACATATAATGTTTTCCTTAATTAAGCTTGCAACTGTCGGTCCTATCGCCTTCTTTAAAGGAATGGCTACTACCCACTTAGTAAAACATTCAGTTCTAGCTAGGATCCAAATACGACCTCTAGATAGCGAGTGAATAGGACCAATTAGATCAAATGCCCAAGTATGAAAAGGCTATGGTGTTGTTAAACTATGAAGTGCGACTGTAGGAGCGTGAATCGCATCTCTATGTTCTTGGCAAGGAACACACCGCTTAACAAAATTGGAATTGTCTGATTCCATGGTTACCCAATAGTATCCCATGTCAAGTAGTTGATAATACAACTTCCTTACGCCTTGGTGCTCACCGCCTTCTCCAGCATGTACCTCAGTTAATATCTATTCTGTTTCAGTAAATGCAATGCATCTGAGAGGCTTTCCCATAAATGAAACTGTATACAACTCATCCTCATGCATTAGGTACTTGCGCACCTTCCTTTTTACTAATCTAGCATATGTACTATTAGTTGGTAGCACATTATTCTTCAAATAGTCAATGTACGGACGATGCCAATCTTCAGCACTTGTGACAAAATTACATTCTTTTGCATCTGGTAACTCAGAGTGCTTGGGACAATGCATTTGCACCTGAGATGCATCCTTAGCCATTAAGGGCTAATAATACCATGCATGTTGAATGCCATGATACAAAGGAGGTCCTTCTTTCCCATACCAGATCTTATGATACTTGTCCAATTTTAGCCGAGCCTATTTCACATAAATGCATCGTGATAGAACGCTCTCCGGTCCTTTGAAGTATAAAGCACCATTGATGCGAACAAAATTCTTCAAGATCACGATGGAGGCCACATTGGGTTGTGCTAATTGAGTCTTGATACCAACACGCCAATCATCTCGTGTTTCCTCATCTTCCTCCAACAATTGCAAGGTTGTGCAAGGAATGGTTTTCTTAATAACTCTGACATCTAGAATTTCATCTGAAGAATGCATCGGAATCTTAAATGTCAATGTTGTCAATGCATCTACATAATGGTTCGTAGATTGTTTGGTATGTTCATACCTTATGACTTCAAACTTCCTATTGGAGCTTACACTGCAACCCTATAAGGCGCAAGTGCTGGCTCCTTGAGGGCATATTCACCATTGGTTTGCTTAATGATCAAATTTGAATCACCATGAATACACAAATGGTTTGCTCCAGCTTCCACAGCAAAGACAATCCCGAGTAATAATGCCTCGTACTCAGCTTCCTTATTAGTGCAATGAGAGTCAAGTTTAAACGCTAAAAGTATTTCTTGGCCATTGGGTGATGTCAATATAACTCCTTGCTCCCCAGCCTTGACTTCCTGATGAACCATCAAATTGAAGTGACCATTCTCCTTCTGTTTCAATCATGAGTGGGTCCTCATGAAATTTTGCTGGTATAGTATTTGTGATCACATCTTCACTTTCATTCGGAAAATGAGCCAAGAGGTTGGCTAAGACTTGTGACTTAACAGCTTTAGGAGTCTGTATTGTAATGTCGAACTCTCCAAGAAGCAACAACCACTTTGCAATACGTTCAGACCATGGTTGTCAAATTCGAGTTTCCACCTAGAATCGCCAAGGGGTCTGTAGAAACGGAACGTAGAATCGAAACGTAGAATCGTAAGATTCTACAACCAACGTAAATTTGCTTGCAAATATTGTAAATATACTTACTTTACTAATAAAATCATCAAATAAAACATGAAAATAAAGAAATTTAACATCAAGCTTAGTTACAATTCACAAGTCAATAAAACTTAATGCACTTAAGTACGGAAATAAAATCAAACATAAGTCGTTATGGTAATACTTAATAGTAATACTAATACATTAATTCATAATATAAATACTTGAAACAACATTCACAATGCAAAATGCAATCCAACATAAATTATTATAGCAAGTACAGAACTAAAACAAATCATCAAAGCTACCATCAGCTCTCCCATCTCCATCCTCATCATAATCGTCTTCCTGATCATCATCAATATCAACATCATGATTACTACCAATAGTGTCTATATCCTCTAAATTACCCATTTGTGCTTGATCTTCAACAACATCAATATCTTGAATCTCCAAATCATCTTGACTCTTACTTCCATGACTCTCTAAATCTATAAGTGCACCAACATCCTCCATATCTTCATCATCTTTTTCCCTTCCCTCAGCACTTAGAATATTCAACAAATCCTCACTTGATGAATTAAACATATCTTCTTCCTCAACAATCCATTCATCATCAGATGAGAGATCATCCACTGAAAAGTCAACACTACAATTATTTTTTCTATCACTCTTCTCTTTTAATTTCAAATTATGCATCACAAACACTAGATCATTCATCTTTTGCTGGTGCAACCTATTTCTTCTTTTTGTATGAACCTGAAATTGAAAGGGTTACATATAAGAGTAATGGTATCAATAATAGATAGAATGAAAGACACAATAGAAAAATTATTTGCATCATACCATTTCAAATGCACTCCAATTACGCTCACAACCAGAAGAACTACAAGTCAAACTCAATACACGAATAGCAAACTTTTGTAGTTCTGGGCATTCATCTCCATATGAATCCCACCATTTTGCTGGAGATTTTTTATCTCTTGCTAACCTTGCAGCCTCAATACCAAATAATCCTTTAGCATCCTTAAAATGTTCAAGTTGCATATCAATCTTGCACCTTTCATCTGCATTAGAGACCATGTGATGTAGGCAATCATATAGTCCTATTTTAACCTGAGCATCAACTTTGAAGGTAGGACTATAATGGAAATGAGGATTCAAGTAATAGGCTGCAGCATGCAATGGTCTGTGAAGTTGAAGCTCCCATCTCTTATCAATGATCTTCAACACATGTTCATAACTACATCAAATAAAATGGATATGATCATATGGCACATTTTAGAAAATTAAACTTTAAAATACAAATTGAAAAGAAGTATTGAAAAGAAATATAGACTATATAGTTAATAAGTTAAAATATTACCTCTTCTTTATGTTGTTAAAATTTGTTTTGATTTTTTCTTTGGCATTATCCATTTCTGGATAAATGAAGCCAACAGCTGGATCATCTGAATCCACCAATCTAAGTACTTTAATAAGAGGAAAAGCAGCTTTAAGGCAAGTAGTAATATTCTTCCAAAATCTACTATCCAAAATTAGCTGTTGAATCCGCTTTCCATCTTGTGTTTTTGCATACTTAGTGGACTTCCACATATTGGAAGTGAACATACTCATCAATGCACCCTTTTGATCATTAAGGCAACCCAAAGTCAAATAAGAAGTTGCAAAGCGAGTTGCACCAGGCCTAACCAAGTCCCTTTTTTTTGTGAAATGCCGTAGCATTGAGATGAGTATAGTTCTAGAGTAAATATATGTGGTGATTCTCCTCCCTTTTGCAATTGTTGTACGATGGATATTCAATTCCTTCTCAAAGTCCTCTAGAATCAAATCAATACAGTGTGCTGCACAAGGTGTCCAATATAAACTTTTTCTTTTCTCCATCAATCTTTCTCCAGCTGCTTTATAATTTGCAGCATTATCAGTAACTACTTGAACAACATTCTCCTCACCAACTTTCTCCACAATATTGTCTAACATATCAAAGACCTTATCAGCTGTCTTGGAGATATCAGAAGTATCTAAAGAAGTTAAGAAGACCGTTCCTTTAGGGCTATTTACTAAGAAATTGCATATGGAACGCCTCTTTTTCAGTCCACCCATCTGACATAATGGAGCAACCCGTTTTCTTCCATTCTGCTTTATAATCCTCAAGTAATTCCATTGTCCGAGCTACTTCTTTCTTCAAATATGTTACCCTTAGCTCATGATAGGAAGGAGGTTGAAGCCCACAACCATATCGACCAATCACCTCAAGCATCTTTGCAACTCTGGATTTTTGACACAATTAAATGGAATTGCACTAGTGTAAAAAAACCGAGCAATTTGTTGGCAACAGTCTTCTCTCAATTCTTTCTTCATGAATTGGTTCATGGTTGTTTGGTTTTGCTTTGTTCCACCACTTTTCTTTTTGAAGAAGGTATCAATGGCATTCCTTCCTTTTCCCTATAAGGCAGCTGTAATACCTCATCATCATCAGATTCGTCAATTCCATAAATTTGCTTTCTTTTCTTTTCTGCTGCTTCTACTGCTTTTGCTAATAGTGTCATCATTTGCTTTTTAACATCATCAGGCACACTCATACAAGGCTCTACATCTCTGCGTGTACAAGCCAAATGATTCTTAAATCTAAAAATGCCACCACTAACAACTTTGTCACAATACTTGCATTTTACTCTTTTTCCATTGTTATCAACATCAATTCCATGCTGCCAACCAACATCAGATCTATTTCCTGGAGCATTTTTCCTTTTAGCACTCTCTTTAGATGATTTGGAAGTTGACATTTCTAGTTCAACTCAATCACTAGTTATGTCCCTGTAAAGGAAAAAATATAAAATTAAAATCAGGGGCAAGCTCAAATAATTTCAAACTTAATTTATTGATTTAACAGTGGAAAAAAATACAAAAGATAAATATTTTGTTGTTCACGGATCCAGGACGCAGGACCAGATGGTTTTTATGGAAAAACTTTATAAGAAGAAATTTATTTCGGATCTCCAAGGCTTTAAGAACGTGGAAGCCATGCAATTTGATACACTGAGTCACTGACTGCTCATTAATTAGCTCTTCCAGCAATAAATTCACTGTGTCAGATTCATAAAATTTCAGGGCATGAAGTTAAAATCACAACATACTATTACTCAAACATCCTCTGCATTTAGCCAAAACATATAATTAAAGGGGAAGGAAAAAAAAAAGTCCACAAACATAAGATGAGGAACAAACCTGATCACCGAAGAAAATAAGCCACGCTAAAGCTTGCTGAAGAGCACATTTCTTAATCACGCTCACAACACAACGCAATATTTGAACCAGAGAATCCACCAGCAGCTATTCCAAATCACTGTCCGTCATTTAATGATGAAAGAAATCACTATTTTATCCTTTCAAGAAGAAAAAGGGCAAGAAAACGAAGCAGACAGTTGTGACAAACACCATCTCCAGCTGGTGATGGGAAATTCCCCTTTATCATGAACAATCCAAAAATATCCCTCTCATTTCCATCATTTCTATGATACTTTTTTTTCTTTATTTATTTTTTTTATATTTTTCATGTTTGTCTAATAATTTCATTTTTTGTTCATTTTAATCAGTGTTGTGCAGTACATTCGTTTGATTGAAAAGTTTTTAATTTGTCAGGACAAACAAAAGTGGAATAACATCATATACATGGATATTCGTTCACTATATTTTATCGTCTTAATGGTTTTTTTTTTTTTTTTATCAAACATACTTAAACGCATTATGAGATGAAACACATTGTTGTAAGTACGTGTTTTAATTCCATCATACACATATTTTTATTATAATTGATATAACACTATTAAAGTATCAAAATTTTTTCATCATTAGTTACATTAGCAATATTATTCGATCTATTGTTATATATATATATATATTATGAATATAAGGCTAAATATATGAAATACGCGAGTAATTTGTCAGAATAATAGAGATACGAATACCAAAATTACCACTTAGACATATGAAAATGGTGAAATATAAAATAAAGCTGAAGCTAAAAAACTAACACATTTTTGTACACAAACAACCTCTTTTTAATACTTCGTTAAGCTTCATGAAATAAATATTCCCTTTTCGCTGAGAAAGAGCCACCCAATTTATAAGTTATAGACAAAATGTTATGTAGAAAGCTTATTTCCCCACCCAGAGAGGATAACCAGACCAACTTACAATGAAACAACTGGGAATTCGTATCAATGTAGTGTGCAAGTGCAGCTGCTCCAGCAACTCAGAATGGCCTTGTGAATTTGTTATCAGTCAAACTCAGAACAACTGGGAAGCTTTCCATTATACTGAATGAAAACTTGCATGATCCTGCACAAAAAGTTTATATTAAAGGCAAACAAACGATCGTCAAACAAGAAAGCATGCTATCATAAAGAAGTTCACATATAGTCTTTCTGTTCCCAAATGTCAAAACTTTTGATGGATATCCGCCAGTTACTATACAAATCCAATACCAAACCTGTGTAACAATAGAGAAGATCCCAATCTTGGCTTGCACCGAGAAACACAGCCAAATTCATTAGAAATCGATGCGTAAACATTTAAAAATCAGACGATTGATCATGCAGCAAGTGATACAAAATCCAGGAGATTTAAGAGTGGTACAGTTTTTACCATTATTGGTAAGAGGGTGGGAGCAACATCAAGCAGAGCTACAGTGCTTATGAAAGAGGCTGGAGGAGCATTTGCAAAAGAAGATGAAGGGAGTCCTAGTGACTAATCCAAGATTCTCCAGGGAAGCCCTAATTTCTTTGTTGTCAAAATCCTCAGCTGTATGAACACATTAAGGTTTCATTAACTTAATTTTGCTCATCCCCTTTTTTCCCTACAAGTCTTCACACGGGTGAAATCACAAATCCACCGAGCCTTCCTAATTTTAAATCCTAGCTCTAACATTATCGATAACAACCAATCAGTTGTACCAATTTCCTTTCTTTTAAATCTCCAATAATATGAATAAATTAATAATAACAAATAAAATAATCCAACAAACTCCTAAACCTAACATGAGAGCATAACCGAATCAATCAGATCCGAGCATTTAACTGTTCAATGTCCTCAAAACCAATCCTATAATCAAATCTCCAAATAAAGAACGATTCATAAACACAAATTCTAATATAAATCTTCAACAAAAACCCATCCAAGCATCCGCACATTCAAATTCCGCACTTATAATCAAATCAACAAATAATACACAAACACGAAAAACATACTACATGAATATATTGAGTCTCTCTGATGCGCGATGAATTAATGAAGCCATGAAGGTCCAACTTTGATGCACGACGGCGCGACGAACTGATGAAAAACTCGATGGCAAATTGATAATGAACAGTGGTCGATGAAGGTCCGGTCGAACTGGAAGACGAACAAGGAAAATGAAAACCTAAAATGTCCTTTGTGGCTTTGTGTTTTTCCTTCCTTTACCTTTACTTTACCTTTACTTTAAAGTTTAAAGAGCTGAGTGAGACAGACAAAGACAGAGGATGTCCTTTACGTTGACTAATGACCATGGCAAATTTACAATTCAAATGTGAAAGTGGACAGGAAGCAAACTCGATAAAATCGGGTGCATTCGAGCGTGTCAAACGATTTTACGTTTTTAAATCGCGATTCTACTGCGATTTTACCACAGATCCGATTTTTCGCACGAGTTGAATCGGAATAGACTCACAAACTCGTAAAATCGTAAAAACGTACGTGTAGAAACGCGAGTTTGACAACCATGGTTCAGACAACGTTGGTCGTGACAATAAATACTTGATAGGATTTGACCGTATGACAAGGTTGACCTTATGCTCCAGAAATTAGTGACGCAACTTTTGAGTGGTAAACACTAATGCAAGACAATGTTTTTCGCAAGCTGGGTATTTGACCTCGCTTCCTCGAAGTGAGTGACTCAAATAGTAGATCGACTGTTCTTGGCTATCTATTTCTTGTGCAAGTAAGGCTCCGATGGATCTACTAGTAGAAGTGAGATACAATATCATCGGTATTCCCTTCACAGGTATAGTCATGGTGTGAGAAGAAGTGAGAATTCCCTTAATTCTTTGAATTACATCCTTGTGGACTTGCTTCCATTCAAATGCAACTCCTTTCTTCATAAGTTGATGTAAGGGATATGAAATCTCCGCAAGTGCAGGCATAAATCTCCTAATATATGAAACTTTTCCTATGAAAGTTTTCAACTCTTTCAAAGTAGTAGGCGAAGGCATAGACAATATAGCTTATATTTTCGCGAGATCAACATCAATGCCCTTCCTATGGACTATGAATCCAAGGAATTTTCCCGAAGCAACTCTAAAAGCATATTTTAGAGGATTCATACGAAGCTTATACAATCTTCATCATTCAAAAATTTTCGAAGATGAACCAAATGGTTAGATGCATGTTTTGATTTCACAACTATGTCGTCCACATAGTCTTCCATGAAATCATGCATCATATCATGAAATATAGCTGTCATTGCTCTTTGATAAGTAGTGCCAGCGTTCTTAAGTCCAAAGGGCATGGCAGTATAATAGAAATTCACAACAGTTGTTTGAAGGCAGTATGCTCAGTATCTCCAATTGCCATCTTAATTTGATTATATCTGCTGAAACCATCCATGGATGAAAATAATTCATGTCCTATAGTGACATTTACTAAGGTATCTATATTTGGCAAAGGGAAATCATCTTTAGGATAAGCCTTGTTCAAATCTCGAAAATCACGCAAACACTTATTTGATAATTCTTTTTTCTAACAGGTACGGCATTCGCGAGCCAAGTAGGGTGCTCGATTGGTCTGATAAAGCTTGCATGAAGCAACTTCTCAATTTCATGTTTAATTTAAACTTCAACCTCAACAACAGAAAACTCATTGGCCTTGCTTAATAGGAGTCGTGCTTGGGGCAATATTTAGTCTGTGCACTCCAAGACTAAGTTTAGACTTGGCATCTCATCATATGCCCAGGCAAACACATCTCTATATTCTCTTAACAAATCAATGAGAGGACTCTTAACATCTTGTAACAAATCTTTACTGACAAAAATTAGCCGCGGCGACTCTTCAGGTTGCGCTAGATCAAATTCCTCAATTTCTTCATTTTGTGGCTTTATTTGATCTTGCATTTGTTGAGGGGCGGGCTGAATTTCTTGAATTGGTACAGGGTCTGAAGAAGAACAAACTTCCTTAGACCTTGGAAACCGTTATAAGAGATATACTCTCCGTCCATCTTCTCTAACATAACTTTCAACAGCATCAGCTTGCTTATTCTTTTTTTTACTACCTTGACAACAACGCATGTTTCTTTTCTTTTGTTGACCCTCTTGAACTTCTTCCTAAGTGGGTAGTGGCACACCTGAAGCTCTAGCAATAGCTGTCTTACCTTCATCGGCATACTGTTGAAGAAAGTAGATTCAATGAAATATGTCTCATTATGCTTAAAAGGATTCTTTGTAGCAGGAATAAATATATTCTTCCCTTTCCAATGTCCTTTGATACATTGATGCATCGTCGATGGTACTAGATTGTGGTCGTGCAGCCACTTCCTACCTATCAAGAGATGATAGGACACATGCGCGTCAATCACATGAAAGGTAATGGTATCACGAATAGGCCCAATCTTAAGATCAACATTAACTCTTCCAATCGTCTTCGTTATAATATGACTAAAGCCATTAACTGAAATGAGTTGCTTCACCAAACAACGATAGTCACTACCAGCAGCCTCAAATGTAGTCTTAGGCATAATGTTGAGAGGAGAACCAACGTCAATGAATGTCCTCTTAACTGGATAGCTCCACATATGATGGTCGATTGTGATTTGAACTGTCTACACACATATTTGCATCAGTGAACAAGATTGCATTTTCATGTGCTCAAACCATTCTTTTAACGGGGTGTGCTACAACATGTGGCATATTGTCCCTCAGAAATTTGTGCAACCACAGTTGCTACTATGAGCCTCGCCTTCTCATCAAAACCAAGTAGATCAAAGAAGTTTCTAAAATTGGAAGTTTTCAAAAGTGCCGCAGCAATGGGAGCACACTCATTTTCCTCAACTGCATGTTGCTTTCCTTTTATCTTACTTGCCTCGCCAGGTGGTGCATCATTAGCCTCTACCATAGCAGGATCATGAATAATGACATTGACAGCACCACACTGATTGTTATGCGTTGGAAGTGGATTGTTCTTAACGTCATTGTTTTCGATAACAAGCTCTCCATTTTGTACTCTTTCATTGAAAATCCTCTTCAAAGTAAAACAATCCCTAGTAGGATGCCCTACAATTCTATGGAACCTATAAAATTTAGGATCATTTTTCTTCTCTGAGTTGGTAAATGCTCTACCTTTGGGAGATTGAGATTTCCATCTATCAACCATTGATCTAGCATAGCATGCACATTTCCCATTGAGCAAGGATATGTTAGCACTTCCTTTGTTCTCTTACGTCCAGACTTTTCAACTCTTCATTTCTTCTCATCTTTGGGATCCTCACTTTGAGTTGCATTCACAGACGGTCCTCTTTTTTTAAACTTCACATTTCCTCCTCTTTGTCGCGCAATAGAATTATTAGTCCTTCGTGTATTCTCAACCAAAGTGGAAAATGAAGCAAAGAGAGATTTTCTAGATGCATTGCGTACTTAGTGAACATGCCTTGGATGCAAATTTTCACCAGCTCTCTTTCTTCACATATGTCTTGCATGTCTAGTGAACGCTCCCTAAAACGCTCAATATAATCCAGCAAGTCTTCCTTGGGCTTCTGGTGAATCCGTCCCATATCAGTCAATGTCATTCATTCTTGTGTGGAGAAGAATTTCTCTAGGAACATCTTGCACATAGTTGCCTATGAATCTATAGATCCAGGGGGAAGATTGACGTACGCTTTCTCTATGAGGGACTTAGAAAATTCTTTCAACTTCAAATCATCATCAAATCCATAAACCTCTAGCGTTTCAATGAACTTTAGTAAATGTTCCTTGGCACTTCCCTTCTTACCATTGAATAGCATGAATTTGGGACTTACATAGTCCTAAAGTTATGGCTTAGCAGCAATACATTTATTACATCAGACTTAGCTCTTATTTCCTTCAGGTACATGTTTAGATCTTCCTTTGTGACGAAAGTACCTTGAAGAGTTGAAGTAGTAACTTCAACTAGTGTAGCTGGAGTGGCCGTTTGGAGTGGAGTTGCATTAGGTTGAACAGTAGGTCTATAAGCCCCGGAAAATTTCAATAAATAATTCCAAGATGAACTTGGAAAATAAACCCTAAAAATCACTCCAAATTAAAACCGAACTTCAACTAGTCCTCAATCACAAACGAATCTATAAATTTCTCAATCTTGAGGAAAATAAGAATCCTTAAAAACAAAATAAGAACTCAATATAGTTCAATTCCAAAACCATTACGTACAATAAATTCCATACGTAACTCTGACTTATAAAATCGGGTAATATAAAGCCCAAAAACAAATTATTAAAAAGTAATTAACGATTAACTTTCGGAAATGAAACCCAATTCAAGAATTCCGAGAATGTTAAAAGATATTAAATACTTATAAAAATAAAATTTAAAATAATTTTTTCAAATTAAATATGTTGTATAAACATAAAACATCAGTTTCCAAATTGGCAAAGATCTAAACTGGAAAATCACCCGGAAACCCTAAGTGAAATACAATAGTTTTAGTCCGGCAATCTAGCGCTCTTAACCCTAGAGGCCGAGATGTAGTTTAAATGTATAGAATAGCTTGTAATAATATAAGTTCGCTTAAAAATATCAGATTGGTAAATTTTTTACCTATTTCGAACCCATTCGAATATTGACTTCCAAAAGTGTGTCCCAAGGCTTGAGATATCAAAAATATACTATTAGTACCGTTAGACCCGTAATTTCATAAGATTTTATATATTAGTTATATAATTTTTTGGGTTATAAAAGTTACAGTTATAACTTTTTTATCGTATTTTCATTACTACCGGCAATTAATTAGTCTTTTGCACTATTCACTTTTATTTCATTACACAATTTTATTATTCTTATAAAGCCTTATTTTTTAGATAAATATTTTATATATTATAGAAAACTTTGTTTTTCTAAAGTTTAGTTCGTTTCGGGTTTTTACAGGATCAGATTCTGTTTAAGATCCGATACTAAAAATAAAATAAATTAATTTAATTTAATATTGAAAAATATTTTTATTTTCATAAAATAATTTTTTTTAATTTTTTTTTGGGTTATAAAAATATCATTTATATCCCATATTCGCGTATTTTGGTCATACTGGTAACTTTTTTGATAATTCACTAAAATTAATTATGTTATTTTTATTATGAAAAATCTGCTACAAATATTTGGAATGAATTTCCTATTTTTATTTTATTTATTAAGAAAGTACTCTTACAACCCATACTTTCAAGTATACTTTTCACATATCACTTCTTTTTCACTTCAATCTTGTTACACTTCATTTATCATTTCATGGCAGATTTTGACTCCTTTATGGCTACCTTGACTAGGGATGCAACCGGGGCAGGTCATTATAGGGTACCCGCCCCGTCCGAACCGTTAAAAACCCTATAGGATCACGGGACGGGTTTGGAAAATATCTTGCTGAACCTATAGGGTTTCGGGGCAGGTTCGGGTCATTAAACCCGATGGGTAACCCGAACCCGTCATAATATAAATAATTAAAAAAAATAAGTCTAAAATTTTTGAACCATTAAACACACACTGACCTTTTGGGCTTTCCCTCTCACTAGTCACTATCGACATTTTAAACCCTAAGGACCTAACCCTAACTCCAACTCTGCCAGGTTCTCTCTCACTTGCAATCTGATTTCTCTTGACTTTACCTAATATCTTTGTTTCATTCTCTTCCTCATTCGATTTCACCTAATTTCTTTGAATCCTAACCCTAGTGTTTGTTTGCTCTTTACTGTACTCTGCAGGATCTGTTACTGGACAGGTTACAGGTTTGTTTATCAGAATGTTAATCAACTGATTGCTCTTGATTTCTGCGCTTGTGTGCGAATCATTGTATCTCTGCTATCGATCGTGTAATATAGACAATTTTTTTTGGGATTAAATATAGTGATTGTGTATTTGATGATTTTTATGTGATTCGTATTTGGGTATGTCATGGATCGTGATGTAATGGAAGATGTTTGTCAAGTATGTTAAGGGTGTATGAAATATGAGATCTTTTAACATAGTTCATTATCTTGCCAAGATAATAGTGAGAATTATGGGTCCCGTCCCTATCTTGCCTTCATCCTTTCCTCTCCTGCCCTCTACCTTTTGGGTTGGTTTGTTTGTTTGTTTGTTTTTTCTTCCATCCTCCAATTAGCATCTACGATTCTTGATCTGCCATGGATAATTTTGTTTCCACATATATATATATATATATATATCTTGCTATATTAGGTGTAATTGATCCTTTTTCCATCAATACTCAAAGATATCAGTGGTAATATATTTTCTATCATAGCTTTGTTTTACTTTTTGCTACTGTTTATGTTTGAAGGATCCGATTGGCTTTGTGGCGGTACTATGGAAATTGCTTCTTTGTAGCTAGAATTATTGGCAATTTAACCCTAAAATCCGAGGTGTGTCTCTTACTTTCATTTTAGTGGAAAAATATTCCTATATTAGATTTCTATTAATTGATTTTAATTTCATTGCAGGTTCTTCTTGAGAGCAGTTTTCCTATTTATCAAGGTCCATAGCCAGAAGTGATGTAACCAATGCCAAGATTCTACTAAACTATTCTCATACGGTATAGAAGTAAGTGTTACATGAAATCAAACTCTACTTACTTTTAGATTGCAATGTAATCATAGGCATGTGAATTATTTTTCCCTTTTCACATTTTTGATCCAAACTTCTAGTGGATAATGAGATGTTAAAAATTTTGTTGTTTATAATCCTACATCTGCATTACATTTGAACTGTTTTAGGGCTATGTGGCCTAGTGTGAAGGTAATATCTTGTTTGCGCTTTCTTTATGCTTCTTCTCTCTAATTATATATAACAATTTCTATTCATTTCTTGTTAAGATTATGAATCCTCTTCAAACTTCCTTTTAAGCAAGTGATATTGAAAAAGGGTTTGCAAAATGTCTTACCTAATACAAGCACACCATGAAGATTGAGGTATTGCTATCCAGATTTTTAAATCCATGCATGGCTCCTAAATAGATAATTTCAATTTACTAATTGTTTAGTTAGTTGAATCCTACCGTTGCAGTTTTTAATCATTGTTTTTCACTTTTGCTGTGTGAAATTTGTAGGAAGACAAGCTCATGTGATGACATTTGAAGTTGGTGCTGCATTAGAAGATGCAAAGTGGCAAGCTCCTGTTTACTGCTTTGAGAATAACTCCGATGAAGCGTTGGTTAGTTCTGAAAGTTCTCTTAAAGGCTTGTCACATGAGTTGCTTAGAGGTTCCATGAGTATGTGAATTTGTGGCACTTGAGCTTCTTGTGGTAAAAACTTTGGTCACTGGCCTATCGGTACTTTTATTCCAAGCCTTTTTATGCTCCCTATTAGCTCTAGCAGTCTTTCTATATCCTTCTTCTAGGCTTCAACGAGTAAGAAAAAGGACGACAAAGAAGAGGAACAAACCAGGATTGCTTTTCGCATCAAATCGGTTTTTGAACAAGATTCTTAAGAGTTGATCTTGCATTTTATTTTTTCTTCTTGGTTGTGTGTAATTTTTAACATTTGGTATCAAAGCTTTGTGTTAATACCTGTAATGGTTGTGCTATGGGTGTATTGGAGAGGCTTATATGCATGTAAAAAGGGTTGGGTGTAAGTCATGTGGGCTTCCCCAGCGTTACCACTTCACAGTAGCATCGCCCTCATCTGTAAACCCCGGAGTTCCTACCGGGAGGACTCTCTCGCTCACAGCCTTTTAGGGACCACTGCTACGCATGGCGTGAAGGATTGTCCCACATGGGTTTGGCTCAACCCTTTTTACATGCATATAAGCCTCTCCAATACACCCATAGCACAACCATTACAATACCTCTGCCTTGCCCTGTTTTGGTTGAGTTTAAATCTGATGTTTCTTTTTTTTTTAAGTCGTCGATTTCTGTTGTTTGAAAGGGGAATTTCATGTCGGCCATATTTTTTTCTATCTTACTTCCCTTTACCCATGAAATTTAGAATCTGGAGTATATCTAGAGACTAGAAATCATTAGATGTTATGGTTTCTATCTTTTTGGGTTTATGTATTGTTTTTGGCTATGTAGAAGAAAAGGATCTAAAATGGTTCATAACGGAGGTTGAAGAAGATACATACATACATACATAAATATATATATGTCAGTCTGCATCTTTTGTTTCGACAGGCCAGGGGCTCTTTTTTTGTCTTTTAGATGATTCAAATGTCAACATGATTTTATAAATTTAATATACATAAAATCTATGGCAATCGTTATTTTTATCAACCTAAAACATAGGTAATTTGGTAAAACTTCATAAAGCACAGTAAGATTATTACTTTAAATAGGGTATTCATTATTCATTGAATTAGTAAGCCAAATCCCTTTTACCAATCCACTTCAATTGTGATTTGGCTTTATTGGATTAAAACTTGAGTGTCAATAGTTTTTGAAAACGTTCGGTTTTTTTTTCTTTTGCCCTTTTTCTTATTATCATATTTCTATATTCAGACAATACATACATTAATATAATTCTTTTAATGTGAGATTTGAATCAAAATAATATAGCAGTTGCCTTTGTTTTCTTTTTCTAATCATTTTGCAATTGTACAGATAATCGTTAGCCGAAGGATTGCAGCTTTGGGCGTTGTATGTGCTATCCTGGGAACTTATTCTTCAGTTTCAAAGATCGTGAAGTGTTATTGAATTATAAAGCGGTACGAGATATGAATATTGTATGCACTATATACGTTAATTCTAATCTTCTTTTCATCCTTTATTACATTGCAATGGCAAATTTACTGCTACTTTTTCCAATATCTATAGATCTTGCATCATTCATCTTAGAAAATTTTTTTTTTTCTTTTTTTAAACTGTTGTCTACAGTAGGTCCGATTTGTTTAAAATTATGAAAATTTTTTATTAGCCTGAATGCTAATGACGAGACTTTATGTCCTTGTGACAAAAATTCGCCAATATTTGCTTCCATGCGGGTCCAACAATTATGCATATTGCTCTTCCAATTTCTAAACTTTTTTAGAGACCTATCGTAGCTTTAACTATTTCCTACTTATGTTTTAGTCATAAAATAAAGATACTCAGTATCATGGTTACGCATTACAGTATCGTGAATTGCTTTTTTAATTGATATTTCATTTTAGGTGGTAATTGATTCATTATTAGGAAATGGATGGATATGAGATAAATATGGAGGAAAACGTCCATGACCTTCACGATGTTGATAGTCCTTCTCCAGCACTTACTACAAGAAAACCAACATCTACTTCGGGTTCTTGTATAACAAGCACAGCAAATGAATCGAACAATCCTAACAAGTGTAAGCGGACTTCTACTGTGTGGAATGAGATGGATAAGAAAACAATTAATGGGGAGGAATTTGCTATTTGTAACCATTGTGAGAGAAAGTTGAAAGCAGAAAGCAAAAATGGTACAAAACACTTACATAATCATTTGTTGAGGTGCACAAAGAGAAAGACTCAACAGGATATAAGACAATGTCTTCTAGCTATGGAGCAAAAGCAAAGCGAGGGTGAGAGTAGTGTGACAGTGAAAAATTAGACCTTTGATCAACACATTGCTAGGAAAAAGCTTGCAAAGGCTATTGTTGTGCACGAGTATCCCATTTCAATTGTTGAACACAAATACTTTAGAGAGCATGTGCACAGTATACAACCTCTTGTGCAACATGTGAGTCGTACAACAATAAAGAAGGATATCTTGAAGATGTACAATGAGCAAAAGGACAACTTGATGTTGATGCTTAAAGGGCTTAATTCCCGGGTGGCTATAACAACTGATATGTGGACTTCAAATCAAAAAAGATATGACCATTACAGCTCACTTCATTGACAGTAGTTGGAAGCTCCACAGTTGAATTTTGAAATAAGTTTCTTTAACAATGTATCTCTATTTCATTTAATAGAAAACTCTAGTCCTTTTTTTTTCTTATTTACCTTTCTTTATGCAGTTTTTATATGTGCCAGCTCCACACACAAACGAAGCTCTATGTCAGTGCTTATTCAATTCACTAATGAAGTGAATTTGGATAGGAAAAGTCTCAACAATCACTGTGGACAATTGTTCAACAAATGATGCCAGATGCAAACTTAATATTGAAGTTAAGAAAAGATGATCTGATTCTTTGTGGCAAGATAATGCACATGCGTTGTTGTGCACATATTTTGAACTTGATTGTAAGGGATGGTGTGGCCGTGATAGAAAATTCAATAGAGAAGATTCGTGACAGTGTTTAATTTTGGTCAGCAACACCATCAAGGGTTGAGAAATTTGCTGAAGCATGCAAGCAGCTTGATGTTCCATATAGTAGGAAACTTTGTTTGGATTGCAAAACAAGATGGAACTCTACTTATGACATGCTTGTCACTGCAATTGGATACAAAGAGGTTTTCTATAGGTTCAGGGTTCAGTTAATGGATAGACACTATAAATGCCTTCCTTCAGATGATGATTCGGACATGGCTGAGGAGATTTGCAATAAGTTATCTATTTTTTATGAGGTAATTAACGTTTTCTCTGGCACTCGATATCCCACTGCAAACTATTTTTTTGGTAAAGTATTTGCAATTAGGAAAGCATTGATTACATGGAAGAATTCTTTGGACTTGAATATTAATCCAATGGCTGTGAAAATGTTTGAAAAGTTTGAAAAGTATTGGGGAGATGTGCACACTATCATGGCTGTCTGTACTGTATTGGATCCACGCTCTAAGATTAAGGGTGTAGAGTTCGTGTTTCAAACTGTGTATGGAGAGAATGCTACTATAGAGTTGCAAAATGTTAAAAACACTTGTTATGAATTGATTCAAGAATATCAATCTAAGCCTAAGTCTCGCCGTGCTCTATCTAGTGGTTCTTCTTCAATTCCTTTAGGAGGTGGCAATAATACTGGTATTACATTATCATGTGATCATATGGTGGAGACAGATGAATTTGAACAATATTTGATAACTTCTAGCAAAGATGATATTCAAGTTCATGTGAAGTCTGAGTTGGACCATTATTTAGAAGAGCCTGCAATTCCCTGGATAGCAAATTCTGAATTTGATATTCTTGGTTGGTGGAAAATGTATGGAATGAAATATCCTACATTATAAGAAATAGCTAAAGATTTGTTGGCTATTCCAGTGACGACAATTGCTTCTGAATCTGCTTTTAGTACTGGTGGCCGGATAATTAGCTCCCATAGGAGCCGGCTCAATCCAAATACAATAGAAGTATTGATGTGTACTCAAAGTTAGTTGTTAAATTCTCGAATTGGTATGAGATTGTTTAATTTATTGTTGAAAGTTTTTTTTACCATGCATTTTTCTAATATATGTCTTTTAATTTTGGTAGGTTTAGAGATACTTGAATTTGAAGAACCTGAAGAAGAGGGTGAAGAAGTGGAATACAACAATGAAGATGACAAGTGAAGATAATGATTGATGATGACTTCATAATTATGCTATTAATTTATTTTGGTTGATCTGGTGATGTTGATGCATTGTTTATTTTGGTTGGTATGGTGGACTGAGCTTGGAGTTTATGTTTATTATCGATGGTTCATTTGATGATGTTTTGTATTTGCTTTTGCTGTTAACGTATTTTGAAGAAAAGTAGAAAATTAGAAATGAGTGTGTTGGGAGGTTGGTTTTTTTGAGTTATTGTTGGAGAGTGAATTAAGTGTTGGTAAGTTGTTAATATGTTTTGAAAACATGTTTTTTCTATTCTTGAGTCTTCACAAGGTACGGTTCCTACATATATTATGTATATTTATGTAAGTGAAGTAATGTCTTTTCATTTACATTTGAAAATCTTCTTATGATAGTTTTAAATCTATATATTTCTTAATAAAGTTGTGGCATATCTTGTAAAATTCATTCAAGCATAGTTGTAACTAACTATTATGCTCCTATAGGATAAAATTATTGTTAAATTTTGTAATTTAAGTAAGTGTTGAGAAGGGGAAAAAAATTAAGCGGGTCGCGGGGAGGCGGGTTAGGGTCAAAACCCTACAAGGATGGGTTTGGTATTGAATAAAAAACCCTGTAGGGTCGCGAGGTGGGTTTGGGTCTTATATGACCCGTCCCAAACCAGCCCCGATCGCATCCCTAGCCTTGACTCTTGAAATATTCCAAAAATTAATTAAAATCACCCTCTTTCAACCCTTCTTCAAGAGGCTACATTACACATTTATTACACAATTCAATTTCAAGTCAAATTTAAATAATTTTCTCTCTCTCCTCCCCCTCTTTCGTGTGCAGCAGCCCTCCCAAATTGCTGCCCTTGTTTTATTTTTTTTCTTTCTTTCATTCATTCATTTAAATCACTTATTCTCTCTCTCTTTCATTTACTCATTTTATCCTTTTTCATTCCTTAACTTTTTCTCTCTCTTTTTCCTCTCTTTTCTTTTTCATTTTGTTCTTGTTTCTTCAAGAACATAAGCTGCCCCCACTTCTAAAATTTGCTTCCACACTTCATTATTGAAGATTTTTAAGTAAACTTTCTTCTCAAAGCTTCCATAAATGATTTAGGTAAGGTATAGTGAGAATTTCATGCATCAAATGACCTTCCATAAGCTTAAGAGCTAAGGATGATGATGCCAAAAATGAAACACTCCTCTTCTCCATTATTATTATCTTGTATCATTATTATTTTCTTATTTAAAGTTGTTATATTTTGTAGATCTAACTTTTTATAGCTTTGATTTTCGTTTATGCCATAGATCTTGTTATTTGAGTTATTATTTTTGTTATTGCTTATGATTTATACATATATTCATCATTCACATGACTATCATGGTGTTCATGCACTTATAACTAGTTTAGAAGACTAGATCTAGTTATTTTAGGTTCATACATGCATTAGACTTTTGTTTTATGTTCATGAACAACTTGTAATAGCATGATGATAGTAGGAATGTTTTAAAAAACTCAAGATCTATTTTATTTTCAACAAAAATCATTTTTGGAAATTCTGATGAAAATGGAACCATATTTAGAAAAGTTATTTTTCAACTTTAAAATGTGTATTTTTCATTTAAAATGAAGGGCTTAGGTATAGACAACATAAATGAGTGATTTTGATGAGTAAAGTTTAGATCTATGAGTTTATAGTTTACTACTATGGATTTCTTTTATGTTTATGTTCATATTAAGTGTAGATCTTGATTTTGAACTCAAACAAAAATAGTGAAATTCGTATTTTAGCAAGACCCCTATTTAAAAACCACTTTTCAAGTGTCAAAATGAAAATTTTACTTAAGATAATGAAGGCTTAATGTATATATATCATCAAGACTTTATTTTATATGGTTCAAAGATGATTTCAAAGATTAATTTTCAAAACAAAATTCTATTTTTGGATTTTGCCAAGGCATATTTTAAAAACATGTTTTCCAACTCAAAAAAAGTTTTTATTCAAGATATGGAAAGCTCTTAAGATAGGATATGTAAGGAATGGATTTTTATAAGTTTAGATAGATTTTTCAAAAATATGTCCAAAAATAAATTTTGTAAATTCGGATCCCAACCAAGACCAATTTTGAAAACCCATTTTTCAACTTCAAAACAAGACTTTTATTAAATAAATGGAAGCCTTAAGTGGTAGGTTTGATTAGGAAATGGTTTTTGAGAGATTAAATGAGTTTTACAAAGAAAACAAGCTCAAATGAATTTCTTAAAATTCGGATTTGAAAATAGCCACTATTTAAACACTCATTTTGCAAATGCCAAAATGATAATTTTTGTAATATACAAAATAATTTTAAGTGATAAGTGTTCACAAGCTACTAGATTATAATATGCCTTTATGTTGATGTTAAAAATAGGTTAAGTTTGATCAATTTCGTATTAGAACAAGATTGGCATTAATTGGATCAATTTTCTTAATTTCTGCAATAAAGGCCGGCATCTCTGGTGAAGAACGTCGCCGGCCTAGGACTTAAATTTGCCAGCTTACTCTGTAATACATTGTATGCCGCCGGCGTACAGACGGCGTAAGATAGGAACGGTAGTGTTTTTCTTAACGCTGAAAGAAAAGCTGTCGGCGTTCATAGGGTTTCTTCTCAACACCGGCATCAAAGCCGACATAGGTCCAAGATTTGCCGGTGTATGAAGGGACGATTTGAATTCTGGGAATCAAAGCCTCGATGAACGCTGCCGGCCTTCGTGTAGATCTGGCCAGCATATGGTGTAAGCCGACAAAATCTGCAGGTACGCCGCCGGCGTAGGGCGTAGGGCCGGCGTATGACCAAATTTCTATTAATAGGAGACGCGAAAATGATTTTTGACAGAATTTTCTTTTTGTCATTTTTCCTTCGTATGAGAGGATTTTGAAGCATTTTTGGAGATCTGGGTCTGGAGAATCATTCGGAGGGGATTATTAATTAAAAGTAAGTGATCTAAACCATCTCATTTGGATTATACATAAATTTGTATGAGTTTCTTAGGGTTTGGATGAATATTTCATGAAGGATTTTGAAGAATAAACCTTAGCTCGTGTTTTGATCAGAATAGGAAGAGAAGAAATAAGTATTATACGTTCTATATCAGTAAGTATAAGTTTTGAATCCTTTTTATACGAAATTGGACAGCTTTGATATTTCGATATTGATCATATGATATGTTTTATAGGGTTTTGGTGAAGATTCTGATTTAAGGATTTGAAATATCCGTTCTTTGATATTATTGGAGGTGCTTGAGGTTATTGATCAGTATAGGTCGAGTTTGAGAAGTTCCATAACAGGTTAGTTTAGATAGATTATTTTATGTTAAGATGTTGCGATCATGTCTGTTGATATGTGTATATATATATATATATATATATTGTAACAGGACATTTGGAGTTGTGAAACTATGGTTGATTTGGATATAAGAATTGTTGGAGTTTGCATTGACTTTGTGTTGTTGGTATCAAATTCTGAGGATTTGATTTGGATTCCTGAAATTTAGAAAGGTACGACCAATCCATTGCTTGATGTATGTGCTTGTAGATTAGAATTTTTGTGAATAGATGTAGGAACAGAATTGCATAATGAACTTAATAAATATTCAGCTTAATAATTGTCTGTCTGGTTGTGGTTGGGTTTGACCAGTAGAGACCTGGCAGACAGTGATACTGGTGAGACACCCTGATGATCTTAGTGTGAGATTGTCCTGAGTGGACTTGTGCTAAGAAATGATTCCGGTAGAATTTAGGTGTTCAGGAATTGGGATGTTTGGGGAGTACCCACTCATCCATATATGTATATATGATTACTTATTTTCAAATCAGTTGGTTGTTTTTATAGCAGAGTCTGAGTTACTCTGGGTTCAGGATTTATGTATACTAGATTCTGAACTGTGTTGTTTTGCTGAACTAAAATAGATAATAAACTGTTGTATGCATTTAGTTTAGTTGCATTTATTTATACATGTTGTTTGTGCATAATCTTCCTTGAAATGGATTGGATATTATCGTACTGGGCTTCGCTGCTCATTCTATTACATTTCAGGTGCAGGTGATGATAATGTGATTTATGATCTTTCGGGTTTTGATATCATCTATGAGGATGGGGATGGCGTTAGCGGACCTGACTACCCTGCTGATGACTAGTTGTTTAGTCATAGATGATATAGGATGGATCAGAGAAGACTTTAATGATTGATTTATATTTTGTTTATTGAAATTTATATTGTATTTGGAGATTTCATGTGGTGACAGTTTTAGGGCATGGTTTGACTTGTTGACCTGCAGTTACGTCAATAATGTAGTTTGTTGATTATGGGAATTATATTCTTATCATATGATTTATTTTATTGAGGACTACAATATTTTTATATACCTTGTGAGTTATACAGGTGATATTTATGTTGTTTCTGGAAATTATAGCATTAGCATGTTCTATGAAGAGAGAACGCGTGGCGGGTTGTAATGCCAACAGGTTAGAGCGTTACAATTTTTATAGGAAAATGGAAGTCCTAGAGAATATATATAATAAAGACCAAGTTTTGACAAGATAAAAGAAGTTTATCAAAATATAATCCTAGGATAACAAATGGTCTCCAAAAATAGGATGAACAATGTTTTCATTCTTCAAAAATTTTGTAAAATTCATACTTAGGTAAACCACCTATTTAAACATCTACTTTCTAACCCCAAAATGAAGGTTTTTATTGAAATAATGAAGGTGATGGTTATATAGATCACCAAGATTGAGTTTTGATAAAAGAAAGTATGATTTTACAAGAAGAAAAACTATTTTTTTTAAGTTTAGTATAATTCAAAGTTTTGCAAAGTAAAAGTTTTCAAAAAGAAATCTTGGTATTATATGTATACATATAGGTAGATCATCTCATAACCATCATGACAATAGCTTGTAGGAAATACATATATGCATGATGCATTGTAGAAATAAGGTATGAAAATTGAGTTTATCCAAATTTGTAAACTCGGATGATTTCAAAACCATGCCTTAAAAACCCATTTATCAACTTCAAAACTTATGTTTTATATGAAAAATGAAGAGTTTAGGTCATAGGTATCATCAAGTAATGATTTTGATAAATTAAGATGGGATTTGCTAAGAAAAATATATAGAACAAGGAGTAGAAATGAAGTAGGAAAAATTTGAGTTGTTGTCATTTTAAGAAATTCGAAATAATAGAGTAATGGCATGAAGACCCATACTTTTCAAACTCAAATTAGAAGTTTTATCAAAGAAATGAAGTCCTTAGTGGCTAGGCATAGTTGAGCCTTAATTTTCTAAGTATCAAATGATTTTTACTTAAAGGAATCACCACAAAAATAATTTTTACAAAATTCGAATTTTGGAATCAACCTTACTTGAAAACATGTTTACAAAGTGTAAAATGAAAATTTTTATGTAGAAATGAAGGTCATAAGTAATAGATATAATGGAGACTCAATTTTAACAAAGATAATCCTATTTTTTAAAAAATAAATCCAAAACAAATGGAAACGATCAAAGTTAGGAAACTAGTTTTCTTAAAAGTAAATAGCAATGGAGTCTTACAAATAAAAAGTTTCTAAAATTCCTTTTAGTAAATATTGTCAAAAGCATGCATACATCAAGCTCGTAACATTCCATTCATGATAGGAAATCATTCATATTGCATGTATAATTGATTTGTCAAGTAGAAACATTACAAACATTTACGAAACTATTTTTCGGAAATGGAATTTGCCACTGTTCTGATCTGATCCGATCTTTTCAAAGCTTCAAAGTTTTCAAAACTTAAATATAATATTAGAAATAGGTAGATCTTTTCAAGTAGATAGAAATCGATATATAATTTGCGAAATTCCGAATTAAAACGACCAAGTTATGGCCGTTTTAAGTTGGAATTCCCGCTTAGGACGAAGATTACGAATTTGATAGTTTGTATAAAATAGTTTGGATTAGTTAAGTGATGAAATACTTATTAGAGTATTTCTTCCTTTTTAGGTGACCCCGATATCGATGATTCCTTACCACCGGGTTACTTATACTAGAAGACCGGTGATCCAATGGCTGAATGAGTCTTCTTCTTATTTTGTTACCTTGTTTGTGCTTGTAACTAGTCACATTAGAAGTATAGGAATAAGATAATAATCGATATGAATGGGGATGGGATATATGATGAGACTGTGATGAATGTATGACAAAGAATACTAAAGCATATCGAAACAATGATTTGATTGGATAACTGCACTGTTCATATTATTTCTGTTATATGTATGATATTGGTTGGTCACTCTAAAGAATGTATGAATATTTTGACATAAGCAAAAATTAAATTGGTCATACATCGCATCGGATATATTGTGTTTGGTACCGTACTACTCCTATGCAGGTCGATCGGTATGGTCCGATGATGACTCGTTTGGATAACGAGGCCGGTATCAGAGCTCATTCATGGGAACTAAGGCGCATGTGGATGCATTCCATGAGTGAGCCTAGCTGAGTCGAGTGTTATGAGCTGATAGCTTGGGGACTAGCAGCGATCGTGTAGACTTCAATACCGTTCCTAACCTAAGATACGGAGGGCGTAAATCCGTTCTATGTGTGGGTTCCAGATACCCATACATAATTGTTTGCTCATATGTTTGTTCATATATAGCATATGGTTGATTATAACTTGATTGTTATGGTACATGATTAAGAGAATTCTCACTAAGATAGTGTAGCTTATACCCCAATAGTTGTTTAAAATGAACAGGTTATCTCAAGAATGCAAAGTGGGGACCAAAATGGTTGGAGCCTAGAATGACTTCGAGATTTCGGCAAAGAATAAGAATGTTTGAAGTTATCAGCTAGGTTTTATGATTTGCCTTGTAATAGTTTACGTAGGGAAGTCTTTGGATGAATGTAATTGAAGTTTAATGATTTGTATTTTGAAGTATAGTGATTCGTATATGAAGTATAGTGTTTTGTATCTAAAGTATAGTGAATTGTATTCCTTTACATTGTTACTCAAGTGTATCAATATAAAATGTATCTCTTCAATGTGTTAGACGCCTTGTACATAGTATGAAAGCCTTTGCATGACTGAAGCGGTCATTCCTCGGCTTTAATATTGTGTACGGAGGACTGCCACGTTTAGAATACCCTTCGAGGCATGACAAGGTCCACTAATGACAATTTATGATGTAGCCTATGAGGATGAAGATCCTCCAGGTCGAGCATGTAATACAGGCTAGGAGGCTGATGGTGTCCCAAGTTTAACTCTTGTATTCATTACCTGAAGTGCGAGCAGTTGTGTAATTACAGGCTCTAATGGAGAGATTTACTCTCCAACTTTGGTAGGAACTTGTTCAGGAATAGAAGTAGGATTAGCAAGTTGAGAAGTTTGAGGTACCTAAGAGCGCATTGTTGCGTAGCAACAATAGCAGCTATACCAAGAAAGTATTAAGCAAACATTGTCATGAATTGTTGGAATTGTCTTATGGACTCTTGCATTAATTGATTGACTTGCTTGGTATTTTCTTGCACAACGCACAAGATCGCAGCATTGTCAATTTGAGTACCTGTAGGTTGGTTCACATCCTTAAGTGCTAGCATGTCCTGTTCAGCAGCCTCGGGATTAGCACTAAGTTCTTGAGTCATCCCCTCAATGGGATCGGTAGGTCTCTTTCTTGGAGGTGCTATCATGCAATTGTCAATTTCCCTTTTCCTAGTGAAGTCGTCAAAAATGTGTGTGTATGATTCCAAATGTAACAATCACGTGTGTGTCACAGGACTATCGCGCTGCACGTGATCTAGGGAAACAACACGTGCAAGGATGATCAGGAGAGGATCGTGTAGGGAAGAGGAATAGGCAAACTCAATAGGCTCTAACACACATGTGACAGGTGAGGGAGCTAGAAAACATTAACCTTACTAGATATCACGAATGTTGTGTGCGTTCTTGAGTGAGTCAAGTAATTGATTCACAAAAATGGAAACCTGACAGCATGACGGTGTTTATCCAAGGTTTCACCTATCCAAATGAAGTAAGGACTAAGGATATTTATAGAGAATCTAGCTATCGATTTGGTCCGTCAGATGAGACAAACGACCAACGGCTAAGATAAGTCTCTCTCATTGTGGATATGGATGTGGGATCTCTTGTGGACCCGAGCCCATTGAGGCCTTCATTTGTAATGTGTGTGAGCTAACTTGAGAAAGGTTGAAATTATGCAGGCCAATCCAACGAGCCCTACTCCAAGCCTTTCATGCCAATTCTCCTATGATCATCCCAATGAGCCAAGCCTAACTCTCTAAGCCTTGTCACATTAGTCTATAAAGTTAAACCCAGATAAAAAAATTAGGCTAAAGGCCTTTATAACAAGATCAGTACATCTACACATGTCTAATCCTACAAGCAAAGCAGCAAACAAGATATGGTCGTACTTGGATTCGCTTCAACTCCAATTTTACCTACAGAACTTCTATTAGAAAAGAATTCCTAATCTCATAAGAATTCATGATCTACAACATATCTCAATCAATTACAATTTCATACACATAATAAAATCTTAACCCTGAATTCCATAAATTATACTCCTAATCACGGATTTATAATAAAAGATCAACACACCTGTTCCTTTTATTCATAATTCAGTAAAACCTTCAAACACATCTTTCACCAAAATTCCTAATTATCTCCACAATTCCTTCAATATACAGATTCCTCAATTAATAAAACAATTACTAGAAAAGATTATAATTTTAGAACCATAAAGATTTGATTAGATCCACACTTACCTAAAATGTACAGGTTTCTCTTAAATAGAACCCTAATTCAAACAAATATAAACTACGATCATAATCCTATAATCTTAAGAAATTAAAAGTTCTAAGATAGATCTTACCTTTTCTTTGAATCGAAACTACACAAATCTTCAAACCAATCTTTTAGGATTTCTCCACAAGATCTTGATCCTCTTCAAAACCAATGAAACGAACTTATAAGGAATTTACCCTTAAAGAATTGATTGGAAAAAAGCTAGAGAGAAATCTATTTACCTAGGGTTTGCTGAGGGAAAGTTGTGACAATTTCGAAACCAATGGGGTCTATTTATAGAAGAGAAAAAGGGTAAAAATATAAAGAAACATTTGTGACCTTCAATTTCCGTAACAGTACACTAGAAACGAAAAGACACGAAATCCTTCAATTATTGTAATAGCACAGGAAACAAAAAGACACGAAACCTTTTAATTTTTGTAACAACATAAGAAACAAAAAGACATCTCATGTATTATATGTCTGCCATATAATACACATAAATAAAACTTATAAAGATGGACCATAAAACCTTTTCATTTTATAATAAATGACACTACTACCCTTCATTATAAAATATTTTCCGTTATATTACACATCCAAAATCATTTAGATTATACTTTATGTTTCTTCTTTTTCTTTTGTTCCGGGGGATAGATCCAGTGGAGGGCCCTCCCAACCTACTAGGAAAAATTATTTTATTACTACAATATGTTTTAATATAAAAAAAAATATTATATTTTATTTATAATAAAATAAGTTTGGCACCTCAATCATATAGTTTTGCATCCATTTCAATTTGTTTTATTAACTTTTTATATTTTAAGACGATAACGTAATGGATTAGTTTGTTCTTGCATTAAATTTTGTGTATTTCGTGGAGGAATTACACATATGGGCTTTCGATTTCTTGGTATAAAACCTCTTACTGATAATATAGGAAGCAATGAGAATTTGCAGAGAAAACTTTCGGATATTAGCGATCAGACTGATTTTTCTCTAAATTTTCGCATAATTTTATTTTTTTATTTTAAAAATTTTCTGCATATTTTCTTTTCAAATTTCAAAATTTTTATTTTCAATTAATATGTTGAATTTATTTTCATTTAACATTTTATTTATTTAAATTAATAGTTTCAACCAATGATATCGCATCATGTGTTAAAGTTAAAGAAAAGCCAACAGCATTAAAAAAAGTTTAACTTTATAAAATTCTAAAATATTGAGGATTTAAATGAAAAAAATGTTTAGGACTCAAACTGAAAGAAAAAAACATTAAGAGCTAAAAATGTACTTTTTACTACAATTAGCATAATAATCATTTAATTTAAAAATTTAAACTTGTAAATTTGATATGTGCTTTATACTTAACATTTAAAGCTTGGCCAACTATAAAGTGGATTTTGAAGCTGATGAAAAATAAAGTAAAATTGTCATTCCTAGTATTAACACGGGAGCAATTAAAAGAAAAAAATCACAAGCGCCAAGATGCTTTGCCAAAGAATTAAAAAATTTAAATTAAAAATATGCACATTAAAATAAATCACAAGTGACCAAGCCACGTCGCTAGCAAAGTCATATAATCTCAAAACCTGCGTTAATTTTTGAGCGCAACAAGGAAGGTTTAATCTTTGATCAAATCAGGTCAATTTTGATTGAAACTAGTGTTTATGCCACTGGAACATAAAAATTTTGCTATTTAAGGACGAAGCTTTGTGTCTTTGATTTTAGGCTTTAATGCCTCTCATTAACGTCATGTGAGTCCCATTTTATTGTAATGGCACTTGCCTAAAAAATTAATACTTCTGGATTAATTTTTTTATTTGTATATTATAAATACTTTATTTGTATTTATTCAATGTCCGACCGATACACTAGTTTGAAGTTTGATGAGTGGAAAACTACTTGATTAGTATGGGATCGGTTTTTGTTTCACGTATGATATTTGGATAAATTATTTTATTTGTCTCATTATAATTAGTCAAGTTGGCCACCGAGAAATAATGAGAATTGAGAAATAAAGTTCCATAAAAGGGAAATGGAAATGTGTAAGAACTAAATGAAAGGGGTTTCTATTTCTTAATCATTAAAGAAAATTTCATCTAACTTTTTAAATAAAAATATATAAAAGGAAAGTAATTCTAACTTCATAGAGAATCATTACATGGACTCAACAAACAAACATCCTATCAATCATTACTGAAAACAATGTAGGAGGCTACCACCCTCCTTCTATAATCATCTGTAGATGTTTGATTTGGATACTCTTAAGTTTCCATTGATTACAAAAACAAACCAAAACAAACAATAGAAGCAAATAGAAAAAAAGGAAAAGAGTTAAGTACCTTTGTTTAACTACAGAAGTTATTTTCTTAGAAAACAAGTAAGAAATAAGTGCGATAAAAAGAAGTCTTGATATAGAAACAATCTAATATTTCATCAAATTAACTAGACTTTGTTTGGTTTGTTGGCATATTGATAGCATATCCTTGTTTTGGTTTAAATTATATGTTAAGAAACTGGTACAGATAAAAAATAAATATTTTTACTCATAAAGAAACTAAATAAATTAAATATGGATAAGGTACATATGCATATTAAATACAAATGAAAATAGGTATTCTAAACAAGCCAAAATACAAATGGTATTAGCAAGCAGCTACTTTCATCAGCATCAATAAGGGTTTCCCCAGTGATTGCATTTCCACCCTAATTTATGTGGCCTCTACAAGGTTAAGTGGTGCTCTTCTTCCACCTCATAGAAGCTGCGAAGAATAAGTTATCAGCAAATAATTGCATTGAGTTCAAAGCAATCACATGAAATCATCAATAATTTTGAAATGTCCATTTTGTTATTATGATTCCTTAGCATATAAGCTCACCTTTTAGGATAATTGTTGGTAGGATACAAACACTCCATAACTCTTTCAAATCCTTGTTTTTGATCATATGTGCTACACATATGTAAATTTCCTTTGAAGCCAAAAAGAACAGAGCAAGCATAGAAAAATGGAAAAGAAGACATTAGAGCCATAGAAAAGACAATATTTTCCAATTCATGACCAATACGTATATGCTAAAGTTTACAAAATAGTCCAACTATTCCCTTAATTCTTGGAGCTTGTTAGCTGCTTCATTACAATTTCAACGATGCATTTATAGCTATAGATATTTAGTCAAAAGAAAACATGCAAAATGTCAAAAAATCCATGGAAATGACAGCTCTTAGCATCGTAGCAGCTACTCTCATCATCCTTGAGCCTCGGGTATTTCATATGCCACAACTAGTCCTTCAGCTACAACAAGTACATGAATTAATATATGAAGGATGTTTTTACTCTCTCATATCCTTCTATATGAAAAAACAAGAAAATTGTTGGCTTAAGCACTCGAGCAGCTCTTTCTGTGATGTCTCGATCAGTTACACATCCAGGACCTTTGACAAATATAGACATGATGCATATTGCATACAAATTAACAAATCTATGGGTAGAGCATTGGTAAGGAAAAAGTTGTCTCTTGATTAACAACTAATTCGGTTCAAGATTTCAAGATGGAGAATAGAGATTTTATTAGACATAAGCATATATCTTTCACAAAATTGATGAGAATTGAGCTACTTGCATTTATGGTGGACAAGCAGTACTAATTAGGATAAATTCGAATGATTATTCAAAGCTATACTTTAGCTTGTGCTTATAAAAATTTATGTCTTGCAAGGAATAGATACATAATGCTTTACCTGGATCTCTAGCAGTCCCACCTTAGAGAGAAGAAGCTTTACAAACCAGGAAGCAACATAACCACCAGTACCAGTCCTGCAAACTGACTTCTTATCACTTGCCTTTATCAGAACTTGTTGAGCTTCTTTTCAGTTTTTGAAGCTTTTTATTGAGTTTACATAGCTCCATGAAGTTTACCCTATACTCTATATACATATATAGTGTATAGCTTTAGTCCCATTTTACCTAATGATTGAGGAAGACATGGCGTCAGCAATTAACTAATTAATTGAAGCAAGTGGTGTTGCCTCATTAGATGGAATACTCTACACCTAGGCTCTATAATAGATATTAGGGGCTGAAAAGGATAAAAATAAATGCTCTCTTAATCTTGAATAACCATATCCATGAAATTCTAAATTGAAGGGATGAGAAATAGAATTTGAATGGATATTATTAACTTAAGTTTTGACTTTTAGATTAGGCTTCTTAGAATACTACTATATTCTTTTTTATGTTCTCATGAGCTACTATCACTAGGAATTATCAATCTCTAATCTTCCACTGGTTTGATTGATAATAGTGAATCGAGATGGATAAATTAATTTGTTACATTTATAGTTTTTCTCCTTTTTTCTTATGTTAATAGCACCTTACCCATCTTATTTATAAATTTAATATATTAAGGGTAGATTTTATATTTATCACTTGACATTCTCCTCACTTGTAGATTAGGATTTTGATTAAAACACATCAAGTTAATGATTTAATCAGATAAGAGCTAACTTATTACGCAAAGGTTTATACCCAAACTTGATTTAATATCATGTCATGATTAGTACTACAAAATTACTAAATGTTGTTGCATTGAGTTAATGTGGTATGGATAAAGACCTTAAAATGAGAGACATTTATAAATACGGTTAAACGTGTGGTTAAAAATTAAGGCCTTTTTTTTCCAAAAGCTTAACAATGTGAGTTGCATTTTTTTTTTTTATTATTATTATTATTATTATTATTATTATTATTATTATTATTATTATTATTATTATTATTATACAAAAGTCACAAAAAGAAGGAAGACACCAAACTTTAATATTTTATATTTGATATGTAATTATTTTAGCAAACGCAAGATTTAACAATAACAACAGCAAAAAGAGGAGAAAGGAATGAAACTAAAGAAGTTCTTGATCTAAGGGTACTGTTGGAATAATTAACAGTATTAGTGTAAGGGTATTTTTGTATTTTCATATTAACAATATATAATAAATTATCGTATGGGGTTTGTTAGACTTTAACACCTTTTTACCAAAATAATAATGGTATCAGAGCCCATATGGCCTCGTTACTCATGAAGATCTGGCCTATGATGGCAGCCCATGATGCAAAAAGATCCAAGTCTATATAATAAAAATAAACCTAGTGGACTGGCTAACTTACAAAGCCAAGCCATGAGATGATGATGGTGAAGTCTTATCATCCAAGACCTAAAGCCCAAAAAAATGAAGGCTTAGTGAGGAAGATCTAAACAATATGTTGAACAACTTTGACCTCTGAGACTCAAGGAAGCACAAGCTCCGGAGAAATGAAGATATGATGGACCTTGACCTCTAAGGTTCCACTTGAAGTGCAAGCCTAGGCTCATTAATTGAAGGCAAGTCATTATTAGGCTAACCCAATTGGATTTGAGTGGGAGCATTAGAAGAGAGGAAAGTGGGAAAGAGCCCCACATTGGCTAGTTGAGAAAGAAAGAGATTATCATATGATGAATGACGTACTTAAGTCAAATTGCCTTAGGGCATTTTGACAAAAAGCCCTCTCAATTATTTAGGCATACTCTCTAGCCTTCATATAAAGGATTATTTTGAAGACCAATGTCCCATAGATGATGTTGAAAACCTAGATCGGCCCAATAAAATAATTTCCAACGAGTGTTGGAAGAAGAAGAAAGAGGGAATGAGTCCTACATTATCTAGTTGAGAAAAAAGAGATGATCATATAATGAAAGAGGTGCATAAGTCAAATTACCTTTTGGGCATTTTCACAAGAAAGCCCTCTCAATTATTTAAGCCAACTCTCTAGCCCACATATAAAGGATTGTTTCAAATACCACTCTCCATAGATGATATTGAAGACTTGGACAGGCCAACTATGATAAATTAATTTCCAATAGTGGTATTAGAGCAAGTAGTAGCAAGAGGAGCTGGATCCATATAGTATAGCCTACCTAACTCATGTCCTCCACTAATCATCTTCCTTGTTCTGAAATCTTGTATCACAAAAGAAGAAGGAAAGAATGTGATGGAGCAAATATAGGAGGTGGTGAATTTACTAACAAATAGTAGGTAAAAAGGAAATTGAGGTATGTTAGAATTGATTTTAAGGGAAATGATGTAATAGGTGTAGTTGTGTCAATCCCACTTATAGGTGAAGTGGATCCATTGGTAAGAGTGACATTTGACAAAGTTACAAAGTATGTAATTTGGGAAAAACAATCAAGTGTACCTGACATATGATCGGTGGCATCTGAATCAACTACCCAAGACTATGGAGAACGTAGGTAAGATAAATAATGGGATTACCTAATTGGACAAAGATAAAGAAGTAGATGTCTACGAAATGCAATGAAATCGTCGGAGTCTATCGTATTCTTCCTTTGATATGGTGACTGTGGATGATAGGGTTTTGTTTCCATGAAAATCTAAATTAGGCATAACATGAGTTGGACTTGAACGAAGAACCAAGGCAGAGCGTGAAGGCATTTTTAGATAGGACAAGTCTTAAAATATATATATATATATATATATGTCTACAACCACTTTTAATTTTCTAAATCGAAAAAGAAAATCTCACCTACTTACATAAGATAGAAAGTCAACATGAACATCACTATTGACATAAACATCATAAATAATTCTATAATAAGCATCTAAATTCATCACATGTTTCTTTCTTGGACAATTGGTCCATCCTACGCCATATAAGACATCAAATAACTCAGAACGACTCTTAATTAAATATAACCATGTCATCCTTGAATAGTCATTGGTAAATGTGACAAAGTATCTAAAACCCAAAAGGGAAGTAATACGAGCAGGTCTCTATACATCAAAATGAACTAAATGAAAGGGCGTAGTAGCTCGTTTGTTAACTCTTGAACTAAATAAAACAACTTAGTTTACCTAATGACAAGACTGGCATTGGAGACTAGGACAAGATTGTAGACTTAGACACATTAGATGTAGTATTTTCAAAGTAGGATGATCAAACCAATAATGCATTTCCATAGGGTCTGGTTAAATAACAGAGAAACCAATAACAAGAGGTGCTGATCGATATAGTATAGCCCACCTGACTCATTGGTGTGTTTCAAACTGATAATGACAAGGAATACATGTCTAATTCATTCCAGTTACATATGAAGAAGTATGGTATTGTTCATCAAACCTCATGTGTTTATACTCCACAAAAAATGGAGTTGCTAAGTGTAAAAAACATCATCTGATTGGGATTGCTAGGTCATTATTGATTTATATGAACATGCCTAAGCATTTCTAGGTTGATGCCATTCTCACTGTATATTTTCTCATAAACAAAATGCTATCTACAGTGCATGACCAGGTCCATTCGCATCTTCTTCTCCCTAATCAATAGCTTTTCCCTTTGCCCCCTGTGTCTTTGGATGTTTGTGTTTTATTTATCAATTGTCTCTAGGAACCGATAAGTTTGATCCTCAATCAATTTGTTGCATATTCCTTAGCTACCCTCATTGTTAAAAGGGTATCGTTGTTATTCACCTGAATTTAATAAGTTTTATGTTCGTCAAGATGTGTCTTTCTTTGAGTCAACTTCATATTTTTCCACACCGTCTCCATCTTCCAAGTATGAGTCAGCTTTGTCATCTTTCCATGATTCACTTTTAGTTTATCAGGGCTTCTACAACTTTGACATCTTCATAGGGATTCCCTCATCTTAATCGACTAGACATGCAGGTTTATGTTCTTTGACAACGCTCTAGCTCACAGGACTCTACATCTCCACCAAGTCCTCCATCAAACTCAAATCCTCCTTCTCTATCTTATCTTGATCTCCCCATTGCATTGAGAAAGGGTAAGCCAGCTATCTATCCACTTATTTGCCATCCACTTTCAAATGCCATTACATACTCTTTTCTTTCACCTTCTTATGCTTCCTTTAATGCATCATTATCTACTATTTTTATTCCAAACTTTGTTTTAGAAGCTTTGGCTCATCCTGTCTAGCTTGCTGCTATGCAAGAAGAAATGCTTGCTCTTTATCATCATAAATCGTAGGATCTTATGCCTCTTTCTAATGGTAAATCCACAGTTAGATGTCAATGGATATTCTCAGTGAAAGTATTACTAATGGTACTGTTGATCGATTGAATGCCAATTTAGTTGCTAAAGGCATACTTAAATATATGGTGTTGATTGTTCGAAACATTTTCACTGGTAACTAATATAACTTCAATATGTCTTCTGATTTCTCTTGCTACCACTCATCACTGTCCTGTCAGCTAGTTATTAAAAATGATTTTCTCTATGGTGATCTTGAAGAAGAAATATATATGGAACAATCACTAGGCTTTGTTGTTTAGGTAGAGAATGAGTAAGTTTATCGTTTGAAGAGATCTTTATATGGGCTTAAACATTCTCCACATGCTTAGTTTGGTACATTTAGTTTAGTTGTGATGGAATTTGGTCTTTCCATATGTAATTAAGATCATTTTGTGCTTTATCGATAGTATGATGGTAAGAAAATTATATTGGTTGTATGTGTTGAGGACATCGTGATTTTAAGAGATGACCATGGTGGGATTGAGAAATTAAAGGATTTCCTACACCGAAAATTCCAAAATAAGGACATGGGTAATTTGAAGTATTTTCTTGGAATTGAAGTTGCCCGATTCAAACAAGGTATATATTTGTTTTAGCGGAAGTATGTGCTTGACTTACCATTTGAAACTAGTTTAACTGGAGCAAAGCCAATTGATTCACCTATGGATCCTAATGTTAAGCTTTTACCTAATGAAGGAGATGTTTTAGATAACCTAGAGAGGTACAGAAGGTTAGTTCGTAAACTTAATTATCTTATATTAACATAAGCTGATATATCATTTGCAGTTAGTGTAGTAAGCTAATTGATGGGTTTACCTGCATTAGTCATTAGAATGTTGTAATTCTTTGGTCTGTTTGTTTGTTAGCAGATTATAGATATAGACACATTTTTCAATTTTTTTTCTAATAAATTGTTTATCAAAAAATAAATATAGATAAAAAATAATTGACAGTTCTCATTAAAAGATCAAATATTAAATATAGATAAAATGTATATGCAAATCGGATATATTTACACATATCATTTCGATACGGATTTAGATACAGATGAAAAACAGACCACCTAAATAACCGTATTCTGCATTATCTTAAAGGATCACCAGGTCGAGATATTTTGTACAAAGATCATGGTCATGTGCAAGTGCATGTTGTTGGATATACAGATGTTCATTAGGCGAGTTCACCATCAGATAGAAGATCAACCACAGGGTATTGTATCTTTGTTAGTGGTAATCTTATCTCATAGAAATGTAAGAAGCAAACTATAATAGCAAGATCAAGTGCAGAAGCTGAATATAGAGCAATAGCATCCACAACATGTGAATTACTTTAGTTTAAGCAGTTATTAGAAGAATTTGGTTTTTCACAGTGACAACTAATGAAACTAATATGTGATAACTAGGCTGCTCTACACATAGCATCAAACCAGTGTTTTATAAGCGTACAAAGTATTAAAATCGATTGCTGCTTTGTTCATGACAAGTTGAATATGGAGATTGATACAACCTACGTGAGATCAAAAGATCAACTTGTTGATCTATTTACTAAGTCTCTTCAAGAATTTGAATGAATTATATTTGTTACAAGTTAGGAGCACATGATATATATGCTCTAACTTAAGGAGGAGTGTTAGAATAATTAACAATGTTAGTGTAAGGGTATATTTATATTTTCATATTAACAATATATTATAAAATATTGTGATGGGCTTTGTAAGACTCCAACACCATTCTACCAAAGTAACAGGTACAAATTATATTACATTGACTCCAACTAAGAAACATCTTATAAATCACTAATGAAAGCAATGTAGGTTGAAAATACTGAAAATAGGAAGCAGCTGCAAAATCCCCTTTTAATCCAGGAGCTTAGCTTGTTTATAGCTTTCAACAGCATCAATAAGAGTTTCCTCCAATGGTCTGTATTTCCACCCCAATTTCTGTAGCCTCTCAGAGATTAACTGAGGTTCTTCTTCCACTTCATAGAAGCTGCAAAGAACAATTTATCAGCAAATGATTGTAAGGAGTTTAAATTAATTATATGAAGTCATTCATAATTTTGATGTCCATTTTTTTATTATAACCTTTTGCATATAAGCTTACCTTTTAGGATAATTGTAGGTAGGATACAGATGTTCCAGTTTCTCCTTCAGATCCTTGCTTTTGATCATATGTGCGCACATATGTATCTTCCTTGAGCCTCAGGTGTTTCATTTGCCACAAGCAGTCCTTCAGCTACATCCTATACATCGATTAACATATTAAGCTCGTTTCCAACTCTTTCATATCCTTCTATACAGAGAAACAAGGAAATCTCTGTCTTAAACACTCGAGCAATGCTATCAAGTAAATCTATGAGCTGCTAATGTTTTTAAGCATTTTCACAGAAGGTGGTAAGATGAATTCTTTAGCAGTAAAATGGCCAGGACCCTTGATGGAAATAGATGTGATGCAAATTATATTGGAGCTAACAAACCTACTGGTAGAGCTTTACTAAGGAATGAGCTTTTCTTGATCAACATTCTATTTGGTTCAAGACTCAAGATAGGGAACTGAAATTTCTATTGGACATAACCATGTACCTTTCATAAAATTGATAAGAAGTGAACTACTAGCATTCAGGTTGGACTGAAGCATTGGCCCAAAAACCAGGCCAGGACAGACTACACCAAATCAAGACCATTTATTCTACCGAGTTCCACAGCTTGTGTTTCAGCTTCAGTCTTGGAAAGAGGATACCACAGCTGTTTCATAGGCGCAACAGAAACTATTAATTTTGTAGCACGATATCTCAAAACGAAGGTACATAGAAAAGAAGGCTGAATAACAAGTATGATCCTTCGCTCAATCCACTAGCCATTTTGGATTAAAAATAACAGCAGTAGCAGAGGAGACTACAACAACTCGTTTGATCTTTGCATCAACACACGTTGAAGGACATTTAAAGTGCCCTTTACAGTTGGCTCAATTACCTCACCCTGCAAAAATCTCATCTCAACAATCCGTTTTAAGATCTATATAATCAGAACAGAAATAAAATGAGCGCTTAAAGTTAGTGAATTAATCCTGAATTGCCTATGACGTTGCATGGATAATGAAAAGTTCCTTGCCTCAGGATTTTTGAGATGAGCTGATGAAGCGTGAAGGGGACTCGCAACAAGGAATACGCCAACACAGCCTTCAATTGCTGAATAAAGAGAGTTTTAGTCCAGCAAATCTGCCTTGAAAAGCTTAAGGTTCTCAGCTGCTTTTTCGAGTTTGTAGAAGCATTCTTCTTCTTGTCTCCTGGAAATCAGATGGAATTACAAAAGAAAAACTTTTAGCCATTAAGTTGATGATACTTCTTAGCAATATCATCAGGATTATGCTGCACATAATCTTATGATATCTTTCCTCGTATATACTGTAACAATATTATGAAAATCTTATAATCCCTGTGATACTGCTATCAATACTTTGAACAACATTAGATCCTGTCTGTACCTAATCTGACAGAATAGCTCTTAAGGGAGAGGAGGAAGTGTTCGTGTGATAATTTAAAGTCAGGATAGATAAATTTAATTCTTACGATGAAAGGATACATATTGCTATGCCTGGATCTCTAACTGTCCCATGTACGACATAGCCCTTAGAAAGCAAAAGCTTCACAAGCCAGGCAGCAACATAACCCCAGCACCAGTCACACAAACCGTCTTCTTCTTGTCACGCGCCATTATCAGACCTTGATGAGCTCCTCTTCAGTTCCTGAAGCAGATGGTTGGGCTTATATGGCCCTCTTATGTGATGGCAGAGGAAAACATGGCATCAGCAATGACCAAAATAATTGAAACAAGGTGGTGTTGTCTCATCAGTTTTTGAAGTGCAATAGACTACACAAAGACATTGTTTATAATAGATCTTGGGGGCTTATACCTGCCAATTCAAATTCTGAATTCAAGATATAAGAGATTGACTGGTCATTATTTTATTGACTCTTTCAGATTAGGCTTCCTAGAATAGTATTATGTTTTTTTTCCTTTCTCTTATGTTAAGGTAAATACCATATCTATCTTATTTAAAAGTTTAATTTTGCAGATTTGATGCAGCCTTTAAATATATCGCTTAACACTTCCCCAAACCCCAACCTGATTAAAACCGTGGAAGACTGAATTAAAAATGAGCAAAATAAATTATACGGGGATTCAAGCATAAACTGCTTTGATACCATATTAACGTCAGCATGGTCAGGGACGAACCCACGGGGGCCCTAGCCCCCCAGCGCGTGGAATTGTGTGTGAAACGATGTTACATAATATTGTAAATTTTGAGGAACATTGACACGTTCTGGATGATGCAATGGTGGGAGAGCTTTTTCATATTCGACAAGTCCTGGGTTTTCCGGCTTAGCTTTTTCGTTTTTTGAGTAAAACATTTCTCTTTTTTTTGTTTTCCAACCATTTTAGACTTATATTTCTTTAAAGGATCATCCTAAATTTATATATATATATATATATATATTATGTTAATTAATTACACCATATTTTTAGTATGTTTAATTTCATTTTATATGGTTGCTTAAAATTGAAAAGCATGCTCCTAGTAAATATATATATATATATAAAGGTTTTGTATGACTTCATAAACCAAGGGTTCAAAAAATAAGATTTTTTTTTTTGTCATTCAAAAAATAAGATTATCATACCCATATCACATGGGTAATTACACTATACCATTAATAAATTGAAAGAGATATGATAACTATAATAAGATTCTTTCCTATTCTATATGTTTTTCTTGTAATGATATTAGTTATAATTTTTTTATTTATCTAATTTTTTTGGATAAGAAAAAAAATTTAATCACTAATAATCTAGTTTATACATTAAATATCTCTTACCTATTTGGGCCAAAGGGGCCTTACTCGTTGAAAAATTCATATAGTGTTTTATTAGTTAATATTTTGGCAATTATTTGGTTTACTTATTATAAATAATATAAAATTTTAAGTTACTAATAATAAAATGTCATATTTATATATATTATATTATATATATATATATAAGGCAATTTCTTAAAATAACTTGTGAAGAGATTAACTTTGTGTGTGTATGTGTCTATGTCTTTGTGTTAGAAGATGAGCTCTTTGTCTATTTATTGATATGTGATAAATTTATTTGTACAAATACCAGTTATGTAAAGATAATTACATATATATCTCTAGAAACTGTTTGGTGAACTTTTTTTACTTATACACAATATTCCTTGATATTGCTTATTACATAATTACATAAATTAAAATAGTTTTCTTTTTTTTTTTAAGTATGTAGCATTTTAGTGAGTATCCATGCACTCATTAAATAATCATCTTTTATATTATCAAGAATTTAAATAAGTATTATTCTCAATATTATATGTTTTACCTTGTTAGATTTATGGTGAAGAATTATCTTATAACATATACTACAATTAAAAATAAAGTAAATAAATAACAAATAAATAAAAGAACAAACATTTTATAGATAAATCTAACAAGGAAGGACTGGCCCCCCAACTCATCAATCCTGAGTCCGTCCCTGAGCATGACAACCATTTTATGTAATGAAGCAAATTAAATGAAAAAAATATGAAACCCTGAAACTCTTTGTATGACTTAGTAATGATCACAATTTACAGGTGACCAAGCTATGCCGCTAGCCAAGTCCATATAATCTCAATACCTGCATTAATTTTTGAGCCCAGCAAGGAAAGTTGCTGGTTGTGAGTGGACTTCACCTGGTGAGAAGGAAACATCATACCCCTACAGTCATTGCGGTGGAATCGTTGCATAGGAGCCACGATCTCTCGATCAATATGAAAAAAAGATTCATTATACCACATGGTATGTAGATATGATATGTAAGAGCCAATAAAATCTCAACACATAAATGATAGTGGAACTGTAGTATTGAAGCTTGAATTGCAAACTTAATATAGGTTGATTAATTATAGTAAATGGTATATTAAGTATTTTAGTGCTTCAATTATGATTGAAAATAAATTTGAGTCGCAAAATAATTGATAGGACTGATCCTATTAAAATACATGACGAGGCTATAGAATTTTCCTTCCCATTGGCGATGATTGTGTTGTGATGATACAATAGAAATCTGCTGTTTCACTAGTCATTCCTTAACGTGAAGGTTTTGCTGGGGTTTCCTTCTGAGTAGAAAGGACATCTCATGATTACCTTTATGTCCATAGGAAGAATAACATTGATGTTTGAGATGGGACCAAGTATGTTGGAGTATAAGTGCATATTGTTTTATCAAAATGTTTCTCCGTATTGTAGTTTAATAAATTAGAAATATGAGTTACCTATCAGTTATCACTAGCAGTAATATTATAAATTTTCTCAAATTACTTGACTAAAAACATTAATAATTTTGAATTCAACTATTTTCATCTGCATATTATATATATATATATATATAATATTATTTCTGTATCTATTCACTATTGATCCATATATTAGTTTGAAGACTAACGAATGAAAAACTACCTGATTAGTATTAGATTAGTTTTAGTATTTTGATACATTTTATTTTTTTTTATCTTATTATATTTGTGGTAAAGTTGACAATTAAGAGACAATAAGTGGCAATTGAAAGTTCATATAGTTGAAGCAAAAATGTCTATATATATATATATATATATTAGTTTTAGCAAACACATGGTTTAACAATACCAAAATAATGTCAAAAGACAACGAAGGGATGAACAAAAGAGGTCCCCGATCTAAGGGTACAAATTAAATTACATTGACTCAACGTCTCATTGGTAACCGCTGAAGTGATGTAGGTTGAAAAGACTAAAAACAGGAAGCAGCTGCAAAATCCCTTTTTACTGCAGGAGCTTAGCTTGTTTATAGCATTCAACAGCACCAATAAGAGTCTCCTCCAGTGGCCTGTACTTCCACCCCAATTCCTGTAGCCTCTCTGAGGTTACATCAGGTTCTTCTTCCACTTCATAGAAGCTGAAAAGAACAATTTATCAGGAAATAATTGTATGGAGTTCACAATAGTTATATAAAGTGATTCATGATTTTGATGTCCATTTTTATGTTATGATCCTTGAGCATATAAGCTCACCTTTTAGGATAATTGTAGGTAGGATACAGATGCCTCAGTTTCTCCTTCAGATCCTTGTTTTTTATCATATGTGCTGCACATATGTATCTTCCTTGAGCCTCGGGTGCTTCATATGCCAAAACCAGTCCTTCAGCTATATCCCGCACATCAGTTAACATATTAAGCTCGTTTCCAACTCTCTCATATCCTTCTGTATGGAGAAACAAGGAAATCTTTGTCTTAAACACTTGAGCAATGCTATCGAGTAAATCCGTGAGCTACTAATGTTTTGAAGCATTTTCATAAAAGGTGGTAAAAGTGAGTTCTTTAGCAATAATATAGCCAGGACCCTTGACAGAAATAGATGTGTTGCAAATTATATACAAACTAACAAACCTACAGGCAGAGCTTTGCTAAGGAATGAGCTTATCTTGATCAACATTCTATATGGTTCAAGACTCAAGATAGGAAACTGAAATTTTTATTAGACACAGGCATGTACCTTTCATAAAATTGAAAAGAAGTGAACTACTAGCATTCAGGGTGGACTGAAGCATTGGCCCAAAAACCAGGCTAGGACAGAATACCACCAAATCAAGACCATTTCTTTTACCAAATTCCACCGCTTGAGTTTCAGCTTCAATCTTGGAAAGAGGGTACCAGAGCTGATTCATGCATATGCCAGTCAATCACAATTTTTAACACGATATCTCAAAGCGAGGATATATAGAAAGGAAATGCTAAGGAAGATAATGTTGGAGCCACTAGAGCAAAAATTTGTTATAAGAAAAGCTCAATTTGTTCACCTTTTTCTCTTTTAGATATTCCTTGTCTGAATAACAAGTATGATCCTTCACTCGATCCACTGGCCATTTTGGATTATGAATAACAGCAAGACTAGAGGAGACTACAATGACTCGTTTGATCTTTGCTCTGACACATGCTTGAAGTACATTTAGAGTGCCCTTTATTGCTGGCTCAATTATTTCGACCTGCAAAAATTTCATCCCTCATCCCAACAGTCCATCTCAAGATTTATCATATCAGGAAACGACAAAAAGATAAATTGCACAAATTAAATGACTAATACTGAATTGACTATAACACTGCGAGGATCATGCAATTTTCCTTACCTCAGGATTTTCAATATGAGTTGTTGAGGGAAGGGGGCTGGCAACATGGATCACACCAACACAGCCTTCAATCGCTGAATAAAGAGCGTTGTAGTCCAGCAAATTTGCCTTGAAAAGCTTAAGGTTGTCAGCTGCTTTTTCAAGTCTATACAAATGGGCATTCTTCTTCTCATCTCCTGGATAAAGAATTGGAATTGCAAAAGAGAAGAAGACTTTTAGCGATTAAATTGATGATACTTGTTTGCAAGATCATGTGAAAGGATACATAATGCTATACCTGGATCTCTAACTGTCCCATGTACGACATAGCCTTTAGAAAGCAGAAGCTTCACAAGCCAGGAAGCAATATAGCCTCCAGCACCAGTTACGCAAACTGTCTTCTTCTCATCACTTGCCATTATCAGACCTTGTTGAGCTCTCTTCAGTAGCTTGCTGGGTTTGATATAGCTCCTGATTTATAAAAGCAAGTCTGAGTTGCCTGCTTCAACGAAGAATCCATGCTGATGGCATGCTTTCCTTAGCCATTACGTAAAAGGGGCACTAAAGCTATGATCTACGTATGTGTATATACATTAATATAATAACATATGTAAATATATCTGATTTGCATCTAAATTTTATTTATATTTGTTCTATTTGATCTTTTGATGAGAACTATCAACTTTTTTTTTATCTATATCTATTTCTTGATAAATAATTTGTTAGCAAAAAATTTGAAAAAGTGTCTATATCTGTCGAAAAAAAGCCAAAACAAACAATGTATATAAACATACTTAGATCATAGCTTTAGTGTCCATTTTACGTAATGGCTGAGGAAAGCATGCCATCAGCATGGATTCTTCGTTGAAGCGGGCAACTCAGACTTGCTTTAATAAATCAGGGGTGCCTGGAGAAGGACAGTTTTTTATTTTATCCTGAATAAACCAATGAAACAAATTCCAAATTATAGGGTTAAGCATGAATGGTCTATCATTCAAACTTGGTTTTATTTTAATTTATTTTTGGCCGGTCATTCAAACTTAGTTTAGATTAGGCTTCTTAAAATTAATCCATCTTCTTTTAAAGTTTAGATAGGCTGTCACTTTCTACCCTTAAAATAATCCACTTTATAATCCTCAACTGGAAATTTTCCTGAAAGTTTTCCCCATTTCTTCCCCAGAAAGCTTGAGAACGGGTCTTTTAGAAACAAGGGATCTTAGAGCAAGGAACATACAAAGAAAAATATCATTTCCATTATTCAGTAAAAATTCTAAAATAGAGAAGATTAAATACATTATAAACCGGATATGCATTATTAAAAAAATAGGGTAATGAATTATATCAAAAGTGTGAATTTAGTAGGGATAAGTTCAACGTTTTAGGAATAAGTTGATCGTTTCCTGTGATAAAAAAGGGCTAAAACACCTAAGTGCTGTTTTTAGTAAAAAAATTATCAATATACAAGTAAAACGAAATTAATTACTAAAATTTCATACCTATATCGTATGTATAAAATAGAATATGATAATTTATATAATTTGAAAATCGCGATTTAAAGCATTGGTACTGTACCATAACTCTCTCATTCCTTTTTTGTCTTTTTCACTCGACCTAATTCTGACACCATTTGACTACTCCTTTTCTCTCTCCTCTCTCCTTACTTTTTTTCTTTTCTCTCTCGTCTCTCCTCTTTTTCTCTCTTCTCTCCTCTTTTTGCTTTTCTGCTTTTTGATTTTGCACTCGTTCTATTTTTATACTCCCACGCTTAACAGGCCCATAAACGCAATATTCATATAATTTCATGTATAGATATTGCATTTTTTAATCGTAATATATATTATACATATAATTTTTATATATTTTATACATAAGTCATGATTTTAAAATTATATATTAGTAATTATTTTTAATTTGACCTTATTTGGATAATAATTATTTATAGAGTTATTTTCATATAAGAATTAGTTCGTTTAAAATATCAATATTTTGTAAAGTGAATTAAATAAGATACTAATAATTGACTATTCAGGAAAATTAAGAAAAATTAATTGAAATTTAAAATAAAATTTGATATAATACCTTATTTGATTCACTTTGTGAAATATTGATTTTTTTTCTAACTAGTAAAGATGTACGTATCTTTTCATATAATTTACCCTAAAAAAATAAAAACCATTAAATTTATACTACCATATAGCTATCCATGTGGTCAAAGCTGTACACTCATGGAATATTCCTTCATGAATGTTGTTAAATTATTTGGACCAAGTTTCTATTCCTAAATAGTGTTATCATTTTTATGTACTCTGATTACATGCTATCATTTATGAAAAATTTTTAACATATGTTCTAATTTTCACTTATTTTCTCATATAAGTAGTATGTGATTAGAGGATATATAGATGTGAGATATAATTTAAGATGGGAAAATTTGTTTAAATTATTATTTTGAAACACTTCGGCTAACAAAGGCAACACAACATTTAACACATTGTCCTCACTTGCTCCAAGGCAATTGGCAAAGCATTAGTATGACTAGAACAAACTCATAGGATACCAGCACCCATTAAGCATACGTTTAATACAGACTAACAATTCACTAATTGATACAGCAGCCCAAGATTCATTAATTTTGTGGTTATTATGTTCGAAAAATTATAGATTTTCGTCTACTCCAATAGTCCAGCTGCTTTATAGCATTCGATCGAATCAATGAGACTTTCCTCTAAGTGCCTGTATTTCCGACCTAAATTTTGCAACTTCCTTGAAGTTAGGCTTGGTTCTTCCTCTACCTCATTAAAGCTGTAATTAAAGTAATAATTGTGATCAATATATCAGTACTGCTAGGAAGGAAACTTTTCCAATATGAAGTTTAACTCCACAGCCAACTGATGTAAAAGTTTAAAACTTATAAACATGGAGCTTGTTATATATTTATTATCTGATCCTCTGACGCAGCGGAATAAACGGGATAATCGCAAGACGTTGATTCGCGCACGAATACCCGGCTTGTGATCTTCAAATACCAATTGATTCTAAGAATACCTTGATATTTGGCATCAAAAATCGAAATCTATTCAAGATGACGAATTCTGGAAAAAGAGAGAACACTCTCAATAAAATTTCATTCAAAACAAATCTATTCTCTCATATGCCATAAGGCTTACATATATATAGGCAAGCTTGAAAGTTGTCATAACTGAAAAATGACTAAAACCTATTAAATAATATTAAATAGCATTTAAAAGGAAAAACTAAAATTGACATCCTATTAAAAGACATTAAATTCTATGAAACCGACATCCTATTAAAGACATTAAATCCTATTAAAAATTCTAATAAATGATACTAAAAATTATTCTTTAAAAATATTAAATGATATTCTAAAGGCATTGACCACATTATTAATTACGAATTTGAGAAATCCAAAAGATATGTAAAGTACGTCGCTCCAACACGAGTAGTGTAAAATTAAAGGCCGGTGGCATATGTTGCAGACATAGGATTTTCCGTCTCTTCATCATATGCTGCATCATCCTCTCCAGGCTGGACAAAATTCGACCTCGAATTTTAATCATGTTATGCAATAAGTCATCAACTTGTCTCCTCAACTCTTCATATTTTGTATGGCTCATTTGATGACGATGACAATTTGGAAGGGTTACACTTAGTTCAAAATTGTTTTGGTGTTGAATGTCTCTTAATGGGGCTAACCCATCTGGCAACTCTTCAAAAAACACAACCTGAAACTCCTTTACAACCATAGTTGCAAACTCAGGTATTGCTACCTCCTCAGTAACCTCAATGCTTGCAATAGGCTGAAAATTTTCAACTTTTTCCAAAAATTCTTTCTCCTCATAATCATCATCAAAAATAGGTTTTCCATCTCCCTCAGCCTTAAACACATCATCATATTTTGTGAAATTCTCTTGTTCATCATTCTCAATGTCAAAGATAGGTCCTCCATCACCCACAGCTTTAAAAATAGGTTCTTCATCCTCATAAGTGTCAAAGATAGGTTCTCCATCACAGTAGTCCCCACCAACAGAAGAGAAATCATCATCAAATTCCAGGATATTTGCGTTCATCCCTACTTCCTTACAACTACTATCTTCCTTAACAAAAGAGGAGTTATCATTTGATTCCTGATAACCTACATCAGGTATCAAATCAAAATTAGGCACCAAATCAGGATTAGGGTTTCTACCTTTATTCTGATTCACCAAAAGTGCCTCTATCCTTTCTGTGAACTGGGTTACTGCAGCATCCAGTCGTCGATCGATCATCTGTCCAATCCTCTGTTCTAACCTCTCATCGATCATAGCTCCAATCCTCTGATCTAAGTTTTCACGCTCATAAATCTCATCTATACATCGCTGGTTTAATTGTCTACGAGACGGCATCGTTACTCCTAGAACGAACGCAGCTCTGATACCAACTGACGCAGCGGAATAAACGGGATAATCGCAAGACGTTGATTCGCGCACGAATACCCGGCTTGTGATCTTCAAATACCAATTGATTCTAAGAATACCTTGATATTTGGCATCAAAAATCGAAATCTATTCAAGATGACGAATTCTGGAAAAAGAGAGAACACTCTCAATAAAATTTCATTCAAAACAAATCTATTCTCTCATATGCCATAAGGCTTACATATATATAGGCAAGCTTGAAAGTTGTCATAACTGAAAAATGACTAAAACCTATTAAATAATATTAAATAGCATTTAAAAGGAAAAACTAAAATTGACATCCTATTAAAAGACATTAAATTCTATGAAACCGACATCCTATTAAAGACATTAAATCCTATTAAAAATTCTAATAAATGATACTAAAAATTATTCTTTAAAAATATTAAATGATATTCTAAAGGCATTGACCACATTATTAATTACGAATTTGAGAAATCCAAAAGATATGTAAAGTACGTCGCTCCAACACGAGTAGTGTAAAATTAAAGGCCGGTGGCATATGTTGCAGACATAGGATTTTCCGTCTCTTCATCATATGCTGCATCATCCTCTCCTCAAGTGAACAGCTTAAATAAATGGAGGAATGAGGATGGAATGACTGCACATAGATTAAAATAGTGACAATATAATGTTGTATTTAGCTCCACAACTAAATGTATTGAAAGATCTGGTGTGAGTTTTCACAGTTTATACTTGGATTATATTTAGATTGATTACTTTATGCACAAGAACTCTAAGAAGTCAAAGCTGTTGTGTGATTGATACAAGAATACAGAAAATCACCTTTTAGGTTAATTGTACTAAGGATAAAAGTTTTTCAGCTTCTCCACTAGCTCTTTAGCCTTGACCATATATGCTGCACATATGTACCTTCCTTTAGCTTCTGGTTTTTCATATGCCAAGAGCAGTGCATTCCCTTCTAAACAAATGAATAGAAAACATTAAACCTAAGACGCAACACTACAACTTGATGTAGAAAACACATATACGAGAGAAATGTTTTGACGAAGAATAAACAAAAACAAACCTAGGTATTAAGCACAGTCTCAAGATTACATATTTAATCGGACAAAATATTCCAGAATGCACTATTTAAATATAAATACATAATGCAAACATGAGAATAAAGTTTTTTGTATTATCTAAGTTTTCTAAGCCAATATAAAGACTTAGTGCCTAAAGTAGCTTGTGTAAGGCCTTTTTAGTACTTTCATTATTCCAAACAGATGTTGATTCTATCCAACAAAGATATACCTTTAAATAGCATGAGGAGAAACAAAGTACTGGAATTCAATGTAGATTGAAGCATTAGCCCGAGAATGAGAACAGGACACGCCCTCACCACATCCATATCGCTTCTCTTTGTAAACTCCACAGCCTCACTTTCAACTTTTGTCTTGGAAATACCATACCGGTTTTGTCCAATTTGTATGCTATAGATAAGAATATTGGAATATATTTTCTTCCAGGAACAAAGCCATAAGAATCAAAGTTAACAAGCATATAAGTTCATTTCGATTACCTTCCTTGCCATTTGAAAATCCATATTAGACTAATAAGGTTCGTCCTTCACTCTATCCTTGGGCCAATTTTGATTCATAGAAATAGCAATGCTAGAGGATACTACAATGACACGTTTTATTTTTGCTTCTAGACATGCTTGAAGTACATTAAGCGTGTCCTTTATTGCTGGCTCAATTAATTCCACTTGAAATAGATCGATCACAGAATTGAAGATATATGGTAAGTCTAAATATATATCCTTAAATATAGAAACCTTTAGAAAATTTTACACTGTGAAATTCCTTATCCCATATGGTACTAAATTAAACTTTGTATCAATATAACAATTCCATAATCATCACATGATTTGATCGTTATCAACAATTGAAATACCAAATAAGCGATAAAAGGTCTAATCAAGTTATGTATCGACCTTATAGAATAATTATTAGTATGTATATATCAATCCGATAAATGAATTTTTAAATGCATTGTAGGAGAAATTTTGCAAGTTCAACATTTTTCTAGAAACATAAGTGTGCTATTCTAGAAAATCGATATGATTTTGATAGTTTCCAGGAAGTACCATTATAATTACCTAAATGTGAATGATACAGCAAAGTCTAACATCAGTCATAGTGTCTAAAAAAGAGCCTTACCTCTAGATCTTTAACATGGTGTGTTGGAAGAGGACTAGCAACATGGAACACCCCACTACAACCTTCAGTTGCAGCGTAGAGGAAGCTACAGTCCAGCAACTCGGCCTTGAAAAGTTTAATTATGAGATGCTTTATACAGTTTAAACAGATGAGCATTTTTATTCTCATCTCCTGGAATTACTACCAAAAGTAGAATCTATTAACTATATAAATGAATGATAAATGAGAAACAACATGCACTTGCACAAAAAAATTGAGAATCAAAATGAAACCATTCAACTTTTGAGTAAGATCTTCAACTCTATTCATAATCACAAGTTGTTAAACTTGTGACTTTAGTTGGTATCACAACTTATCAAACCAGTTAAATCAGACGTATAAACACCTAACTCATGGTCTACCAATAAATTATACTTAAACTGGTTTGCATTTCTACTGCTTACTGGCACCATTTGCTCGAGTAAAAGGTAGCCTACCTAAAGGATCTATCACTTGGAAAAATGTCACTACATGTCGCACCATATTCCATGTGGCAGACCTCTAATGGGAATCCAGCTGTATTAAGTCTTACATGCCTACTTCAAGTACATGAGGGAATAATTATGAGAAATAAAGCAAAAAAAATTTGAAAAAAGTTCTAAGAATTTGTGTAGAAGTTTATCAAAGATTACTCGAAGTTTGCTGATGTCAATTTAGAACCAGAATCAAAGACATTTACTGTTGTTTATGCAACTTAGAAGGATGATGTGGCACGACGGACAAGGCTAAGCCAAGGCCGACCCAAAGCTGCCAACCTACATATTTAAGGCTGCTGGCTTATATTTCAAAGCCACCGGTCTACATTCCCAAAACAGCTAGCGTTGGTAGATTTCAGACTTTTGTTTTAAGTCTAAGGATTTTTAGCTTCTTTCTTTTTTTTAAAAAAAAACTGCCAGCTTTGTTTTAATGTTTTAGGTTTTCATGTAATGGTATATGTAGGCCTTGCTCTTGTTCATCAAACATAACTTCGATGAAAATTAACATTTTTGAGAGATTATTCTTCTCTTTGGTTCTTTCAAGAACTTGAACTCTTCAAGAATTGTGTTCTTTGCATGCCGAGGTTCTTCGTTGGTATTATCTAAGGGGTCGTGATCTATATCAAGGTTCCTAAGTTTACTCAATCTTAAATCAAGGTTTTTCTATCAATCTATACCAAGGTTCATGGAATTCTCAATTATAAGGTTACGTTCAATTATACCTCTGATTATATTATGGATATTTCATCGGATCAAGGTTCGTGTTCGATTCTTATAGTCTTAGAATTCACAAAGTCGTGTCAAACATGCATCAAATTGGTATCAGATCAAGGCTTTCTAAGAATCACTACAATCTAGTTCGAATTGAGGATGGTACATCCAAGCCCAAACTCAGTTTGTCCATATCTTATATTTTAATCCTATTAGTTGTTGATTTGCCTTTGTTCCTTTAGTGTTCTTGTTACAAAGACAGAGAGAGAGAGAGAGAGAGAGAGAGAGAGAGAAGAAAAGGATTATCACAAAAAAAGAAGAGAGAAAAAGAAAAGAAATATATATATATATAAAGATTCTTTGAAGCCCACCAAATTTATGAATTGATCCTTAGGATTCATCAGTCGGGGAATTAGGTTTTGTGCTGAATACGCAGAGATAGTAGCGAAATTTGCTAATTGATTTTGCAAGTTCGCTAAAGAATCGAAAGACAAGGAATTGAGAGGGTAAGGTAGTGAGAGTAATAGAGTGATTTATGTGACGCTTGAGAGTTGAGTGTCATTAAAATTATGAGTGAAACACATGAGAGAGAGAGAGTGTGTGTGTGTGTATGCTATGAGGTTTTCTTTTTCTTGTTATTCTATTTAAAATTTCAAGATGTAAAATTCCTCAGAGAAAGGGATTATTAGAGGAGATGACAAGATGGGAGAGATGATGGACATGATGAAATAGATGATGACCAAGATGTCCCAATATGACGAGTAGTTGGCGCAAGTAGAGGCTGAAAGGAAAGAGAGAGTTTCTCTTAAGCGTAATACTAAGCCTTACATGAAGCCAGAGGACTATGACGAAGAGTTGGAATTTGGCAATGACTATGAGAATGTGACGCTTACTATTACTAGAGGTATGGGAAGATGAAGAGAAGAGGCATGGCGTGGAGGTGAGAGAATTGATGATAATGTGAATAACATTAAATTTAAGATTCCATCTTTTCAAGGTCACAGTGATCGAATACATACCTCGAGTAAGAGAGGAAGATGGAACTTTTGTTTGCTTGCCAGAAGTATTATGAAGAAAAGAAGATGAAACTTGCTAAAGTAGAGTTTAGTGACTATGCTGGCATCTAGTGGAAGTAGCTAGTCATTAATTGAAGAAGGAATTTAGAAGATCCTGTGAGTACATGGTAGGATTTGAAAACAATTATGAGAAAGAGGTTTGTTCCTAGCCACTATTATCAGGGTTGTATTAGAAGTTGCAAGGTCTTACTCAAGGAAGTATGAATGTAGAGGAGTATTTTAAGGAGGTAAACCTTAATGATGAAGAATGATATTAAGGAAGATAGGGAAGCCACAATGGCAAGGTTCTTGACAAGGTTAAATAGAGAGATTGCAGATCGGGTTGATTTGCAACATTATGTAGAGCTAGAGGACATGTATTAGATGGCTCTTAAGTTTGAAGAGCAGATGAAGAGAAAGGGAAAATTCAACAAGGGTGCTTCTTCTTCCATCACTTCATGGAAGGGGAATTAGAGGAAAGATGATAAACTTGAATAGAAGTCAAAGCCTGTACAAGCTGCAACCAAGGACTCAATCGCGTTACAGCAGCATATGTTGTTTTAGGTGTAATGGAGCGAGTCATATAGCTTCTCAATGTCCTATTAAGTGAGCTATGGTGACCTTGGGCAACGATGAGTATTGCACTGCTAGTGAGAGTGAAATTGAAGGGATGATGAGATGCCTAAATTAGAAATGTGACTAATCATGAGTATATGGACACATATAATGTGGCCATAGTGATTAAGCGTACATCAAGTACACAATAGTTGAAGGAATAATTCTTTCATGTGAGGGAAATTGTTCAAGGTAAGGAATGTAGTTTAATTATAGATGAAGGTAGCTGTACGAATGTTGTTAGTAATGATATAGGAGATTCTATGTTACCTACAATGAAACACCAAAATCTTATAAGTTGCAATGGCTGAATGAATCGAGAGAAGTAAAAGGGAATAAGTAGGTTATGTTGTCATTCGTGATGGGTAGCTACAAGGATGAAGAGTTATGTGATGTAGTTCCCATGAATGCAAGCCACATCTTGTTGTGTAGGCCGTAGTAATTTGACAGGAATGGGCATCCGAATTGTTATATTGCGTGAAAGGATGGTAAGACCTTCGCTTTTCACCACCGTCACCACAACTTGTGCTTGAAAGTTAGTTGAAGCTAAAAAAGGAAGATGAGATGTTGAGAGCAGTGAGACTAAGAGAGAAACACGAGAGATGTGAGAATATAACACGAGTAGAAGAGATGAAAAATAAAAGGAGTGATGATAAAAGAAAAGAGAGTGAGGGAAAAAAGCAGTTGAAGTGCTTAGCTACTAAGAGTGAGATTAAGAGTGCTTATATGAGAAAAGGCCAATAATTGTACTCATGTATAAGGAAGCTTTGATTAACACTAACAAACTTAATTCTTCTATTCCTAGTGTTGTTATGTCTCTTTTGCAGGATTATAGAGATCTTTTTCCTGAGGAGATTATTGGAGGATTACCATCTAGTAGAGGCATTGAGCATTAGATTAACTTTATGCCTGGAGCTTTTATTCTAAATAGGCCTACATATAGTTGTAGTCCTAAAGAGACAAAAGAGATCCCGAGGCAGGTTGAAGATTTGCTGGCAAAGGTTTTGTCCATGAGAGCATGAGCCCATGTGTTATGCCAGTACTATTAATGCTGAAAAAAGATGGAACCTGGAGGATGTTTGTGGATTGTAGAGCCTTCAACAAGATAACTGTAAAGTACCGACATCCTATTCCTAGGTTAAATGACATGCCTGACGAGTTGCATGGTTCCTATTTATTTTCTAAAATTGATCTTAAAAGTGGGTACCATCAAATTAGGATGAAAGAGGGAGACGAGTGGAAAACTACTTTTAAGATAAAATTTAGCTTTATGAGTGGTTAGTTATGCCATTTGGGTTAACTAATGCACCTAGTACCTTGATGAGATTAATGTACCATGTTATGAGACCTTTCATTGGAAAATTTGTTATTGTGTATTTTGATAATATTTTGATATACAACAAAAGTCTAAATGACCATGCTGAACATTTGAGATGTGTTCTAGATGTGTTGAGGAAATAGTGTATACGCTAATAAGAAAAAGTGCTCTTTTTGTTTGGAAAAGGTTATCTTCTGAAGATATGTTGTCAGTGCTAGAGGCATAGAGGTAGATGAGGAGAAAATTAGATCAATTAAGATTGTCCTACACCTACTAGTATCACTAAGGTAAGGAGTTTTCATAGTCTAGCTAGTTTCTATAGATATTTTGTGAAAGATTTTAGTACACTAGCAACATCATTGATTGAAATTGTTAAAAAATTTGTTGGTTTTAAATGGGGTGAAGCACAAGAAAATGCTTTTAATTTACTTAAAGAAAAATTATGTTTTGTGCATTTGTTATCTTTGCTTAACTTTTCAAAGACCTTCGAAATTGAATGCGATGCATCTGGCATTGGCATTGGCATTGGCATTGGCGTTGGAGCTATTTTTATTCAAGAAGTTAAGCCAATTGCATACTTCAGTGAGAAATTAAGTGGAGTGGCTTTGAGTTATCCCACTTATGACAAGGAACTCTATTCTCTAGTAAGAGCTTTGGGGACTTGGCAACATTACTTGTGGCTAAAGGAGTTTGTGAACCACACTGATTATGAATCACTAATGCATTTGAGGGTGCAAGGAAAGCTGAATAGGAGACATGCCCGCTGGATGGAATTTATTAAGACTTTTTCCTATGTTATCTGCTACAAGCAAAGGTAAGTAGAATGTGGTTGCTGACACTTTATCGTGCAAGTATGTTCTTCTCTCAGCTCTTGATACAAAATTGTTAGGCTTTAACATATCAAAAAATTGTATGCCGGTGATCATGATTTTTCTCCCATATTTATGCTACATGTGAGGAAGGAGTTTTAACAAATTTTATAGGCATGCATGAGGGCTTTTTATTTCGAGAGGGAGATTGTGTGTGCCTCAATGTTCTATGAGGGAGTTACTTGTTAGGGAGTCTCACAGTAGAGGTTTGATAAGGCATTTTAGAGGACTAAAACTCTAGACATTTTATCTAAGCATTTTTATTGGCCTCATGTGTAAGGATGTTGAAAGGATTTGTGATCGTTGTATTGTTTGCAAAAAGGCTAAATTTAGGTAATGCCCCATGGGTTGTATACACCTATTCCAGTACCTAGTGAACCTTGGAATGATAATTCTATGGATTTTGTTTTGGGAGTGCCTACGTTAAAAAGGGTTATGATTCAATTTTTATTGTTGTGGATAGGTTTTCTAAAATAACATATTTTATTGCATGTATTAAGGCTAACAATGCTACTCATATAAATGATTTATTCTTAAAAGAAATTTTTTTATTGCATGGAGTTCCTAAGAGTATTGTTAGTGATAGAGATGTCAAATTTTTAAGTTATTTTTGAAAGGTTTTGTGGAGTAAGTTAGGAACTAAATTGTTGTTTTCTACTACATGTCATCCATAAACTAAAGGAAAATGGAAGTAGTGAATAGAACTATGAAAACTTTGTTACGTGTTGTGTTACAAAAGAATGTTAAAACTTGGGAGAGTGTTTGCCATTCATTAAGTTTGCATATAATCACACCGTTCATTCTTCTTTTGGTTTTTCACCATTTGAAATTATTTATGGTTTTAATTCGCTCACCCCTTTGGATTTATTACCATTTCCTGTTGATGAGCATGCTAGCTTAGATGGTAAGAAGAAGGTAGAGGTAGTGAAGAAGATACATGAGTAGGTGTGACAAAGAATTGAAAAACGAAACGGGCAATACACTCAACAAGCAAATAAAGGTTGAATTTGAGAAAAGAGTGGTTCCCAGCTTAAAGGAAGCCGAAGCTAGATCCTCGAGGAGATGGGCCATTTCAAGTGATTGAAAAGATTAATGATAACACCTACAAGTTGGATCTACCAACTAAGTATAATGTAAGTGCTATTTTCAATGTAGCTGATTTAACTCCTTTTGATGTAGGTGAGGAAGATTCGAGGATGAATCCTTTTGAAGAGAGCAGGAAAGATGGGAATCCAGTTGCATTAAGTCCTATACGCCCGCTTCAGGTACCTAAGGGAATGATTATGAGAAATAGAGCCAAGAAACTTCTGAAAGAGTTCCAAGGATTTGTGTAAAAGTTAATTGAAGATTACTTAAAGTTTACTAATATCAATTTAGAGCCAGAATTAAAGACATTTACTGTTATTTATGCAACTTAGAAAGAGGATGCGATACGACGGATGAGGCCGACGGCTTTTCAAAGTTGCCGGCCTACATTTCTTAAAGCTAACATTTGTAGACTTTGGATTTTTTTTTAAGTCTAGGGATTTTTAGTTTATTTTGTTTAAAGCTGTCAGCTTTGTTTTAATGTCTTTTAGGTTCCCATGCAATAGCATATGTAGGCCTTGCTCTTGTTCTTCAAACATAACTTTGATCAAAATTAATATTTTTGAGAGATTATTCTTCTCTTTGGTTCTTTTAAGAACTTGAACTCTTCAAGCATTGTGTTCTTGTTGTGCCTTTCACATATCAAGATTCTTGGTCGGTATTGTCTAAGGGGTCGTGATCTATATCAAGGTTCCTAGGTTTACTCAATCTTAAGTCAAGGTTTTTCCATTAATCTATACTAAGGTTTGTGGAATTCTCAGTTCTAGGGCACGTTCAATTATTCCTTTGATTCTATTCTAGATATTTCATCAAGTTAAGGTCTGCGTTCAATTCTTAGAGTCTTGGAATTCGCAAAGCCATGTCAAGCATGCATCACCCTCAATGGAGGGTTTTGCTAAAGATAGATAGTCCAGAGACTACATATCTTTTTTTTTCATTGGCTCGGTATTTTGATGTCAAAAAAGTAACACTAAACTGTTGGGAATTTAAGGACCAAGAGCAGCAGAAATTATAATTTTTTTAATGTAAAATGAATCGTAAATCCTTAATTGCGGATCCATGCGATTCAATCAAATTAGAGCATATCAAATTACCTTTTTGATGCTTTTAGATTTTGGAAATTCATATTTGAGATGTTACAAACACGAACACCCTCTACTGTATCTACACGAATGACTTTCCAATCATATCTCTGATTGTGTGTTGGCACGTTGGACCAATTCTAAATTTAGGGAATCTCTCTCAATAGGGTCTTTCACGTTTTGAGTTACAGAGTTTCTTTATAATTCTAATGTGACGACAAGCGTCTGTTGAAACCTTAGGGGAGATCACTGTATTCTATTTATAAGATACTGTGTCATAGTCAACTGCCTTAATTTTATTAAGGATTTCAAAGGTTATTAAGAATTCCAAAAGACATACATAAGTTATTAAGAATTCCAAATGACACACTTCTTATTGGACATCCATCAGGGGAGTTGTGTTAGTTTGTGGATCTCAAACTTCTTCGAGTTGTATTTTACTCCCACTGGTTTCTTTAGAGACAAATTCTCTTTCTAGAAAGTGACCATTACAAGCAACAAACACTTTGTTCTCAGATCGATTGTAGATGTAATATCCTTTTGTTTCTTTTGGATATCCCATAAACAAGCATTTATTAGATTTGGGGGCTAATTTGTCAGACACTTGATGTTTGACATATGCATCACAGCTCCATATCTTTAGAAAAGACAAATTGGGACGTTCCCCATTTCATAACTCATACGGTGTCTTTTTAACCGATTTTGATGGAACCTTGTTCAATATAAACACAGCAGTTTCTAGGGCATATGCCCAAAAGGATATTAGAAGATATGTTTGACTCATCATTGATTGAACCATATCTAATAAAGTTTGATTTCTCCGTTCATAAACACCATTCCATTGTGGTGTTCCTGGAGGAGTTAACTATGAGATTATCCCATAATCCCTAAGATAGAAAAATTTTGGCTTAAATATTCACCACCTCGATCTAATTGAAGCGTTTTAATATTTTTACTAAGTTGATTTTGTACTTCATTTTTGAATATTTTGAAATTTTTAAAAGATTCAAATTTATGCTTCATTAGGTACACATATCCATACCTACTAAAGTCATCAGTAAAAGTAATGAAGTATAAATAACCTCCTCTAGCGGTAAACTCAATGGTCCACGTACATTTGTATGTATGAGGCTCAACAAGTCATTAGCTCTCTCATTTTGTCCAGTAAAAGGAGCCTTTTTCATCTTACCCATTAAACAAGACTCGCATGATTCAAATGATCCAAATCAAATGAATATAAAAAATCCATCTTGATGAAGCTTTGATATGCATTTCTTGTTAATGTGTCCTAAGCGATAATGCCACAAGTAAGTTGGATCCAAATTATTAGATTTGAACCTTTTGGTATTAATGTTATAGATGGACTTATAATCAAATTCATAGAAGTTTAAAACATAGAGACCATTCATCAAATGAATAAGACCATAAAAATATCTCCATGATGGATGGAGATTGTATTATTCTCAATAGTAAATCTAAAACCATCCTTATACAAACATGAAATCGAAATAACGTTGCTACTCATATCAAGCACATAATAGCAATCATTTAATACCAAAATAAGTCTAGAAGGTAAAGTTAATTCAAAATTTCCTACGACTAATGCAACAACTCTTGCTTTATTTGCTACGCATAGGTCCACTTCACCTTTAGCCAACTTTCTACTTTGCTTTAGACCCTGTACATTTATACAAATGTGAGATTCACATCCAGTATCTAATACCCATGATGTAGAAGTAGATAAATTGATTTGTATAACATAAATACCTAAAGTAGTAGTCTCACTACCCTTCTTCTCTTTTAGATCCTTCAAGTATAGCTTGCAATTCCTCTTTTAATGACCTGGTTCATTGCAGAAGAAGCAAACCCCTTCCTTGGGCAGTTTGGCCTTAGGCTAGGGTTTAGACCTTTTAGCTTTCGTCTGACCTTTTGCTTTGCCCTTGTCCCTGACGTTGGCTTTTCTCTTCTTGCTCTGTCCCTTTTGAACTAACAAAACATTATTATTTTGTTTTAATGTTCTGTTCTGCTTCCTTGAGCATCCCATGCAATTCCATAATAGACTTATCCATTTTATGCATGTTATAATTCATCACAAATTGGTCATAGCTAGGAGGTAAAGAGCCTAGGATCATATCAATAGCCAATTCCCTAGCAATTGGAGAACTAAGCTTCTCAAGTCTATTAATATAGCTCTTCATCTTGAGTACATGTGCACTCACGAAGCTACTTGGAGCCATTTTACAAGAATTCAATTCTCGTGTGACTGCAAACCTCTCATGCCTTGCCTGTTCTTGGAACATTTCCTTTGGGTTGGCTATCATCCAACATTCATATCCTTCAATGCTTTTATTATACCCCTGTGTTGATATGATATAAGACACAATATGTGATCATCACTGTATGATCCTTCACGGCTTCTTTTTAGCTTTTTCAGGAACCATGACCATGTGTCACTTGATTCCTTATCCACCAACGCAAATGCCAGTGGAATGATATGATTCGTTCCATCTACACAATATGTAATTAATAAACTGTGTGGATATTTTCCATACAAAAATGTCCCATCAACACTAACAACTGGTCTGCAATGTCTCAAGGCTTCTATACAAAGCCCAAATGCCTAAAACAATCTACAAAATATCACATGTGTTGTCCATGCAATACCTGCATGTGGGTTAGTTCTTTTGATAGCAGCTATCATTTTTAGTAACCCATAGTATGATTCATCTCAACACATCTTCAATTGCTATCATTTTCACCCCCCAGACTTTCGTTGTCGGCATCACATACCCATACGTGTCTTCAATATGCTCTCTAAGAGTCAAGATTTTAACATCAGGGTTATTCTTCACTTAGCCCAAGAAACATTGGCTCATGAATATTTGGTCAAGCTGTTGGTAATTCTATCTAAAGATCTTATTTTTGCATGTGTATGGATCATCAATAATGGTAATCACAAAGTCGACATCCCAACGTTTTTATTGTTCATGAAGTCACCATTCACAATTACAAGTCGTTTTGGCTTCACAAACAACATTCCATATCTTCTTATTTGATTCTGTCACTATGAAGTTATAGTGATTCTTCATGTGCCACATTTTCACCACATAGCCCAAACAGCTTCAGTTTTAAACCTCATTCCAGTCTTAAATTCATTACCTAAACACATGTCTTTAGATTTAATGGATTCTTCCTTGTAAGATGTATAACTGTCACCAACATCCATATTGCTTAGGAATGGGAAAAGGATCTTGGAATGATGAACTTTCACTATTTTGTTGGTTTGCTTGAGCACTTTCTACAACACTTTCTTCTTAAAGTAGTTCATTTTTCTTTGGAGACTCGTTTTCATCACTTAATGCATTGATCTCAAATGACATCTCATTCTCCTCATCTTGATTCTCATTAAATATTACTTCATATTCTGAATCAGTTTCTTATAGAGCCTCATCTATCTCTTCCTTAATATCACTTGCAATGTAAATATTTTCTTCAACTTTTGACATTAAACTATTGCTCCTTTCTAGATGTTTTTTAAGCATTTACAGACTCTTATGTCACTAGCCTCTTTGGTACTGCCGTTTGATCCACTATATTTTGCTCCACAGGCATGGCTGAGATATTTTTAACTTCAATATACAATTGTTGAAAGCATGTCATACTAAATGCCTTTGCAATATCAATATGACCTTCAACATCCACATCAATACTAATATCTTTTAGCATGACTTCTTTGTATGTTGGACTGTAGGTTGATATATGCTTGTGGTACATTGCAAGCTTACTTCCTCAAGGATCAATTCCCAACTCTTCACATACCAAGTTTAAGAGACTGGTGTAATCAGTATCCGTCCTTACTTTTATATTCCTTAGTGGTCCCTTATCATAATATGGTCCATCCTGACTTTGCAAAATCTTACCATTGGCTAAAAGAGAAATTTTAACATAATCTGTCATTGTTATTGTTCATTATACAAATAATAGCATAAGATAATCAACCATGTTAGTTACATAATGTTAGATAACCAAAGTGCATATATGATATGCATGATTATTTCATTACCTTATAATTTCCATTTCATTCCATTTTTCCTATTTTTATTCACAACCATTTCATTCAATTCAATTCCTAACTCCTATCAAGTAGCACTCTTATAAAGCTCAATGATATATAAAGCAAAACTAGTTGAATGCATATGCTCACATACTTCAATTGATAGCATTTAGGTCATGACTTTTTGAAGGGGTCTGTAAGATGGATATTTAAACAATTTACCCTATAAATCCATGCTTAGTTATACCAAGCACATTGGGAAGAAGTTGGAGTAGTGGCAAGAACAAATGATAGCACACTTTAGGGGCATAAGTTATAACTCTGTTTAGATTTCCAATGCCAGACAACTTTGGTAATTACCAATCTATATCGCTATACAAATTGCTATTCAGGTTGCTTAATACTTGATGATTATATTCTTAAAATGGATGGGTTTAGTGAAGGATAACTACTTGATGTATAAAAGATAAAATCCAAATGCCTTACTCGCAGAATAGCTTTAAAATTTCCAAGAGAAAAGAAGAGCAAAAAAAAAAAAAAAAAGTGTTGGTTCCTTAGCTATTGTAACTTCTACCGAAAATGTTAACATAACTGGATGTCATCAACAACCAACTAAATCTATAGTCAAGTAGTCCCACTTTGCTTATGCATGAGCAATTTCTTATTTTTCTTAAGGCACAAGCATGGTATGATCAATGAGAATTTCTCACCATATCCCATAATATCAACAATAAAATATGATAAACAAATAAAACATTGGAAAAAAGAATTATACTTACAAAGCAATGTTGAAGAATACCATAAAACTGGTATTTTCAAATAATGTAGATTGTGGGACAAATTTTCTTTTGTAAGGTTAGAATAGAGACACAAAGCCAACCACTATTGCTAAAACGAGAAATCCAAACAAGATATAGCCCTAAATAACAGTTGGATCAGATGGATACTTACAAATAACAACACCTTTCCCTTCTATGGGAGTGCTTGATGCTGGCTGTAGAGACTAACAAAATAGATCAATTATCTTAGCATAGAGTTAGGGATGTAAACAGGTCGGGTTATTCTGTCCCAAACCTGACCCGATTATAAATTGGGTGTCCCAGAACCCGACCCGACCCGAACCCGACCCGTTTACATGGCAGATTTCTTAGATGCTTTGGCCGAGGCGAGCAACGGTTGAATATCTATCTCGGATTCTCTCATGAAATCATCAGCTTTGAATGTGTCCTTATCATAAACAAGCTGCAAGCCACATTATAAGCTTATTCAAATCTAACCAAAGTGATTATAAATTTAACAAGTTTAACTTTTAGATTGGACATTCTATAACATATAGCAACACGTAAACAGTCTTGGAGATATTCATGCATAAATCTGGATTTGACTAGCAAAAAGTATATTTAGTATCCAAAACTTTTTCCAATACAAGCTAGAATACAGCACTACTATGAGATGCCAAATCCCTTAGAAATGGAGAAGATTCTGGAGGAAAACTCGGCAGTGGTTTATAAGCTTGAAGTAGTAGGCATTAAAGCAATATTAGCTGGAAACTTTTGGACCAAGATCATGAAAAAGGGTCCATAATTGGTTTGGTTTTTTGTCATCACTTTGTTGGGACATTACACATACTTTTAAGCCTGGCACAAAGATCGAGTGCTTGTAAATCAACACTAAACCAGATTTTAATAGAAGAAATGTTATACCACTTTTAGAGGAGGGACGTTTCTGGAATGGATAACATGAGCTTTTCATTCCAAACTGGATTCAGGTTGTTCTTTATTACCTTTGTTCTCACTGACTACAATAAAAAGTTCAAGGAACAAACAAAAGTTAACTCATTTTCTGCCACTTTACGCTGGATAAAGCAAAGGCTCTTGCAAGTAATCTTAAGAACTAGAAGCTTACTTGATGCCCAAGGGAGAGGATGACATAAGGGTCACTTGTCCTTACATCTCTCACAACTAGGTTGGTGCCTCTAACCACACTTACTTTTATGAGACCAACAAATTCAACCATTCCTGCCTACAATTACATATAGAAGTAATTAGAAAAAATGTGACTCAATACATGAATAACAAAATGATTATATGAAAAGCATCATTCAACTAATGAATAAGTAAATTCCTTAAACTAAAATTTTTAATTTTTTTAATTTAATCTGGTCGGGTTTTCCTAACGGGTTATGAGTACAACCCAAAACCCGATCCTAAACCCTATAGGGTCTGACCCTATAGGGTTTTTAGCTGGGCGGGCGGGCGGGCGGGTACCCTATAATGACCCGCCCCGGTTGCATCCCTACATAGAGTATGCACATGAATGAAAAATAATCAAAATACAAGAGCTGAAAATCTTTTGCAAAAAATCATATAAGCAAACAAGGATTAAGGAAACCACAAAATACTCTTCTGCTATCTAAGCAAGTACTTGAAAAACTTCTAAATTTCTAAAAATTAGAAGTGTAACAGAAGAATGGACAGTTTATTTATTAATAAAATAGAGATGATCAAAATTTCATAGTTTGTTCATTTGCAGAGCATCAAGTGATGTAATTAATACAAGTAGTAACAAACACAAATCAATAGTGAATTAGACTCAACTAAACCCCATTCTATATAATCAACTAATCGACAATTACAATAGAAAAAATAGATTCTAACAAAAGGAGTAAGATATACGAAACAGAAACCCTGTTAGCCCAAGCTGTGGCTACAGACTTGATAGAAGTCTCAATAGTAAACACAACCTTATGCCTTTCAAATATATCCTAAAAAACAAACACGCACATTGAAATTTAAACAGAATCTAAGATGCAATGATATTCGGGAAATGAAATTAGGGAAGTTTAATTACTTTGGTATAGTTGTTGTAGTGCTTTTGAGAGATACTCGAAGCTCAATTTCCAGAAATAGAGGAAAATTTTAGCACAAACGCTACACACATTGAATTAAATATTTCATCAAACACTTGCATACAAACCCTAATAGTGAACATTTATCATAGAAATTGAAAAAAATTACAAAAAAACAAGCAACATTACCTTACAAATCATATACAAGTTCCAATTGCCTAGAAAGATCAAATGATGGAATCGAGCTTGGAAAAACAAATAAGTCGAGAGGGTTTTTGAATGCGTAAGTGATCTGCGAGCGCGGAGGAAGATGAAGAAGAAGACCAATTTTTATTAAACACTGTGTATCACATATAGGCTAGGCAATACATAGGGTAATATGCTGCGCTTCATTAAACCATGTGTATTACTTAACCTATATGCAGCATTTAATCTTACTGTGTATCGCATACATGCTAAGCAATACACCTGGTAATATGCCCCATTTCATTATACCACAGTGTATCGCCCAACTTATATGCGATACACAGTGAGATTGAGTATTGCATATAGGTTAGGCGATACATGTGTATTGTCACCCCTAAATGCAATATACAAACTTTGAAAAGTTTAAATAGTTAGGTCGCTGTATTGCTGGTAGTAAATATGACACATGTAAAATTTTAGGTATCTCTAGTCCAATATGCGACATAAAGATATTACATTTGTATTTATTTTTATATAATTTATATTTCTATATTCTTCTAAAAAAATACTAGACACGTGTTGTATTCTGTGTGTGTGTATGCACATATAAGCAATGGTTTTTAATAGAATGCCAGCGGTGATGCAATCCTGATCCTTGTGTGCACCTAAAATGTACTTTTGTACTAATTTGCTAGATTTTATTATGATTTTATTATCGTGTAATAAATATTTTTGTATTTAATATGTAAAATATTTTTTTATATAACATGAAATTGATAAAAAAAAAATCTTTATTATATTCTTTACTAGAGAAGGAACTATTACTTGCCAAAAGTCTTTTTTTTTTCCTTTTTGAAAAATATTTCTAATCTTAAAATAAACTTTATTACTCTTGTATAAACTTATTGCATTATCGTAAAACAAATGTAATGTAAATTTGACGAATTTTAAATAAATGGAAAGCTAATGAAAGAAAATGAAAGTAAGTAAATAAAATAAGAATAAAATTTTATACTTATTTGGTTATAAAATGTAGTATTTAAAGAAAGTAACGGAAATTTTATTAAACAAAGTAAATAAAGAGAATAGCTTAATTACCCATATAATCACTTTCCCTCTTTTTTTAATGGTATTTTAGTAATTTCAAATGACTTCCTTCATTTCCTAACCTCCATTCCCAATTTGTAGAGAAAATGCCTCATATTTTCATTCAATTCCCATTAAAGCTAGTTCATTTCCACCTTTACAAAATTAACCAAACACTAGGGCTATAAGTGAGTCGAGACAGCTTGCGAGCTATTCGAGTTCGACTCGGCAAAAACTTGAATTCGACTTGCTTACAATCGAGTCGAGCTCGAGTTTGAGCTACTTAAGTAGTTATTGAGTTCGAGTTCAATCTTTAAAATACTCGACTCGATAAGCTCACGAACTTAATCGAGCTTAATTGAGTATTAAATCAATTCGAGTCGAGTTTGAGTTTATCGAGTATTAAATCGAGTCGAATTCGAGCTTAAAAATTAAAGTTTGATTAAGTTCGAGTTCGAGCTTAACACTATATCGACTCGGCTTGACTCGTTTACAGCCCTACCAAAACAATGGTTCATTCCATTTCTCCCACCTTTCTATCATTTCATTACATTTCCACTTTTCAATCATAGTATTAGTGTTTTTAAATAATAAAAAATTAATAAAATAAAATAAAATAAATTATTTAATATGTTATTCTATGAATATATATTTTTATAAAACAATGTAAATAGTTTCCATATATTCCATAATGTAACTTCTTTTTCAAATCATATTTTATTTTATAACCATTAAAAACATCAAATAAATATCTATGACCATAATAATATGGATGTTATGTTGACAAATGAGAATGCATGGTTCTATTGTTGTAATAAATATATGCATATGGTAAAAATTTACCTATAATTTCTGCACTTTTAATCATTTTGGGTTGTAAATCAATACCATTGACACTTTCCATAAAGCAAGAATGGTCTATACTAAGTTCACTTGGAATGTTATTCCACTTATTTCTGTATAATTGCTATCTGGTGATTAAATAAATACTACATGCGAAGTCTAAAAAAATTGCACAAATATAAATAAATACTAATAAAAATAAGATAAATATCTAATTACAATAATTCCTTGTGAAATCCGTGATCTTAAGGCTCTTATATTCTAAAATAAAATGCAATTAAAAATAAAATAAAACAAAATGACTACCATGTCAATTTACAAACACGAAAAAAAAAAAAACATATGACAAGTAATTAAGAAATATGAAATTCACAATAAATAGTTTCTAATATCATGTAAACAGTATCATAATGGAAAAGATTCAAACTTCAAACAAGCCATAAAGAGATACCTGCAGGCAATTACGAATATACACCGAAATGATAATAATATATTTATATATATATCAATATAATATATTTTTTTCTATATGCATGCTCACATTAATTTTACAGAAACACTATCAAGAACATTATTTATATATATATATATATGACATGAATCGGTGACAACAAGTCAACAACAGTCTTTCTTTCTTTATAATGTACTGCAGGATAAACTCTGGAAGGCGTATCCAAACAGCATTCCTAAGCTCCTAAATCTTAATAAATACCAATGAAGGTCCAGCCAAAAAGATGCACATTAGGGCAATCACAAAGTGCATCTGGCACTGCTTCATCACTTTTCGACATTTTACAAAAGAGGATAAGAGGGGTTGTTTATGCAAATGAGATTGTCACTTGTAGTAGGAGTCTCTTGAACGACCAATGATAAAGTGAAAAGTTTCCTAATGGGAAGAGTTCTTGAGAGTGCTCACATGATATTTAGGGAACTTAAACTAGTTTCTTTGCATTAAAAATAGTCTAACAAATATTTCTGTTTTTAATTTGTAAAATATCTTTTCATATAACATGAAATTGATAAACCTCTACTATATTTTTCACTAAAGAAAGAGCTATTACTTATGAAAAGCCATTACTTACAAATATTTCCCCTTCTTTTTCTTCTTTTTCAAAAATACCTATAATCTGAAAAAAAAAAAAAAAAAAAAGCAAAAAACTTTTGATATCTGAATTTTGTCAAAATTGATAACCATGTATCTGAACTTTGTAAAAATTGACAACCATGTATATGAACTTTTGAAAAGAGCAATTTCATACCTAGGCAAATTTTTTGTGTTTCTTTTTTACTCTATATTAAAACCATTAATGAAAAAAATATGACGTGGATATTTGAACCAATAATGTCATGACACCTATCTATTTTTTTTTTTTAAAAAAAAAAATAAATATAGTACCTTGATCCTAACAATGGTTTAACACTTATAACATTCGGGGAAAAGAACCAACGGATAAAAGAGGGCTAATACTCTCTAACCCTAATATTTATAGAAAATTAAAAATTTTCCTAACTTGACCAAAAGGAAATTCTTAACGGCTTCCACTACAAAGAACGATATGGAGTAACCAAATCATGGGCAAGCCATCTAATGCTTCAATGGCTTCAACACATGGTCATTGTACAACAACGGTCCAATGCTTTGCAATTGTGGTGTGAAGGCGCGATTGTTAGTTGCAAGGATTGAGAATAGACATGGATGGAAATTTTATGGATGTTTGAGGTTCAATAAGGTGTGCTCTTAAGTTTTTCTTTTTTAGTTATTTTCTTTTAGTTTTTCCTCATCTATATTGTCTATTGTGATTGTGCGAGGCTCAAAAAGCTCTTTGTATTTAATTTTTTAATTTCTAAATTTCAATAACATGCTTTACAAATGTTCAATAATTTGTTATCTTTGTTGCATAGGAGCATGGGTGCAATTTTTTTGATGATTGAATTACAAGGAAGATAAGCAAACAAAAAAGCCCGACTATGATGGAGGATATTAATTTGAAAGACAAAATGTTTGCCTTATTAGAACATGATGGGAGGATAGAAATATAATGTCTTTAGGGTTGGAGACGGAACATGCATTGCAAAGAAAGACCAATGCTCTAAAAGGCGAGATAGGAAGGCTTGAAGCAGTTATCAAATTGTATAAAATTATTCTCATGATGACGTAGATGAGACTTTTTTTTAAGCGGTTCAATTTGGATTAAAAGTGCAATTTAGATTAACATCTGAACCGAATCATATTTTATTTGAGGGAAGCCCACCCGAATCGCAATCCAAACCTCTAAAATATCAACCACAGATTCGGTTTGTTGGTTCGGTTCATTTGGTTTTTTCCTATCCAATGCCACGTACGTACATGTCAACATTGAATTTAAATAAAGAGATTGATCCGGACGTTCACAGAAAACCGCTATGTTGGTAAATAACAACCTTTCATTGCCCTTTTCCTCTCTTTCTCCATCTAACCCTAATCACACCACGGACAACCCAAGGAAAGAATAAAACCCTCATTAACTCCACCGTACTTTCCACGATCCAAAAACCCTAAACCCTAATACATCACCTTATCAAAACAAAACAATAAGAACGATAAAAATTCATCAAATTCAGCACCTATGACCAGTAACTGGAGACGAACACTCGGCAATGTACAATCTTTCATCGGCAATTCACTTGGCGGTTTACGAGGAGGTTCGAATCTCGCTTCTTGGATTGTTGCTGGAACTTTAGCTTATTTTCTCTGGGTCAAACCTTCTCAGGATCTCAAGCGTGAGCAAGAGGTTGTTCTTTGTAGCCTTTTAATTTATATTTATATTGGATTTAGCATTCCGTTTTTTTATTTGAATTTTGCATTTTGGTATTCGGTGGTTGTGTAGGAAAGAGCGGCTCTTGCAGCTTCAGATCCCAATCGGTATATTGAAAAGCGAAAGCCGATTCCTGATCCTCAGGTTCGTTTAGTTTCTGCAAAACTCAATTTTATTTGGATATTCATATTTTGTCTGAATTCATAAAAAGAAAAAAATTGATCGAAATAGATGGAATGTAAATCATAAAAATTCAAAAGTCATATAAACACAGACTGAATTCATCTATTCATTGGTTAGGTTAGTGATTGATAAGATGAATTTGATTGGATAGTGATAGGTTGGTGTTGAAAGTTAAAGGGAGTTTTGAGTTTGTGGGGCTTGGATACTAAGAGGAGAAAAAGATTGGGTCTTGTGATAATTATTGACAGTGTTGCTTTTGTCTAATGAGGTTATGGGCTGATGCAGGAAACGGGTTTGATATATGGGAACAAGAATAGAACTAACAAGTCCGGCAATTGAGTGGAGAATGATCATAGTAGTAAGTTCTGATTTTTTTTGTTGCTTACGATGAAGATCATTTCATTTTTATTTATCAATGTGGAATGTTTATTGGGTCTTCTGTTTGGCTTTTAATTATATTGCTTGTAATTTTGGTGGATACATGTTTTAATGAAATACAGCGCTCTCAGTTTACAGTTAGCTTTCTTTTGTCCTTTCGTCATTACTCTTGCAATAAATAGAAAAGAACTAGTTCTACAACTATGGATTCTGTGAAAGCTCTGGTTAGTTAGGAAGCCTTGTTTTAATGTAGTCATTTATGTTCTTGTTTGCATGTACGATTTTGACTTGTCCTGCTGTCTGTCTAGCACACTAGAGTACACAATAGATTTTGGGTCTGCCCAACATAAGAGAGATATCAATATCACTGTTACCATGTTCTCAGTTGCTTAAGGTAGTGTATAAATGCTTACTTTGTCTATTTTAATTCGTATGATGCAACTAAAAGTCATATATAGCTTATTTGTTTACATGTGATATTTCACTTTATACAGCCTTTGAAACTTATTGTATAGCCACGAGAGATGTGCAATAAAATGTAGATAATGGTTTCATATTGAGGCCTGAAAAGATGCTGCTTTCATTTTTTTTTTTATTTTTAACATTCTTCTATATGATGCAACCATAGTGTGGTGGGGGGCAGACAATTGGATGCATGCTCATTGTTACTTGATTTGAAGAAAAATCAACTCTTTTGATGGTTTATTTTCTGACATTTGTATAGGCTTTGGTAATTTAGATAACTTTGACCTTTCATGAGTAACATCCGTTGGGTGAAAGAAGCTCCTTCATGCCGTTGTTAAAAATGCCTTCTAGGTAGAGCAACTTTCTAGGAAACATGCGTAGTAGATGATGTGATATGCTAATAGCCTATTGACAATTTTCTAGGAAACAAGTGTAACAGACAACTTATTAATATGCATTTACTTCTCATTATTTACTTTTTTCAGATATCTCTTAGACCTTGTTTAATTTATGTAATAAAACCTGCTTGTATAAATATTTTTATTGGGAACAATAGATAAGTAAGAGTTATTTTCTGAAGTACAGTTCTAAAGGGATTGGAAGGTTCTCTTTAGTGAGCCCTTATAAGATCGGGGAGTTTCTCTCTTACCAGCACTGTAATCATTAATCACCATAAGTGAGGAATCCTAACAAACTAACAAACATGTCATGAACAAAGATTTTACATTGGATCGCTTGTTGACTAGATCCAAACCTGTGCACATAACAATAAGGTTGTAGTCCCAACTGTCATGGGTGAGTCTAGGGGTTTTGAAGATAATGTCTTGAATTTAAGAATGATACTCATTGGACCGAGTCAAGCATTTGGAAATTAGTGAAAAATAGTGGCTGGACTGTAATCATGGTTCGAGAGGTGATGCAAATCAAGATAAAGATGAGCCGAATGCGATTTGAATGTGACAATGATATTGCCTATCACGTATTTCGGCAATGTGCATGGGGTTCCCAAACCCACTGTGGCCAAGCGAGGCCACAATGGAGCTTAAGGGGGCGACAAACTTTGTTGCTTGACCTCCACTAAGTGTGACAGAGCATCATGCGCTGACAGCTAGTGCTCAGGCTGTGAAGGTATGAGGCATGGCCCGCTGCTTGATCTTCCTGGCTTTGATGACGCTGTGGTGCAGCTAGCATTTCAAAAGGGGTCCCAAACACAAATTTCCATGCCAGTTTTGAAGGGTTATCTTGACCTATGTGTCATGCTATTCCAAGGTGGATATTCTAGTGTATAGCAGATCCAAAGATTTGCTTGCATGGTGCGCTAGGTGTGCAATTATTTGTGGCATGAAAATATGCTGGTGGTGGAATGGATGGGTTTGGTGTCTTTCGACAAGGCTTGGGAGGCCAAATCTGGTATTCTTATGTTAAAAAGGAGTCCATTTTATCATAGAATGTGTTCAAGGAGTACTGCCATATGCTATCTGGGCCACCAGTTAGCAGCAACTCCGTTAGGAAAATCAGCTAATGTGAATTGAGCTGGCACTATGCAGGACAATACGATCCATTCCAGACTTTATTTGCACAAGTGTTGGGTATAACCCCAGCACACCAAGTAGCTCTGTTCACTTCTGGTTTGTTTGAAGCACTCTGGTTAGATATGGAGCCCCAAAATCCCAAGAGCCTTGTTATGACAGTGAGTTTAGCCCGGTATATAAGGAAATGGCCAACTCGATCAGCAACTATCACTTGGGAGCTGGGATGTTACGGCATTAATAGGAAGAAAATGGTATAGGTAAATAGAACATAAGGTTTGAGTCTTGATGGCAAACCAGTGCGTTATCTTATTCAAGAAGAGATGATAGATCGTTGAGTGGAAGGAATGTGTTTGAGAACCCTTTTACTTGGGAACATTGCTGCAAGAAGCTCTTCTGTTCTGGTCAAGGTTAGTTGATGGGGAGTTGGAAAACAAAGATTATATAGAATTCGATTAGGTTGTTGTTCATTGTGAGCCAGGGGACTTGTCGAGGATGGGACTATGGTACAGATAATAGATGCTGTTGACTAATGACTGGTGACAATTTTCTAGAAAAGATATGTAATAGACCATAGACGTAATTTATTAATAATCATTTGCTTCTAGAAAGTAATTGTTTTTAAATGTTTTTTAGACCTCCTTATTCTATGTAATCACCTGCTTGTATATATAACTGTATTGAAAAATTTTATAGAGAAAGAAGAGTTATCATCCGAAGTACTCTTTCGAAGACATCTAACCGTTACCTCTCAATGAGCCTTCATGTAATTTGAGTGTTCTCTCTAATGAGCACAAGAATGAGGGAGTTCTAACATAGTAAAACACTGTATGAACACCGAGAAATTGTCCATTGTCCAGATTCATAATCTGTGGACAACAGAAATGCCACAACCTTTGCATGTTGAAATGTAGGGCAGATGTGAGTTCATTTGTTATTATGGACAATAAATTCCATGTTATGGAAATATAATGCCTAGCTTTCAGTTTTCAACCTTTTTAGTCCTTTTGAGTGTTACTTTTGTTCATTGCTTTTAATCAACAGACTAATGTGCATGGGAACTTAGAATCCTTTTACGAGGGTGAAATATGTGTTTACTAACTTGTAAAAAAGAAATTACACAAAAATAATTACGAAAATTGATGCAAACTCATGTATGAAATGCGATTCACATTTTTCTTAATGAATCACTTGTACAAAATGCAATTTAGCAAAAGTGCTATATTGCTAGATCGCATCTTATAAGTGCGATTCACGTATGGTTATATATGTATTGCATGTGCTATATGTGATTCATGTTTGTCGCATATAACACATGTGATTCATGTGTAAATTAATAAATCCGTCTAGTAGACGCGATATAGTGGTGGTAATTATTTTTATGTAGTTTGTATTTCTGTAATTTTTATTTGGGCGGATTGATAATTTTACAATTTATTCCCTTTTACCATATTTGACCAGTGCTTCTTCCAAAACTTTAAGAGGATAATGCATTCTTCATCTTGTATCTGTCAATGATGTGAGGTTTATGTAATAGCCAAAGATGATACTGGAAAGTCTCTAGTGCTGGTATACTAGTGTATTAGCTCAGATCAGTTATAAGCAAGTTTTAAATGGTGACAGCATTACATTTCTTCTCAAGAGTCTGTCCGCAGTAAATTAGACATGCATAATTTTTTGATTGTCCACCCATAAAGGTGAATATAACCTCTTGTGAAAGTAGATTAGAAAGGCGTTGCTATTTTTTGGCTTGAAAAGGGCTTTTGTACTGCTTTGTTCATGATTTTACTTAGGTAAACAGTGAAGACAAGCAAAGATGTTATCATAGGTTTACTGAACTCTTACCATAGTAAAAAAGGGAGTTTTAGATTTTTTGTCTTCTTGTTGTTGTTGATTAGGTCTCGTAGAATAATTAAAATTTTCTTTGTTCATGATTTTGTTGGTTTTGTCCATAAATGCAATAAATTACCTATATTCTCTCCAATTGCCCAAAAGAATTCCAATTTTTCCATTTTAGTTCTATATTGGTATATTGAATTTGTTTTCCCATTTTTAATGCAAGTCCTATTGATAAATGATGCACATGTTAAGCATACTAGTAATGGAACAAATGCTGAGAGCATGTTGGGCATGTTTGAACATGCCTGTACATCTATCTTCATATGCGATGCCTGTCCCTTTGTCTGATTGATTAGTTCTCTTATATTGTTAAAACATGAGGATGTTTTCTCTATGAATCTTTGATCTTTGCAGATAGACTCTTAGTTTGGGTTTTGCTTTACCTTTTACAGGGGTTGAAAGAGCACAAATGACGTAAAAGAGTGCTCTCATAGAAGCTCTTCTTTTTGTCTGTTTAGGAAATACTATTCTCATAGTGGTTGTGTAATGGTTTCAATATCTGTACATGGCTTTAAAGTTATAGTTTTATCACAGATCCCGAGTAATAAGTGTAGACAATAAAGAAGCTCCATGTTTTCTCTCCTGTGTTTTGCCATTTGATTTTGTTGGGTGGTGAAGACTGCGGACGATAGGAATGTGATGGTTCTGACCTAAACTCATTTGATTCATTTATGATATATCTACTTCCATTCCGCAACACCGTGGCCGTCTTTGATCAAAACTAATCAATCGGATTGGTGATGAGATCCAAACAATTAATATCATTTAAAGATCATGTAGAGGGTTTTAAATTAATGAACTTGGATACAGTTTATTAAAAGGATCTGATTGTTTCATCTTTTTTTTTAGTTGTTTTGGTATTTTATTTTTGTTATTTTCAATAAATATATATTAAATTGATGAAAAATAAATTTTTTTTTATTAACAGATATGATATAAATTCAGATAATATATAGATAAGATAAGATATAGTTGAAACATGAGGATGTTTTCTCTATGAATCTTTGATCTTTGCAGATAGACTCTTAGTTTGGGTTTTGCTTTACCTTTTACAGGGTTGAAAGAGCACAAATGACGTAAAAAGGTGCTCTCATAGAAGCTCTTCTTTTTGTCTGTTTAGGAAATACTATTTCTTAGTGGTTGTGTAATGGTTACAATATCTGTACTGGCTTTAAAGTTATAGTTTTATCACAGGTTCCGAGTAATAAGTGTAGACAATAAAGAAGCTCCGTATTTTCTCTCCTGTGTTTTGCCATTTGATTTAGTGGGGTGGTGAAGACACTGCGGAGGATAGGAATGTGATGGTTCTTTCCTAAACATTTGATTCATTTCATGATATATCTACTTCCATTAACACCATCGCCCTCTTTGATCAAAACAAATCAATCGGATTGGTGATGAGATCCAAACAAGTAATATCATTTAAAGATCATTTAGAGGGTTTTAATATTTTTTTTCTAGCCGTTTTGATATTTTATTTTTATTATTTTAAATAAATATGTATCAAACTGAGAAAAATAATTTTTTTTTTTATTTATAAACAGATAAGATATAAATTCAGATAATATATAGATAATATAAGATGTAATGAAAATCTCTAAAGATTATATATATGATCTTTAATCTTTCTTGTGGCTTAGGTAATGGTAGGTCCCTTTATGGGATTATGGGCTTTTTTTTTATTTTTTTCCCTGCACCTTTGTTATATCACAGCAATTAAGCTCATTTAAGTACATGAAGCACGTTGATGCGTTATGCACATGTAATGGGCCATCTTTCCGACAATGGAGGTCCTTTCGCAACCTCAATACATAATCATTCAGTACATTGTAGTCCGCGGGGTAGGTAGGTTAGGTGAGTACATTTGCAATGATGGCATGTGGGTTATTTGAGAGTTGAGACTGAATAAATCTTGGTTTTACATCCCCTTAATTTAAATCATCCAAGTATTAAATAAATACAAAAACTTAACTAACAAGTTTCCATATATCTTCAGAAAGCGCCGGGCCACTTATTTTAAGGAATCCTCTCCATTAGAACTTCAACACATAAAAAAAAAAAAAAAAAGTTTCACATGTGGATCCTAGGTGGTCCAAAAATTCATTCACTGATGGTTCTCAAATATCATTACTAAATAAATTTGGGAAAAAGTAAGTATATAATATGATGCTGAAAGTCCATAGTCCACCACATTGTGATCCAGTTGCACATAAGCCCAGTTCATCGAAATCGGTTTTCTGGCTCGGATAGCAATTTTCCAATTGAAGGATAAGTGGAATGAATAGTGTCCAGTCAGCATGGCATGGTGCCACGTAGTAATTCGGCACCATGGATTAGTTTAATCTATTCTATAAATTTATCATGGATTTAATCTTCAATGTTTACCTACTTCTTTATGTGAGTTCTTATTATTATTATTTTTATTTTACAAAAATAGGATTTCCATCAATTTTGTTAATTTTATATCAATTATTGGAATGTATTAGTTTCTTATTTGCTTTGGGTGGTTGATTAAGGGATTGGTCTTTGTATGGTTATTACTTGTTCCTTTTTTTTTTCCTTGTTATTTTTAGTTATAATTTCTTTATCATATAATGTAATTAAAAATATTTTATGTTTTTTTTTCATATTTTACAAACGAATACATTTCATAGTCTTATGGATCAAGTTGAAACTAACACAGGTCATGCATGGATAAAAATTAAATAGATTTGATGAAAGTCCCATGTGTGTAAGAGTTTGAAAATATTGAGGACTCCAAAAGAAAAAAAATGTTGAAAACTCAATTGGTAAATATTAAGATTAAATATGTACATTTCTTTTTATGAATAGTGTGTCTAACTGATCTGTATAGTTCTAATATGAACGAAACTTTTAGTGTAATACATTTGAAATGTGAGTAGTAAAACAGTGAATTAGTAATTAAATTGAAAATCAATTGTTATGAATTTTGGCCAAGAAAGAGTTAAAGTAGAACTTGAAATTTGTGGCTTTGATATGCAATAAATTGTTTTCGAACTCTCATACAAATTTTGTTAGGGGATTTATGAAATGTAGAATTCTTTCAAGATACAATTAAGCTTAAAACTTTTATTAACAACTTTTAAAATTTTTACTTTCTAAACCTCACTAAGGCATATTGAGGAGATAATAGTTTTACTGTAGTGGATTTTACTTTTTAGAGGGAAAGAGGATGAAAAAAATTGTCAGGAATCCATGCTTAATCTTCCCTAAATTAATAAATTACATAGTAAGTATGATTTCAAACATTACAATTATGGGCACATATGAGCTAACTTGACCTCAATTAGTATATGAGTTGAGCTCAACTTTATAATAAAGCTTGTTTATTTAAACAAGTCAAATTTGAGCTTAGATTTAGACTTATGAGTTGGCTCCTAAACAAGTTATTTTAGACATAAGAATAGGCTCTTTAGTAGACTCGTGAATCGGATTGTTATTTGAACTTGAGCTCTGATTTAGGATCATGAGATAACTCTTAAACATGTTTATTTAGGCTCAAGAATAGGCTTCAGAGCAAGCTTACTATTAGACTTATTAGTTTTATATTTATGATATATTATATGGAAATATATAATTAAAAATTTATTCAATATATATTTTGTGCCTCTTTTCTATTATATTTGAGCTTAAGAAAAATCAAGATATGGAAAATTTAAATTAAAAAATGAGCCAAAATCAAGCTCAAAAGAATGCTTGATTATTCAAATAAGCCAAGCTGAAGCATAAATTTGAAGTTTGATAAAAAAATTGATTTGATTTGAGCTTAATTTGTAAACGAGTTGAATTTAAGCTTGAAATAAAACTTGTTTATTGAAACGAAATGAATTCAAACCTAAATTTTAACTTTGGTAAAATTTGAGCTTGTGATTGATATCTTTTGAACAAGTCAAGCCTGAACTTTTAAAAGCTTAACCCGACTTGTTTACAATCCTAATTATAATGCATTATCACATTCCTAAAAGTCATAATCCCTAAGACATTGGATTGGATTTTAATTATTTATTTGTTTCATCATATTTGTTCATTTTTGCATCATATTTTTATCGTTTTTAAATAGATTTTTGTTTAGAAGCAAATATTAATGAAAAACAGATAGTTTTACTCATAAAGTAATCAAATAGATACGGTACAGATATGATACATATATAAAACCGATAGTTTTACTAATAAATAGATAAAATAGATACGATACGAATATAATACATATATAATGCAAATAAATTATAGATGAAGATAAGATATGATATAGATAAATTATATGTTGGTTACTAAATGTCTTTAATCATCTAACATAAAGATAACATCCCAAATATTAAGAACAATGCGCTCGTTTGAGTTATAGTCGTGTTTTTCACATATAATAATGTTCTGCGAAAACAATCGAATTATTAAATCACCCATCAAAACGTCCAAACCATTGTGTCTTTAATAAACACTTTTCATTTGTTCGAATCCCACTTAAAGAAATTGGAATCTCACTCTCATCCCTTGTCATCAAGAAATATTTGACGATTGATCCCTGCCATGTGAAGTGTGACACGCATTAACTAATCTTTACTTCTATAATGGGCATATTAATTTATGTTCTATTTGAAAAATTCATATTAAATTGTGTCTGCTACATATTTTCTTGATAAGTTACGGCTGGAACCATAAAATCTATGAAAATTAGTGGAGTATCCCTCTAAAAAAATTCTACTGCCATTTTTTCTTTTAATAATGTACAAAGTCAATCTGTTCTATTTATACACAATAACAAATTATGCTAATTATCACTTGATTTGATGCATAACAACCAGAGTAAACAAAAATCTCGAAGTAGGTAGTAAATCAAATTTATAAAAATTCAGGAGCAATTTTGAGATGTTCAATTTCAACATTATAAATGGGTATAAGTGTGCTATTTTGAAGACTTGAAATAAATTCCCATAATTTTGATAATTTTCAGATCTTATCTTTACGTTGTACCTTATTTTGTTTCTCTAATTCTACCTTTTTATGATATTGTTATGTTTTAAGAAAAAATTTATTATCTATTGCGCGTTACAAATGTAATGGCTAAGTACTAATTATATTTAGATATATAATAGTCGTAATTGGTACATTTAAAAAATTATTATACACATTTTTCAAATACGATCAAACATTTGCAATTTTATTAATATTGTTCACTACTTGTAGGCACACATTATGTATAACTGGCGGGTGATGCATCGTGTTGCGTGTTTAAATTTATTATCATTAATTTATAATTAGTTAATTAAAATATTCATAAATCCTTTATCAATTTTTTGGTCATTACAACAAGGATTGAATCCAGTATCTCCTGCTCAAGAGATAAGAGTAGATGTCGTTAGATTACAAGGCATTAGCAAATCCTTATTTATTTTTTTTTTTTTAAAAGAACTTTATATTTTAATTCAAATAGAAAAGGTTTTATATATTAATTTTTTATTTAAAATTTTAATGTAAGCTTCGAGAGGGAAAAGAATGTGAAGAGCAAGTTTGTTAAAAATAAAAATTAAAAAATAGGGGAGCAGATATTATTTTAAAAAAATCGATGATTATTTTAGACTAACAATTATGATGATGTGTACGATAGAAAAACAAAATTGAACTATTGAAAAGAGAGAATGTGGTGGGGAGAAGAAATCAGGAAGAGGGTGAGAAAGGGCGAGCCAAGCTTATTAAAAAATTATTTTAAATACATAAAAGGTAAAATTATTAAAATACTTGCAAAGTTGTATATTTCAAGTCTTGATAAAGCATAAAAGAATTATTTCGATTTTAGGGCACTTAGGAAAATTGGAAAAAGACACCAAAGCCATTTCTCTAACTTAAATAATATAGGGTGAAAATATATCTACCACTTTTGAAAAAAAATTAAGAAAATACAAATTATAGAAAAAAATACTAAAGTATCATCTCTATATTGCATGTTAGAGGAGAAATATAAAAATTTCTATATGTATCACATGTTAAAAAAAAATATAGCGATGACACTGAGTCAAACTTATAAAAATAGTTATATCGTATTTTAGATAAGAGGTAAGAATAATTACAAATGTATCATACATTCAATATGCACACATAAAAAATCTTTATATCAAATGTTCAAGTTGTATTGTAACGATAATTATGCAATTATTTTTTTAAATTGTATTTATGTAACTTTTTTGTTTAAAATAATGGTTATATATGAAATAATATGTTGAATAGATAGATATAAATATAGATATTGGATATACATATAGATATACATATATATACATACATGTCAACATATGTATACGTCAACTCTTAGGTAAGCTCCTTAATTAAAGTTACTTTAGATTTTGTCTGCATTAGAAAGCAATAAATAGTGGGCTCCACTGAACGGCGTACCCATACATGTTCACGTGGTAATGGGCCCATGAAAATTCGACGTGAATCTTTTTCTTTTTGGACCTTGATCTTAGGCGTTGCGTGTGCACTAAGGCCCTGTTGTGAGAAAACTATGTTTCCGGAAAATATGATCCTTTATTTCTTTTATTTATTACGTTGAAGAAACTCTTCATTTAGAAAATATTTTTGCTTAGAAAGGGAAAAATAAAAAATTATCGATATTACACATCACGTGTATATGTGAATAGTGATAAATATTAATAAGGTTTGGATAATGAGTATTTATAAAACATGAATGGTAATTTTTTAAAATTATTTTACTACAACTATGCATGCAAAAATGATTGGCATTATCCTTCACTTATATATACATACACATATAGATTTAGAGATTATATTCAATAAATCATTTTTCCTAAGGGAAATATTTCAATTATAAATTATAATATCTTCAAGGATAATGATTTATACTTTCTTAAACAAGAAGTTTATTTTATTCTTACAATTCTTTGAAATCTAGGAATATGATTTTAGATCTGTTTGAATTTTTTTTCTCATCCGTTTAACATGTTTTTGGCATTTCAGCAAGTGGATGTGCTTGTCAAGGAAAAAAAGATATCAAAAGGTTGAAGATATAATTACATATATACCCACCTTTTAAAAATAATTAATCAAAAAAACCTATAAAATTAGACTTATATTTAAAATACACATATTAAAACTTTCCTCTTAAAATATGTAAAATTTCACACTTTCAGATAGATATAATATAATTTTTCTTAATGTCGGACTTCAGGCATACATATTTATTGTTAACATATACAAATTAAAAATATATATATATATATATATATTTCAAATGGATCCTTCATCAATTTTCAATTCTATTAGCCTAAATTATAGCCAAACATTTCAAACATTGAAAATTAATTTTGGGTTTGCGGGGGTGGGTGGTGGGGTGTGGGGGAGGAGGAGGAAACATGAAAACTTATTAAAACTAATATAAAGGTAAAGCAAAGAGGTTGTAATAATGAATATTGAAGACTCATCCATGTTGCATGTTTCAAGTTTTTACACATAAGGTTTGACATAATGCATCCTATCTTCAAAATAATTTAATTGCGAACGGATTACAAGGAATGAGGTTTAAATTTTATTAGAAACTTATATATTGAAGGTTTTTTTTTTTTTTTTTCCATAAGGTATTTCTCATGAACCATTGAAACCCCTAAGCTAAAAGTCTTCAAGCATACATCTATTAGTGTGCGTATGTGACACCAAGACACTATTTTACATTTTACACATTGAAAAATCTAGTTAGATCTTGGTAGGCCATATTGATCCTCACTCTCTTCAATTAGATTTAGCCATGATAATGGTCTGAATCACCTTTCCAATCCACTTAAACAATAAACCAGAAAGATCTAATTGACCTGGTCAAACAACTTGGTTCTTATGGCTGGGTTTCGGATCACAATATATACCTTTTTTTGCCCTTATAAATTATATCAATTTACTAAAAAGATTAAACCTATATGTGAGGAAGAAAAAAGGCGAATAGTAATAAGCACTTACCTTTTAAATCTCAAGGAGATTGATAGTTTTATTACTCTATAAATAAAATATAGCACTAATTACACTATATTTGTCAACCCTAATTCAATCTTTTCAACTTTTAATTGGATCCCCCAACAGTTATAATGGATCTTGAATGGCCAAAACAGAACCCTCAACTCCTTATTCGCAGGCCAGCCTCCGATGTGAATTTCACAACTTTGGTTAAATTTTATAAATGGAAGATATATGTTTACTATATGCAAGTTGCATTAGCATTAACTTATAGTCAAGTTCTGCAAGTACGATTAAAGTTGTCATAGGACAAGCCAGGCATATCCCCTTAGATCTTGTGATATTGTGCCGTATCTTTCTGTTCTTGACTTGTAGCTAGATTATCTTGAAAGAAAAAGGGTGTAAGACCAACTGTTTGTATTGGTAACTATAGGAGACAAGGTTCATGAATCCAATTTTCTAGTCTTAAAATGAGATCCTCATGAAAATATAGAGTTGAGAATAGGCTTTGGTTGGCGTGCCATTCGCATGCGTCGTTTTGATTCAGACTGTTGCAAGAACAAAAATAAATAAATATAGATAAAAAGGATCTTTTTACTCATATATAAATCAATAGAAGATATATAGATCAGATACAGATATAGATACAGATATAAATATAGATGCAGATTAAATATAAATATATATAAAAATTAGACAATCCAAATAGGCTATGTAACCCTACGGTTCCATCCTTTTAAAGTTTGATTCCTTCTTCTAGTAATTGAAATTTTAAGAAATTTGGAATCATAAAATCAAAATTTTTTTCTATCCCAAATTGCATCAAGTTTTTATATAGGAAATTAGTCTTTAGGTAAATTATATCGTTTACTCAAAAAAGACTTTTAATTTATGTGCACCTCCGGCGTTTTGAATTACATATTTTATTTGATATGCATTAGAATTTTTAAAATTAAAAATGATGTTACTTTGATGTTGAAAATTTTTAAACATAATTGATATAATTTACCTTATTTCTTCACACCAACAGATGTGATTTGTATAAGTTGTCTAGGATAGCCAATAAGGTATAAGCTACTAAAATATAGATGAATACGAATTGAATTTTATTTATGGCTAATAAAAATTACTCTTATATTCAATAGAGATGACGGCCCTTTTTATTCTTAATATAGATAAGCATGTGTATCCAAGTAGAAGGATAGTGAAGCATATTTAAGGAGATACATTATGAAGTGGGACACTTATTGCACAGAGCACAACATTACATTTGCCAACAAGTTAGGTCGGAGAGAGACTTTAGACATACTACATGATTATTTTAAGTCATAAGGTGTCGATTCCTACGTGTGACATCAATAGTCTCGTTCCTTTGTATTGCGACAATAGCCACGTGAACTAAGTTCCTCTAGTGGTGGTGTCACCTGTCAGCTTACGAAACAAGGCCCTTTCTTCTTTCCTTTTTTCCCTTCCTTCCCTTCATGTGGAAGCTAGAATCTAGCATGACCCTAGTTGTAAGATTGAAGTAGAGTAAAACCATTAAGAAAAAGGATAATAATTTTTATACATATATCACATATAAGGGTGCAAATGACTAAATCGCTCATGAGTTACTTAAGTTGGACTCTATAGTAGTGTTTGGACATAAGAACTATTGATGACAAAGAAAATTAGATAGCAATGTATAATGTATACCTTGGTACAAGTTAGGCTAAACCCTTGACTCGACACCAACGAGTTAGACCCATTAGCCAAACTCGGTCGTACGGACCGTGATTTGTTTGAAGACCTAGCCAGTAGTAGAGTTGTAGATGGTTCAAAATTGCAAACTTTCCAACCTATCGAATCAGGTAGGTTAGAAGGAAAAGGGAAAAAAAACAAAGAACACTTGAAAAGCCCAGATGTGTAATGTGGACAAATAAAAACAATGGGAAAGTGAAAATGTGAAATGGACAAATGAAAGTAGTGTTAATGCAATTGTGAAAATTCGAAAAAAATATAGCACATGTCACTTGTTAGCCATTGATTATAATTAGTCATTAAAAAAGCGCGCACGAGAGAGAGAGAGAGAGAGAGAGAGAGAGAGATGTTTGTCTTCTATTAGATATGTTTTTCAATGAGAATGGAGAGACGAAGTGTCGAAGCTTCTAGCTAAGGTTATTGTCAGACAAATTTTAATGTGAAGTACAATGAAAAATTTAACTATATTATGTATTTATTTTCACGATTCAATGGGATGCTACCTAGCTCGTGGATCACCGAGTTGACCCAGGCCAACTCGACTCACTATATATCTATTTTGGTTTAAGGCCAAGGTAACCTTAACTTGTGAATCAGCATGTTCGAGCTAGGTTAGCCCGACGCCAAGGTTTAGTATGATGAATACTGAACAATACGATTCCTAGGTCAAAACTTGCCATAAGTCTACATTTAATGTAGAATGATAAGGCTCAAAATCTAATATAAAGCCTCAATAAAACCCATCAATATTTAAAACCACGTACAAAATTAGTTAGGTAATTTCAATATTATTAAGTTAAGAGTACTTGCACCAATCACCAAACTAGAACTCCACTATGTGTTATAGACTAACATAGCGATGGCTTAAAAGAGAGTTCATCAAACAAATGTAAATAGCCACACTTAAGTATACTTAGGTCTATACCCTAAATCAACACCTTAGTACATAATACACATAAGTAAATAGATCATAGCAAACACACATATAAGGAGTCCCTATCTCCAAGAGTAAGTAATTAGTTTATTCATTGGTTGGGTAGTTGTCTTCATTAGAATAACCTCTATAGTCTACCATTATATTGTTACCGAAAAGATCAAACACAATAAAAGTGTCACCTAAACCTAGAAAAGAAGAAAAGAGTGAGCCAAAATCTTTTACAGTACTATTACAAGCTCAAGCGCATGAGTAAACATCGGCACGTTCATACGTGAACATATAACTAATGCAACAATTGGTCATTTATTATCTTTCACTTAAGCCCATCAAGCAGTACATGAGCAAATAAGTTTCTTGGACGCACTCATCTATATAACACACACACACACACACACACACACACACACATATATAAATATATATATATATATGATGTTGGATACTCTCCAACACCCATGAGTCTAAAACCTATATCTACATGCAATCATCTCTAAGTATGGCTCCACACAAGGACATAATCACACAAGGATCGTAAGGGTGCCACTTTGGTATCATGAATACTCCCAGTCCACTTGCCACAACCAAGCACACACAATAAGTAAAATTTATGGTCGAGTATTCATTTAAACATTTTAAGTTTCTATCCCAAATAAGCACAAACAAACAAGGTAATCACGTACTTGGAACATTGTCTTGAAGAGTAATTGAAGCTATGAAATTCCTAGAGCCCAATATAAAAAGTAACTCAAAGGTATTAAAGATCATCTTGCATCTTCTAAGTTCACTTATTACACATTCGTATTATATACTTTTACATAAACTAACTTAAGGTTATTGTTTGGCTATTTGATATGATATCAATATTTAATTTGTTTTTATCTTCACTTTGAGGTTTTAGACTGTGATTGAACCTCGAAGAAATGAGTAACATGTATTTCAGTACTTTTAGAAGAGAAGTTTATGAGTTTGAAGAAAGCTGCAGTATGCATGACTTATACACTAAGTTAAGCAAGGGTTATGTGTTGAATACAACCTATATACCAGTTCATGTAAGGGATCGTGTGGGTCACAGAAGCTAAACATGACCTATATGTTTGCTTGTGTAAATGATTGTGTGATTCATAGAAGGTATATATGACCTATACATAGGCTCATGCCATGGGTCATGAGAGTCATAGAAACTACACATAACTTATATATGGGTTGGTACACAGGTCTTGTTGACCACATTCGTGAATTTGTGACCCACAGAGGCTATATATGATGTAAAGACCTGGACTCATCCCAATATTTAAATCAGATGAATATGGCTCCCCAACTACATATAACCTGCAGTATTATATATAAAGTTGTTCTTAAAGAAGTGTTTATATAATTGTTTGTCTAAATCTTCAAAAGAACAACTTTGAAAACTATTGACTTTTAAAACTTTTAAGAAAAACATAACATCTTCATCATCACATTTCATAAAAGATATAAACTTAAAACATACATAGTAAAGTATAGATATTACAAACAAAGGCTAATAACAAGCCTTATACAAAAGACATAAAAGATAGACAAACCTATAACATCTATTACATATATCCAAAGATACATTAAGTTAGTCTATTACAAAAGGAAAACCATCAAAGTCCAGGATCAACATATAATCCTCCAAATCATCTAGGAAGTCCTCAAAGTCCATACCATAGCCTATACTCACATAAAACTCATCGTTGTCACCATGCAAGTAATGAAAACACAAGCTTAATGGCATGCAAACTTAGGCGACATGCAAATGCCATAACTATTAAGTTATTAGATAATCTTTACTTAGTCAAATAACACTAGAGTATTCAATACCCCAGACAATAGGAGTATCTGGGGGAACTGAGTAACGATCTCGATGCTTAGGGGTTAATATAAGTAGCTTGGATACTTATATCTCCTAGATAAATCTATCCAATGACGAATAAGTAATCTCATTTAGGGTGCTTAGTTGTTTCTTGACTTTACTTAACTCAATTCCTAATATCACCTAATTAAAGTATTCCCATAAACATTGAATTAAATCATATTACATCATTTAAGAATAAGTAAATGTTATACCGATACCAAATACCCTGTCGACTACTTGCTGAGCCACTTATGAAAGTCATTGCATCATGATAGGAGTGGTCTAAGCACTTAAACTATCATGGCCCCAATCTAAGCAGGGTGCCGCTCTTCTAACCAGATTCAATGGCTCAAAAGACAATCATACAAAAAATTCTTAAGTTTTCTTATATTAAAGAAAGCTTAAAGTATGCCTATCCTAAGAAAAGAATCAAGCATGTTACTGCATACCTGAGTCGAATCGAAAATCAAAGGTAGTGATCAACTGAGGATTTATCACCATTACAAGAAATCTCAACTTATATTAACACTACTAATCCTAAACTAAATATAATACACCATAATTATAGGCTTTGGGATTTAAGAAATTCAAATACATTCTATACAAGATCATAACATAATATTTATACATCAAACAAACTCACACAAATTCATAAAATCATCACAAGACAAATTATCGAGCTAAAGGAATGGTTTGAAGAAGTTTTGAAAATAGAAAACTGTAGGAGATATGTCAGCCTCCAACGCCGGTGGTGTTAAGGCAATATAGTCTGCACTAAAAATTCTACGCTTGCCATCGTCGGCAATGTTAAGCCAAACACCGGTAGTGTTGTGGTCTACGTCGGCGGCGTTGAGCCGATATAGACTGCAACTCAATTTTATCCAAAAATCCAAGAGTTCCATGGGGTCGGTCCATGCCTGTGAATACCCCCAACACCTGTAGTGTTGCCGTGTATGTCGGCAGTGTTGACCTGTATGCCAGTGGCGTTAAGACTGTTGGTGATTGTGCCCTAGGCCAATTACTGGATATTGTCATTCATAAACATTTCTATTATATTATTTGCATGTTTACTTTATAATAGGATCCGTGAATAATTTAATTATTCTAAATGTCCCTAGATGCTCATTATTGTGGGAACAATAATGAATTAAATCTAGTATGAGGTTTAACTGATAATCATGGGATGTTTATTTATATGGAGATATAAATCAAACTCATAGGTACATGTTGGAGAACTATGTACTGGGCTGACCCACTTTGAGATCACTACATGGATTAGTGTCATAAGTGATTCTCAAAATAAAATGTCATCGTATCCTCAGACCTGAAATCATCATGGATTCCAACATGAGGAATATTATGTTTCAACTCAATCAAACGTTGTCTTTAAATAGATAATTATAAAGGTTGAGATTGGGCATAATGTAAATCATGTAGAGGAAGTTGAGTGATTAAGATGGGATTTGTCCCTCTCGTTGTGAGAGAGATATCTCTGGGCCCCTCGATGAGTGAGACTGAGAAATGCATGGCATGCTCAAATGAATTGATAGCGTAATCAATTTCATTTGTTTTATCAGTTACTTAGAAATCGAGAAATGATAAGATTGAACGATATAAGGATGACACTATCCATGCCTTATGTTCAATCTAGATATCATGTGACAAAAGGATAATGAATAAGTTATGGATTAGGTAAAAATCGAATCACCGATCTTCATTTAATTTGGGTAAACATAATGTCTTGCTAGAGGCCACTTTTGTTTTGTTGACTAAAATTGTTTTAAGTCAATTGCCAACATTAAGTGAACCTACAGGGTCACACACAAAAGAACAAGTCAAAGGATCATAGACTAAATTTAATGTCTCGTGGGAATAATAATTTATTATTATTAAGAATAATAATAAATTAATGGATCAAAGACTAAATTTGATGTCTTGTAGGAATAATAATTTATTATTATTGAGAGTAATAATAAATTATTATTTGTTATGTGCAAGAATTATATTTTAGGAAATATTATCCCTTATTAAATTAAGGGGCACTACTATCATTATTCATGTGAGAATGACATTAGTATAAAAGACACATAAAGAAATCTCTTTAGGGTTAACGACTTGTCTGTCGACATTAGACCGGCAGAGAAAATCTGCAAACCCTAAAGAGTGAAGCACGAAGAGTCGTGTGTGAAAATCCCAATATCATCTAGAAATGTTCTAGATCACGCTAGCACGTGAAGGATCCTTTTGTAGAGTGCTCGTTCGTGTGGATACCGTAGAGGGTATTGTAATTTTGCGGTATCTACAGATCTGATCTGCAAATTGATTTCAAGTTCCAAGCTTTTAGAGGTACGAAATCAAACTATTTGTTTTTGTTTCAATCTAATCAATACACATGGATACTGGGTTAGGGTTTTCTTTTTGAAATCCGCTGCAAAAGATTTGATCTGTATAATTTTAAAACCCTATGGAAACCCAACAAAGACAGCTATACCACAACACAAATTTTGAAAAATTGCAGATTTCCCCCATTACGAAAACTTAACTTTTTTCCACATTTTTCATTTCCAAACTTCCTCTAAACACATTTCCAACACCAAACTTCAATCTATATGTATTATAACTCCTTTTAACATACATAATCTTCACTTTCAACTCATTAAACATCTATTTACCATTTCAATCACAAATTCTCATTCACCCTCATCAAGCCAATCTATTCTTCTCTAACTATCATAACCCTACTCATTTCTAACTTCTTTCACTTCAACACTACTTGTCACTTACTTAGCACATACAAACACTTATGAACCATCAAGTTATTCATTCAATACATAACTAACACATGTAAATCATCAAAACTCATTTGACTCAATTCATGGCATGAACTCCACTTTACAAGAAAACTCAAACTAACAAATATACTCTTATCATAACAAACACGTATCTTAAGAAGATTTAAGTCTTGCTAAAAATCACTTCAGCTTTGGGTCTTGGCCTTGTCATGAGCTTGGAGGGCAAGATTTTGAAAACAAAAGAAGACAACGTATAAGAGATGAGAGGAAAAATTCGTATGGATTTTTGGGTTTGATTTGGAAGTGTGTTTTTAGTAAAAAATAGAGTTGATTTTTATCCAAATATTGACTTTAGGGGTTGCCATATTATGGGCTTTGATTTGCATGGATTTAGGCTTGCTTTTGGGCAAAAAATAAATGGATTTGGGGCTTGTTTTAGGTCTAATTTTTCTGCTATGTCTAAGAATACACATTGAGCATATTTAACTTGTCTCAAATAAATTTCCATATACTTCATTACACTTATAATTCATAGACAATATTTATTTATACTTAGATATTTCAATATTCAATTATATTAATACAACACATATATCATATACTAACATAAATCACATATATCATGCTCAAAATCATGCACAAATGCTCTTAACACTCATGTGTAAAATATAAATTTGGAAATTATGGCTATTTCATATGACCTATTCATGGGCTTGTGCATTGGTTGTGTTAGCCCAAAATGGTCACATTCATGAATTTATCCTTTTATTTATAACCTAGAACAATTGTCAACCTTTCCATGTTGTCATTCACCCCCCATACCTCATTCTAAATATGTATCTACTTATTCCTAACAGTAATAACACTCAAGATGTCAAATTTATACCAAAACCACATTACCTTCTTATAACTCTTTGATCTTTATTTTTTCTAAAATTTCCTAACTCCTCACCCTTTGAGATTTCTCAATAATTCTCTCTATGAGTTCACTATCTTCACCATAAAATGGTGCATAGAATTATATTTAAGATACTTCAAGTATTGCAAGCAATGATTAAGAGAAATGGGAAAGAACTGCAATACATAAGGGAAGAAGAATAAAAGGGGTAGTTACTGTCTTAGAATTTAAATACATTACTTAGCTAAACATATCTTTTGGATTTTTTGTGTTGCAACAAAATTACCCCCTTTTTGAAAGATTAAAATGACTTTTCTTCTCCTCTATATGATTACATTTATCTAGGTTATTTCATAAATGTCCAAATCCTTCATAATTTAGGATTTGGCATCTTTTATAAACTCAAAGAGATAGAAGGTAGGTCCCAATCCATGTCGAATGACCATTTATTGAAAAATTATGGCATTGATCGCTATAATATAAAAAAAGATGCAATAACAAAACAGGTTGAACAATAAGTGATTATTTAGATATAAAATCACTAGTTCTTTTAGAGCTCACACATTCCATACCGAGTTTGCTAAATAAATAAATAAAAGATGAATCATCCCAAGATACAACTACATCTAAAGAGTTATTGTTAGCATATTGTCTTGCTATTCTCTAAATCAATATAGAAAAAAAGTGGCATGATTGCATATATGGGGGCATCATTTATACACAAGAGGCACAAGTTAAAAGACATCTATCAAAAGCATTCGACTCTTGATTTAAATTGTGCTCTTTAAATTAAGTAATAGTCATGTCTATAATAATAATAATAATAATAATAATAATAATAATAATAATAATAATAATAATAGGCATGGGTTTTCTATCATGTCCCTAATTGATCTATGGTGACAACAATTCATTGCATAACTTGCTTTAATAGAGCATGTGAGACTAAAAAATTAAGTGTGTTTCTAAATGATTTTTAAATTATAAAATTGTTAAATTGATTTTGGAAAAATGGATGGTTAATACTTAATATTAGTTACTTAAGTTTAGGAAAAATATGCGAAATTTTAGATATTGAGAAAACTTAATGGATGATAGTACTCATAAAGTAGAAAAGACATAAGGACCCTAAAAAACGATATTGATAGTTGAAGTAAAATATGAGTGCAATCCATAACGTAGATAAGTCTCGTGTTGATCAAATGGTAAACAATTTGATTGATAAGTCTATTAACTCCAATTTAAGTAAGAAACTAATATTTGTCATTCTCGACGAAGTACTCTCCATCCTTAAGGTCATATCCCATGGAATCATATGAGGCTCATCATTTGAAAAAGAAAAGAATGAGTTAAAACTCAATACACAATAATACAAATACATATGACGTGAAGCAAGTAAGCCTATTCTAATGTAGTCCCAATTGATTAGTTATTTAATTAAAAGTAAGGCAAACAACATGGAAGCACTTATAATTCTAGAACAATAGGTTGCTATGCCTTGAACATAGCCTATTTAAGATTATTGCTCCTTGAATCGAGATCGCCACACACAAGTAGCACACATTGATTAATTGTGTTTGTGTATTAATCTGATTATGGTATCTATCTTAGCACCCAACATACTATCATTGCATCCCTAGTATAGCAAAACCCTTAACACTATTAATCAATGCAAAGAATATGTATATACGTTAAACATTAATTGAACATTAATATACTTTTAATTTTAATTTTCTTATTATAAGTATAATCTTATATTATCTTTCTCTTCTTTAAGGCCATAAGTTCTCTTAAGGCCCATTGGACTATTAAGGCCCATTTAGGGTATGAGTCTTAAGATGTTAGGCTTAACTCATTAAAAAGATGGGTCCAATAAAGTTTTTTAACTTGTTTTTCGATTTAGTTTCCATTTGACACTTTATCTCTATGCCTATCTTTACTACTATTTAAGGGATGACTTAATTAGGATTTTTAGACTTTGAGTAAATAAATCCATTGGGCCTATTCAACTAAGGGACAAATTCGAATAGGGATAAGCATTTTAAGTGTTTGAAAAAAAAAAAAAAAAGGAATCAACACTATACAAAATAATGCAAATAAGAGATTAATGCTTTTGTATTTCAAAAAATAGATTAACATGTTTTCAAGTATTACAAATGGATGATAATGTAGCTTCACTCATCGTGTCACATTAGCATATTATATAATAGCATAGAAACGGATACCTTATTTGTATCACCTTGTATAATGCTATTTTTTTTTAACCACTTAAAATATTGATATCTTATTTAAATTATTTTTAAATATTGATTACTTTGATATATTTTTTTCATTTTCAACTCCATTTTATTTATAAGATAAGCTCAATAGGGTTTATGGCATATAAAATAGTAGGCTTACTTAAGTTTGGACTAAACCCACTAAGAATAATATTAGTTTAAATTCATAGTTTATTTTTATTATTGCATTTATATCAATTAGTGTTGAGTTACTTTTTAATTAATATTTATCATGTATGAATTGAACTTGGTTTAGGAGGGTTTGGTTCGGTTTGGACCTTTAGGAGGCAAACTAGCTATGGATTAGGTCAATTAACTCATATTTTATTTTCTTCGATATGATTTGTACTAAATTATTATTACTTAGCAAACTAAAATTATGATTTAGGCTAGTTAGGATGGTTCAAGGAACAGTTTGGTGTTCGCAGCTTCGGTTTGTGGGCAATATGTTTTAGGATGGTTTATCTCTTTTTATTTTGTCTTCAATTTTTTTTGTTTATTTCTTTATTTTTTTTTAACTTTATTCTCTTTTTCCAATTTGATAGTTTTTACTAACTTGGTCAATTTTAATTTGACTTAAAGTGCAATTACCCATTTTTTAGTTAGTTGAATTATGCTTTTTTCCTAACTCCACTTTAGTTCGAAAAGTGAAATTTATTTTATTTTATACTACCTTAAATTTCACTAATCTAGTGTTTGGGCCTTCTTATTTTAGAGTTCTTAAATGGGTGTTTGATAAGTGTGGTTTAACCTTTGTTTCAGAAGGATATTTGGAGCTTTAATAATTTATTTTTGAACAATTATAAGAAAAATGTACTTAATTAGTTTAATTATTGATTTCAGGTTTTGAAGTGTAATTTTGTTCAAGGTGGAGAAAGATGAAAACTATAGAGTAGACAAGAAAGAACACAAGTAGACTCATGTAGAGAACAAAAGGATCTATGCAAGCAAGTACATGAGTGATGGAGAGACTCATGTGGGGATCAAAGAGGTATTTTGTAAGTTATACGAATGAGAACACAAGTCTTATCCGGTTCATGTGGATGGTGTTTTGAAGGGTAATTCAAGCTTGTTCTAAAGTACATGAATGAGTGCACGACTTGTGTTACTGCTTGTGTAGAAATCAAGGCGTATCTTTTCAAGATATATGAATCTATTTGAAGAAGATCTGATCAAGATACAAGATAGACTTTATCCTATTGCCTATGAGAGAAGAAATAAAGGAAAGAATCCTGATTTGAAGAGGAACACAAGATTTGGAAGGAGATTTACAAAAGTTATGTATATATTAAATCCTAATTTTGCTAGATATAGTTTTGAAATAATTTTCACTTTGAGAAAATTGAGAGATCAAAATTCTTGAATTGGGAAAGAGAGAGAAGATTCAAATTGCTGAGCCACTAAATATTTGCAACTATAGAAGATTATTACTCTAACCTTTAAAAACCCTACTTTATCATGTAGCTAGATTGTTGGTCTTTTTAATAATATATTAGTTTTCTTAATTCATCTATGTGTTTTTATTGCTATTAAATTGATATGTGCTAGCATATTGATTTAATTATTTGATTTCGTATATGTAATTGAAAAATTGCTTATATGAATAGATCTTGCATAAATGAAAAGAATTGCATATACACCTAGAGATATGGTAACATAATTTTTCTGGTATTAAATTGAAATCTAGGGTTAGGTTTTAAATTTAACAAAGAATTCATTGTTCACTAATGTGATTTCTAGATTATTGTTAATTGGAAAGATATTTAGTAGACAAATCTAACGTTTGGGTTTGATAATCCTGAGAAATATATTAAACTAATTTAGGAATTCTAAGGTTCAAGAAGATAATCTATGAATTGAAATTAGTGACAATTCAAAGGGTTAAAGTAAGTTACAAATTTGATATTTTAAAGAATAGTAACCTTGAATTTGATTAATTAGTTATAATAATAGTTATTAATAATATTGAGATTATGGATATTTCTAGGTTGGATAATAGGATCAAAGTGATTGCTAATACCTGAATTAAGATCTCTGAGGAATTATACCTGATATCAAATTACTACACTATAAACTGATTGGTATACTTGCTATAAAGTGATTGTAGGATAGAATTAATAGTGGATTTTTAACTTGTTTATAAAACGATCATTAGCCTATGCTCTTGGAATTTGTTTTGTAAACAATTTTGTAAGAGTAATTTATGCCCACTTAATTTTTAAGCTTGGAATGTAGCCCACAAATTAAAGGAAAGATCAAGCGACTTTTTTTTATTGCAAATTAGATTAAGAAATATTATAAAATTTTTCAATAGTATTTAAGGACTAATATTACATTCTCGAGTATAACTATCATCGGGTTTATGGCTGGATTTGAGTTTAGTTATGTAATGACTTGGTTGTTACTTGTTAACATGGATATTCCATTGTTTAATTTGGTTAGGGAATAATAATCTTGTATGGTGGTGTTAGCATGGTAGTTAGACGTTTAGGTCACTACTCAGCAAGTAGCTCAGAGGATGAATAGTATTGGGATAATGTATGTCTAGATAAAAAAGTAGTATAGTGTGACTCATGTTGATAGGACCTATTTAACCGTATTATATTATGGATTATGGTAGGTAAAGATGAGTAATAACTGTGAACCCTAAGTAAGGCTACTTAAAATTTCTTCTAGGTGGTATAGTAACCATGCTACTTATTAACCCTTTTAGTAGTTATGCTACTCAAGATCCCTGCATTCCCATAGTGTATTATCACAGTGAGTGTTCCATTATTGTTTTTCTATGCTTTCATTTAAAAGATCTAAATCGTTGGTTATTGCATTTGCAATAGAATAAGTGTGTGCGATCATAACATGTGTGCTCGTAATGCTGTGTGTTCAGCTTTGGCTGAATCCTTTCTTTTTTAGATGATGATGTGTTAGATGAGGATACATATGATTATCTTGGATATGGTTCAAATGTGGATGAGCTTCTAAATGAGTGGGGTGATTAGATACACTGGGTTGTTTACTATTCCTGTGTTTGTGTGGTGTTTTGTATTACCTTATGAGGTTTATGAGTCTGTTTTATGGTTTGGATGGAGGGATGGTTTTTGATGATTGGAGGATTAGTTGTACTTATTGGATTGTATTTGAAAGTTAGGTTAGACTCTTGCTGTTTTTGTTAGAAATAATACACAAGTAATACTTAAGGGGGAAGGGGAAGGGGAAGGGAAGGGGGAAGGTGATTAAGTATTACAAATTTTTCGGTTTTATCAAAGCAAATTAATTAACTAAGATAAGAGAAAGTAAACTTAAACAAACAAATGCAGCGGAATAAACTAATTAAAACTTATTAACAAATAAGCAGAGATGAAGAAGCACAGAGAGAGAGAAAGAGAAGCAACATAAGAATTTAACGTGGAGTTCGGCCTACCTACTCTCCTGGTGCAAATGCCTCAAAGAGGACTTTTACCACTATATTGATTATTCTAAAATCAATACACCTCTTAGACGAGGAATTATAACAAAGCCTATCACAATAGGACTTTTACAATTGCCTTTCACAAAGACTTCTACTTGATAAATCAAGTGTTGTGCTGGTAACACATGACCAGACTTATCTTTGCTTCCACGAAGGACTTCCCGTCTAATCGCAATTAGGACGATGGTGGTACCTCCAGACCAGACTTCAAATACCTCCCACTGAGGACTTCTCTCAATGCCTCACATGAGGATTTCACTTTGCCTCCATTGAGGACTTTTCTTAATGCCTCACATGAGGACTTCACTTTGCTTCTACGAGGGCTTCTAACTTTGCCTCTATAAGGACTTCTTTTACAAATGTCTCCTTTGAAGGTTTTTTTACAAATAACTCCTATATGAGCAGATTTACAAACTGAAAAACTCTTAAGGAAATATACAAATTTCCTTTACAAAGAAACGCTCATACTTGAACAGATTTACAACAGAAAATACTTTAAGAATTTTGCAAATTCCTTTTACAAACTGAGTTCCTTAAATGAGCAGATAAACAACTTTTGTAAATCTTAAACAGTACTTAATAACTCTTGTTTAGAGTGTATTATCAAATTTCGAAACAGAGTACTAATTATTCTCTTAAAAAAAATCTATAAATTAACGAGAACGAGAACAAAAACACAAGTAAAAAAGAACTTTACAGAACATTGTTTTCGTTTTTACTGTACGTTAAAGAAATTCTAGACTTTTTCATTTTTTTCAAAGAGAAGAGAAAAATTTATTTATAGCTCTTGATAAAAAAATTTTCTATTATCAAAAAGTTTCTGACAATCCATACTAGTGTTTAATGTACTTAAAGTTTTAATAACGTGTAAAAGTTCAAAAGTATTGAAAGAGCATTGAATGTGACTGACACATGCATTAAATACATTTCAACAGCTCTTTTCTTTTTCCCCTTTACTTATATTATTATAGTATTAAGTAATAAATAATTAAAAAAAACATTTACTGTCATGCTTAAGAATAGGTCGAGCTAAAAACAAAATGCTGAGGGCAAACTTTTTGAAGTTAAGGTCTGAGGTCGAGGCCTAAACTTCAGCCCTTGACTTTATAAATTTTGTCAAAAACTCCAACTCTTGACTTTACGATTTTGCTCAAAACTCCAGTTCGTGACTTCATAGTTTTGCCCAAAACTTCAAACTTAACTTTACAAGTTTTGTCCAAAACTTAGTCTTTTATCTTTATTGATGAATAGTGCCTCCACCTTTCTTCTACTAGACTCGATAGTTTTGTCTTAACTTTTCTTAAACTTTTTGTTCTATTAAAACTTAAACAATGGTAGAACAAATACAAAGTGTATATATATATATATATATATATTAAATATTTAAACAATTAAGGATATTTAAATAATTAATTGTGTAGTGATTATTCTCATTAAAATCATTTGTGAACATAAAGTTCAATAGTTTTCGTTTTAGACTTGCACTTGGGTTTAGGTATATCCTTCATATTGTTATAGGACATATGACATTAGTGATATTGAAGTAGACCACTCACTAGAATAGCATTTTGAAAGTTCTTTTTATCTCTGCTATGATTAAATTGTTTTACAAAACTAACAATTTTGAAACCTAAATTTGGATAGAAACACTCATGATAAATGAATTAATTAATAAGAGGATTTGCATATAACACCTAAGTGTTATGTGTGGCAAGACTAGATATGAGTTGATCCAATTCGAGGTGTGACAACTTAATAGATTATTTTGCCGGTAATTCCATAAGAACGAGATGGAATAAGATTGGAATAAACGAGTGTAATTCCACTGCAAAACAATTATCATAAGTATTTAAAAGATTAAGTTGGAAATATATAATCCAATTATAAAGACTTACTTGTGAATAAGATCTCCTTTGCCATTTAAGTTCATATTAATGTAAATTACTTATTACTATTTAGTAAGGAATAATGATTTTTAACAATCTTTTTGATTTGTGGGAAGTTGAAATACTATAGTTACATTTATATTGCAAAATATGTATATATATCATAGTTGACGATAGTAATTAAATGTTAAATAAGTTTTTTGATCTCTGACACACAAAATAATTATCATGTAATGGGTGCATATGTAGTATAGCAACTTTTAGTGATTCCACTTTATTTTGGGGTTGTTGTATATACTTATAGATTTAATGAAATATATATGCTAAACCTGTATTTTATGCTATTTCTTATATATATTATTTATGTTTTTATTGTTATATTAAGTATTACATTATAATTTTTTATATAATAAATAATATTGTATAAATATTATATATGTAATATAGAGAGAGAATTTATACAAGGTATAAAAATTTATAATAAATATATTTTAAATATCATCTATTATTTATAATTTATTATTAACAAAACATATAAAATTAGTTGTAGATAGCATATCATTGTATTTATTTTATTAATTTTGTTTTATAATAAAATTAATCTACATTTATGTTCTAAACTCATTTTATATACTACATATTTACTATATTATATATAATATATATAATAGAAAGTATATTATGTTGTCTAAAATATTTAATTATTTATATATTTATATATATAATTTACTTTAGCTATGAATTTTATTAGTCTCTAAAAGTTTTATTTGTATTATTAATATTTAGAGATGGACTTGCAACATAATTTGGAAAGAAAAAGATGATGATTAAATATCATATTTTGTCCCAAAAATGAGAGACAAATTTGCAACAAAAGAAATTTTATCACAAACCTAGTAGTGACCTGTCATAGATTAAGTTAGTACAACATATATAAATAACAAAATTTGTCATAATTTTCATTGTTAAAATATTCCCTTAGTAGTTTTGATGATAACAAAAAATAATAAAAAATGCATAATATATTTAATCAAGTTTGCAAATCTAATTTATGTATCAGAAGATTTACCATAATGTTTTTTAGAAGTTTCACAAGAACTTTTATCAGAACCTACACAAGAAGCTTTTAACTTAAATACAAGACAATATAAGTATCAAGCTAATTATATTCTAAATGAGGATCAAAGATCTTGATGAAGACCCAGCTCCACTTTATTAGATGTATTTAGGTAATGCATCTAATGCATTTCACTCAAGGAGGATTAAATCCATTAGGGATAACTTATTTTTTTGGGTCGGAGTATAATTTTATTAAAGACAAGTAAATTTATTTTCAGATTCTTATTTATCTTGCTAGAAGAATATCTCCATGAAGGACAAATTTTATCAAGACAACATTAGAAGGTAAAGCTTATCTAAACTTGTTGATAAGATGCAGATAAGAAATATATCAACGATTACTTCCAGATTTTGTGGACCTCCTCGGATTACAAAAAGATAACGAGCTTTCCTCAAATATTTTAGAAGTTGTTTAAAATTTTCAAATTGAAGTAACGACAACAAATTATTGAAGATCATATCAAGTTATCTTCTTAAAGTATCGGGATAACTTTATGATAAGGATGACCAAATATTATGGGATATTTTTTTCAAACTTCAAACATTCAAATACAAGGAAATATAGAGATTATCCCTTCTGAAAATATTAATGAACTCTTCGAGATTTTATCAATAGAGACGTTAAAAGAAGCAATTTAAAAAGGAGACGAAGTTCAAATCAGATATACAACACAAGAGCTCAAAATATTCATCTTGCTTATAATATTCATCTAGAGCTTATTTCATAACTTACATCAGAAGCTACCTTACTTACATTTTTGTACTAAAGTTTCACGATTCTATTACATATCATTAAACTATCCTTACTCTTTATTTTAAGAGTTAGGTTGATTGTTAGATTAAGAGGATTACTTTTAGTATGTTGTAGTTATGTGATTAGTCTAGGTGTAAGGCTTGTAAGACAAAGTAAGATAACAGTGGTGTTTATAATCTCTCATTTTGATTGGATTAGTGGAACAACCGAAGTGGATGGTTAGATCCCTAGTAAGAGAGTTGGAAGAAATGACTAACTCATAAGGATGAGCCTCTATAAAACTCGGGCCTTATTTATTTTTCGCAGTTCAAATTTCGTTATTACTTATTGCATTGCATTCATTCATCTATAGTACGCATAAAATAAAAAATTTGTAAAAGTTTTCAATAACAAAAATGCACCCCTCCCCTCTTGTTTGTTAGCTAGGGTCTACATTTGTTATTACAAATTTATTGTAAGTTTTGTTGCTGATTCATGTTCATCAAGATAAAAGTTTTCATTGCAAAATTTCTTTCTATAAGGATAAGTTTTCTTGTAGCAATGTTGATTAAATTGGATGAAATCATGCTAGAGGTATTTTCATAATTTCGTAAAAATTTGGTCCTAAAATTGGTAAACCTTCTTAATTCACTTTGATTATTACTTAACCTTCCTTGATTATCTTTTGATATTTCATTTGGGTAAACTATATGTCATTATTTGAGGGTAATTGTTGGATGTTGTATTTATTTATTTGTTTGTCTTCTCTGATAGTTTACTCCGTTAGTTGTTTTCTTCTATCATTAACTCTTTCTGTTAGGACCATAGAGTATATATACTCTGTTCTTGTACAGCGTTGAGATTAGAAAAACATAACAAACTTTCCACATCCTTTTTCGTCTTCTCTATGCTCTCTTTTATATCAAGCTCATTGCCGATGGCTCAATTTGACTGAATTCACAAATTCTCCAATCTTGTATTGTTGTACCATAGGCAGGTTATTATATCTCAATTTGACACATTTACATTTATCCTTTGCCATCAATAGATTGAGTCAATTTGTTTATGGACCTAGGACTTCTCATCTTGCTGCTCTCTTTCATTTGTTACGATATTTGAAGTCCACAGTTTCTCTTGGGCTTTTTTTTTTCTAGCTCAGAATTATTTTACTTTACAAGCTTTTGCTAATTCTGATTGGGTAGCATGTGCGGTTGATTGAAAATTTGTTACCAGCTATTGCATTATGCTTGGTTCAGCTGTTGTTTCTTGGAAATTGAAAAAGCAATTTGTTGTATCCACCTCTTTTGTTGAGGCTAAGTACATGAGTTTAGTAGCTACATCTAAAGAGTTGCTTTGGGTCTCTTATGTTTTACATGATCTTTCCATTGATGTTCAATTGCCTATATCACCGTTTTGTGATAATCAATAAGCAATTATGATTGCCAATAATCCATGCTAACATGGCTATACCAAACACATTAAAGTTGACATCTACTTTACTCGTGACCAGATTTTGAAGGGTTTTTTTTATCCTTGCCTATATCAGCTCTCATGATCAAATAGCTTATTTGTTCACTAAGCCTCTTCCTGCTTAGTGGATGTTTTCTTTATCTTCCATGTTGGATCTTCTTCAAGATCGAAATTGAGAGGGGGGAGGAGTGGGGGAGGCGGTGTTGGATGTTGTATTTATTTATTTGTTTATTTTCTCTATTAGTTAACTGTGTTAATTGTTTCTCTATTAGGACCATAGAGTATATATACTTTGTTCTTGTACAACGTTGAGATTAGAAAAACATAACAAACTTTCGACATCCTTCTTCGTCTTCTCAATGCTCTCTTTTGTATCAAGCTCATTGCGCATGGCTCAATTTGACTGAATTCACAAATTCTTCAGTAACTTCATATGAGTTGTCAATATTTTGATTCATTAAAAGGAGGAACTAATATTTTGTAAAGTGAGTTAAATCAGAAACCAACGTTTTATAAAGTTCATATAATATATTAATGTTTGGATACTTTTTTTTTATTAATTTTTTTATTTTCCTTAAGGTCCTATTACAAATATCTTATTTGACTCACTTGATGAATCATTCATTTATTTTCTTATTCACTTAAAATGTTGATATTTTAAATAAATTTACTTCTAAACATTAATTCTTTCTGCAAAATGACACTTTATTCTAGCTAAATGTATGATATAATGTCTCTCAAGCTTTTATCGGTCTTCATTTGAATAAACTTTCATTTCATTTAGACATATGAAGTCGTCTCTATAGGATACTAGGATTACAATAATAACTTACACTGGACACGAAAATAAATCTTTTCATTACTTTGTTCGAATAAAATCTATTTTATTCAAATAAGATGGTTTTGGGTCAAGCTTTTAGCTAGTTTAATCAATTGCCCGATCTTGGTACCACTTTAATAAACAATGTAGTCCTTTATTTATTAATAATTCAGTTGTAGCACTTACATAAATAAATTTAAGCTAATAATTGATACTTTATAAAATATTTACTTGAACAAAGTCTCTTATTTCATGAATGGGTAAATAATAGGTATCTCGCTTATTAAAAAGTTTATCTTTATCGACATTATTTCATATTTAACCATCATTTTAAAAAAATTATATAAATACAACTTAGATAAAAATAATTACATAATTACCATGGCTATATCACAAGTTGAACATGCGAAACACGTATAATTATTTAATATGTATCGCATGGTCAATACACGATACATATTTAGACTTATATTTTCTCTTTAATATGCGATAGTAATATTTTTATAAATTTGACTCCATATCGTTACTATAGCTCTTTTCCAACATGTGATACATATGCAAACTTTTATATTTCTTCTCAACGTGGGATATAGAAGTGGTAATTTAGTAAGTTTTTTCTATAATTTGAATTTTTGTAAATTTTTTTTATAAAATCAGTAGAGATGTGTTTCACCAAAGACCACTATAATATATAAAAGGTTCATTTTATGGTTCTAATTAACTACCTTAATTTTTTTCATTAAAATAAAGTTTGTTTATAAAGAAAACGTTGCATTGATCCATATATAGGCTTGTATGTAACTGTTACGGTTTCAATTTTTGATGCATATTGTCCCTAAATATATTTTCTACATTTTAGGGTTTTGTTCCATATGGCTATATAGTCTTATATTGTGATCATCTCTATGGATCCCTTTAATCAATTACAATACATCTTACAAGTTTCTTGTCTTTGATAAACTTAAATCTTCTATTTAGTTGAGTTATATTATTAAACTTTTCTAAATCAAGTTTTATTTGAATTTCTATCCTATCTTAAGTTTATAATTCTAGACATAGTATATCAATTATTATAATTTTTTTAGGGTTTTCCATGTCCCATTGAGAGTATTTTAAATTAAACTTCAAAACTCTATTAAGAAACAAGGAGGATACTTGTCGGAGTTATTATTGAAAAGATGGTTAGCATTTGTTTTATTTTTTTCCTTTTTTTTCTTTTTATAAATGTTGGTAATAGGTGCATTCTTTTCTTTCTTTTTTCTTATTTTATGAGGTTTGAATAAATTGTATTATATCTTTATTAGTAATGATGTCATTCCTTATATCCTTTTTTATTAACTACAGTAAAATAAATTTGACTTATTTTAATTTTTTTTTATGAATTTATTTAACGCTTTTCAATTTAAGAATGGAACATTATCATACGTGTATTGTGAGAATACAAAATCGAATTAGATAAGTTAAAGAAGAATATACGTGTGTGTGCGTGTGTTAATGAAAAAAATATAAAACTTTAGACCATTTTTATTTCGGTTTATTTTTTTTGCCCAATAAGGATAATTTTTTTTGGGCCAATCAATAAGGATAAATTTTATTCAACAACAACAATAGTAATACATTAATTGAATTAATTGATTCCAAAAGACCCATAGATGAAGGATTGGACGTATGGAAACCTAAGTGGATACATATTCCTTCAAAAGTCAAACTATTCCTCAAAGTGGATAGCAAATAGTTCCAATATGAACAAAACTTACCTGATTGGCAAGTATCACAAATCTTATAGAAGGGATGGATAATTCTACATAAGAAGATGGCAATAAAAAGAAATTAAAAAAAACATTAAAAAGGAACTTATTAAAAAAAAAGACAAATCAATATCTTGATTGCCACGATTTCTTTAAATTCATAGATTTGTAGAAATTGACCTGTGTTGGTAGACTGCAATAGTTTTGAAAATTTATATTGATTCTAGAAAATGGAACTTTATAGATATTAAAGTTAATAGTAGTGGATTTGTGGTTTTAAATTGGGGTTAGGGTTTGCTTAAGAGGCTTTATGTGTGAGGGAGAACAGGGCCTGTAATCCTATTAATTGTAACCATTCTGACTAATAACCAGAAAAATTAATACCTTTGTGCTAAAGTGAAAACATAGCGAAAATTGAATGTTTTATATAATAAACCCTAATTCTTTAGCATCATCCATATGTATATAGCCCTACTAATTAAATGTTGGAAAGAAGCGGGATATATTGGTAATCTAACGTCTAGGTCAGCTTCATTGTACTGTTGTTAGCTTCCACTTTTCTTTTTCTCCTTTTCTTTATTAACTTCTGTGACAACTTGCTTGTAATTCAAACACAAGAAACAACAAGCAGACCAAGTGCCTAAACCAACTTGCACACGCGCACATATTAAGTATTTGATGCATTAACAGCAGATCAAATAATCCAATCATGTTATTCCAACCATTTTTATCCACGAATTAACTTTAATTAATGTAGTGGTTAGGTACGGGTCAAACACGAACTAGTGGCTGTTATCTTAAGTAAAGATCTTGTCAACCTGATTGTGATCGCTTAAGATTCGCGATAAGATAATACCAAATAAATGTACTCTATGTTTTCATAAATGATAGTGGTGAGAAGACAAACAATGTGCTCCAAATTCTCTAAAGTCATCTTTTCCTATTGCTTTTTAAATTAAAATAACCATGACTAGTTTTTGTTAATTGTTGTTTAGTGACCACTACCAGATTAAATTAAGGACTTTTGTGAGCGTGGTCCCTGTCGACTGTATAGTCCAATTTCTTGAATTTCCCTTTTTCTATTGGCAGATGGGATATAGATGCTTTATGTATTTAGGATTTATGATTCTATAGGTATTTGTGCCTGTGAATATGTACAATAATTATTGAATGCTTTTTAAAATCTGACATGATCTAGTGATCTAATGTTCGATCAGAATTTATACATGCATGTTTTGTGGCCTAGGCGGGGTCGCCTTGTCTTTCTTTTTATTATCCCCCCTTTTCTTTTCGTTTTCGTATAGGATCTTTCTTTTTACTTCTTCTTCTTCTTCTTCTTCGCTAACTCTTTTTTAAATGGTAAAATCCCATTCGTATTCCATTGATTCAGATGCATAAAAAACATCTTTACTGGAAACGAGACCTTCCTTACTAGCGGAAGACAGCTACTCCATAGACACAAATTGGCAAATTCAATGTTTGAAATATTGGCCAACCTATTAGAAATTGATCAACCATTTCGCACATGAAAATATGCTTAAATGAGTTTAACCCAATCCAATCCAAGTTTATTGGATGCCATTAAAAGCGGGGTTTGAGAATTGAAATTAAAAGTTATGCCAAGATGTAATTTTGCATTTTCTTATTTCAACTTAGACTTATTTACACTCTTAGTTATATCTCAATCTAATTTAATAGTCCTAGTGAGATTTGGGTGAAGATTTATGATTTGATGAGAAAATCTAATATTCTCATGTATCATCTGCCCTAATTAATAGTATATGGCCCTTCTTCCATAGTTTTTTTCACAAATCGGATTTTCTACTCCTCTCTTTATACATATTTTGTGCCAATCGATTCGTTAACGTGCTTTTGTCCACATCGGTTTGTTTAGTGAAATATTTTTCTGAATGATTTGTTATGCTTAAATTATTATAGTCATGAAGTTGGAATCTAAAAATGCTATAACAATAGTAGCTTTTAGAATTAATAGATTGTAAAGGCAACAATAATGATATTTACAAAACGTATCAAGTCAAGGAAAAAAGAAGAGAAATTAAATTCATTTTATGAGTGTTTTTCACTGAAAATTTTCTTGATGGTTAATACAATGTTGCTATGGCTTTGATGTTCATTTTTCTCAATATCATTTTACATTTAAAGTTTATTAATGTGGACAAAACATCCTAAGATCATTATAATACCATCTAATAGTTTAAAAAGACAATTAATTATCAGAAACATTGAACAAATGGTCAGTAATTTTCTGGTTTAGTGAGATTATCTTCAATCTTCAAGTATAATATATCAGATTTGAACCTTCGTTACACATTATAATAATAATAATGATAAAAAAGACATTGAACAAATCCCGAAGACGTTCTTGTTTAATCGATTTGCTAAAATTACACAACAAATAGCGAGTAACCTCACTTTCATTTATAATTAATAATCAAATAACCGAATCACATCCCTGACTCTGAGGAACAACGATATATAAATTGCTTACAATAAAACATTATTTAAGTGGATGGTTTATGGTTCATTCCTTTTCCTAATTAAAAAGTTTGCTAAGTTACAAAGTAGCCACAAAAACCACAAAAGCTCCCAAAGACGCGAGAGTGGAATGTAAAAATACACAAGCAACACATACCTGTATGGCTATAAGTATTTAGATTAATTAATTGTAAAATTTTAATATTCGTTCTAAAATACTTCATTGGTATTTTATCCGTATTTCATTTAATTGCACGTTGCATACCTAATAATTGATTAAATATCCAGGTCCAAGAGAATGGGATGTATCTCCACTACAAACATGTAAGAATCTACTAAGGCCTTTGAGTACGGTAGGTAGATATGGCATGTACAAAACATTAATGACTCGTTAACTTTACTAAATGAATATAGTTGTAAAAGAATTATTATTATTGAAGAATGGAATAAAGTTATAATATGATTTTCTTTTATTGATTTTTTTATTTAAATTAGGGGTATTTTGAAAAAACATAATTCTAGCATTGAATTATTATTCATAGGTTTGAGAAAGAAATGGCTATTCAATATTTTTTGTAATAGAGATTTCTTATGAAATTGTTGTTACGATCAAGTAAATACTGTAATAGCCTTTCATAAAGAATAAGATTATAATAAAATTATAATTACAACGAAGTGAACTAGCTGTAAATTCTCAAGTGGAATAGAATGTAAAACTTCAACCTTAAAGTGGAGGTAGGCAGATAGGCTGAACAGGTTAAGCTGGGTCGGCTCGCTTCAGACTACATGCTAAATAGATTGGGCTAATTTGTCATGTTTTCAAACTAGCTAGAATTTCTTAGTTTGGGGTTGGTCTATAGGCCAAAATGATTTTTAAATTTTTATTTTTTATGTTAATTTATGTGAAAATTGAAATATTTATGTATTTTAGGGTTATATATTAACGATTAATTTTATTTCTATTTTAATAACTTATAAATAAAAATTATTAGACATCATATTATGTTTAAATCAATAAATATATACTTAAAAAAATGTTATAATGCTTATGGTTTATGTATCAATCCATCATTCTTTATAACATATCATAAATAGTCATCAATATGTTATTATATTATTCTTGTTCTTAAACTTTTCAATTTTTTTTTTTTTTGTTTAGCCTACAATTAAACACATTAGGCTATTTTTGGCCCACTTTTAAATAGAAAAAAAAAAAACTACTACAACCCTTTTTTTGGAGTGGGTGAACGAGCCAGCTCATAAGGCAATAGTAAGGGTGGGCATGGATTGGTTTGGTTCGATTTTTCCTAAAACCAAACCAAATCATAATTTACAGTTTGGTTTTTTATTCTCATCCTATCCCAAACCAAACCATTAAGTAACTGTTTGATTCAGATTAGAAATTTTTTAAACCATTAAATAATGGTTTGGTTTGGTTTGGTTTGATTGGTTTCGATTACGGATTAAATCAAAATTCTAACTAAAAATTTTCTTTGTTCTAGTTTTTTTTTTTTTTTTTTTACATTTGTGTAGATACTTAAATATTTATATCATTTTACAAAGTTTAAAAATGAACAAGTTGATTTTAATCAATATTCACCAAATAATAAATATAAAATGAAATCATATAAACATATAGTAAAATATTATTATATTTTTTAAAACGGTTGGTTTGGTTTTATTGATTGGTTTGGTTTACCTTCCAAACCAAACCATAAATTTACGATTGAAAATTTTTAAACCATGATTGGTTCGATTATAGATTGATTTGGCTTGGTTGGGTTTTTTGCCAATCCTTAGGCCACAACCTGTATGTCGAGTTTTACCATGATGTGTGCCTAATACTAACCATGAAAGACAACCAAGAAAAAAAAACAGAGAAAAGTATAAACGTCAAATTTGGTGTGAGAACTTTGTATAAACATTTAACATAATATATAAATTTTAAAGTAGTTAGTTTAATATACAATCAATTTTTTTTGTAACTAATTCTCTTGCTTAGTTTGTTGACGTGGCAAAAGGCCTATTGTTGAATTTTTACTATTTCTCCTGACACTATCTATTATTGATACATTACCTCTTCACATTAGAAAATAAAATAAATAATGTTAGTAAGATAGTAAAAACAATCAGAAAAAAAAATGCTTGATTGGGTATTAATAGATCGATCACTTTACAGTTCAAATACCAAATTGAATTTTATATAAAATTCAAGTATTAAATATGATATTTCCTCAAAAGAAAATATCTGTTTTGTAGTGCTTTAGAGCAATGATTCAAGTCCCTTTTTCATTTTTAAATAATTCCGCGGGTTAATTGTTATAGGTTCTTTGGCTAAATATAGAAATATGGTAAAAAAGCCTAAGAAATAACTATTTCTTTGGTCCCATGAAATAATTAGAATTCCATATTTTCTAACAACATTAACAAGATTCCATGGAATAGTAATTCCATAGACCAAAATGTGGAAATAGCGATTCCATAAATTTCCTTTAAACATACACAAAAATAATTTTATAAAAAAAATCCATTTTACCTTTACAAAATAAACCATATTATAACAACATATTCTTCTTAGTTTTACTAGGGAACACATATAATTTAGTCCTCATGTAGGTGTATTCAAGGATAAGCAGGTACAAAATATGTAAAGTATCTTATTTGTACCCTATAAAACCTATAAGATATAAAATACTCTATGGAACTAGTAATTTTTTTTCTTTATTTCTTAAATTTTAAGTTTATAGTATTATTTATTGTTACATTTAATATATAAAATTATATTATTTCCTTATATTCACTATAAAAAAATCTATTAAAAAATCAAAATGTAACTCCTTAATATCACAAATGCAAAATTCATTTATGTGTGAAAGTTGAACTATGTACCAAACATAGCAAAACCTACTTATGCAATACAAACAAACTTGTAAAACTCGTAGCAAATTTTAAAATTAAAAATTTTGAAGCACTTTTATAATAATTATTAGTATTAGAAGATAAGCAACGCTCATATATAACTTAGAAGTTTAAGTATATATGAATAGATTTTTTCTAAAATAAAAATAATAAGTTCTTCTACTACAAGTTCTTCCAAAATAAAGATTTCTAGAAGTTACTAGTCTATAAAAGATAATCTTGAACAAAAGTGATCATAAAATAAAATAATGGAGTATTATTAAATATTAATATTTTATTTCTTATAAATTAATATTATATTATAATTTTCAATAGGATAGTATAGAGTATCTTAATACATGTACCCTCTATGTATTAGAGTTCAAGTTTCAAGGTGCTCCTAGTGTATGGAGATTCCATATCTATATCCTATCTTACAAGAGTATGTTTTTAAAAGTCTATACTTGGATCTTATCTTATGATATTTGATACTCATCTGAATTCCATTTGAGTAAAGTATGGTGGTACCCTGTACAGCAGAGTGATCTGCTCATCATGCTTTGGAGTATCATTCTTCCTAGTTGGCTCATTTTATAGGATTTAAAATATTGGTAATACATAGGGTCTGTTTGGATTGTTGGATTTTTTTATACTGTATTTATATCTTATTTACATTGTAACTTATATATATCATATCTATATCGCATTTGTTTAATCAATTTATGAGCAAAACTATTAATTCTTGATAAATATATATTTGAAAACGATATAGAATTAAAAATCTATGGTCTTTTAACTCCTAACGAAGTACCCGTAACATTTGTTGACATCTTTTATATATAATCTAATTGAAAAGGCCTTACATTTTATTATCCGTGGTGAACAATTCGTTACAATCTCCACTAATCCGTCTTTTCCTCCAATGTAAGTTTTCAAAGGAGATTTATTAAAATATTCCAATCTTTATTTATTAGATGCCTAAATTACAAAGGGGTCAAACTCACAAGTCACAACTCTTCCATCTCTCTGTGTACCATATATATATATATATATATATAATTAACTCTTAATTATTCGTGGAATTTATTACTAAGGAATTTATTAGTTAAAAAAATATTATGCAATTCCAAAATCACAAAACTTGATTGGCCCTCATAAACCTCTGAAGAATATAATTCTGCTGATGTATTACTACCCTTTATTATGTTGTGAATAATTTAATTTTATTGGAGGACTTTACATATATTTATATATTGATTTCACAAGAGGTAATCATTTGAAAGAGGAGTATCTAATATAGAAAATCCCCCATCCCTCCAACATTATCATGATTAAAAGCATTGAATATTATATGTTTCCAAGTCTAAAGGTTATAGTTTATACGTTTCGAAGAAAGAGGCATGTGAAAGAATTACGAAATAGAGTGCTTCAACAAAATTGCACCACGTAGATATACATTTTATAAGAAAAAGAAAAAGAAACTACATATGTGGAATGATAAAGTTTCTCTTATAAATATTAGTCTCCGGGAAGAAAAGAATCGGATTTAAATATTCTTTTTCTGTTATAATGAAAAAATAAAATAAAATAAAAGTAGTCCCCAATCAAGAAATGAATTTAATAATGCTTGGTCATCTGTTTAAATAAAATCGCGGCGACCTCCTGCGTGAGAATGCAATTACTTATTGTTTTCTGATTTATGTGGTGGTTGTTAAGTAGGTATATTAATATTTGACTTCTTATTATCATCTTTTTCTTATCGTCCTAGGTTGTTTTCGCTTAATATAATATTGAACACACGATTCTGTAAAATTGGTCTCGTATTGCAGCTATGGTCCCCATATTCGAAGGATTTGTACAGATGACATTCATAAAAAAGTATTTTCAGCATAAATAATTGAAGTTCATGACATTGGTGCTATGTTATCCTAGAAATAATAAATAATCTCCTCTCTTTTTGAAACTTATTAAGATATTTTATCCGAGACAAAGGTCAAATGATATATATATATATATATATATTCTTTGCCGTTGCATGTGTTGGGACAAGGATAAAGAACCCCTTCTTCATTTAAATTAAATATATTAATTATCAAGCATAACATAATTATATAAAAAAATAAAAAGACACCCGAAGAATCCAATAAAAATAAATAGATATAAGTGACATAGCTATTCTAGAGTTAAGAAATCTAGATATAAGAAATGTGCTCTATCTTCATAGACGAGGAATTAACAATTAAAACACGATAAGATATGATGATAAAACTCTCTTGCAATTCTTCTTGCTGAGCACAATTGTTTTTTCTTCCAAAATAATCTTTTCAAGAATTGTTTTCTTTCCTTCTCTTTCTGACTTTCTTTTGCCCTCATTGGAAGTTTTGCATCTTATGCCCGTTTAGAAGAATATGGGACTATTTATAGGTTAGGTTATTCCTAGAGTTATATATATAATATCTTGTTTGACTCTCCAAAAAGAACATGGCCATGTTTTTAGTAGTGTTTCTCATGCCAAACCAGTAATAGGATTTTATATTTAACTGCTTCAATATTTAACTATAAATCTCACTTTTACCGTTATAACTTGCAAATATCCTTCTTTCGGTGGTATTTTTTTTTTTTGCCAACTTTCGGTGCTAATTGAGAGTAAATAATTGATCAAGTTTTCATTATATCCTCAATTAGCTTCAGTTATTTCAAAACTCGATCAAATACCTTCAATTGTTCACGTATTCTCATGTATTGCGTAAAATAAAAATATTATGAATTATCCAATAAAGTCACTTAAAACAACCTCTAATTATATAAAAGCAATATAGTTTATCATCTATATATATATATATATATATATAAGTGATTTATCAACAACCCAACTCAAATTAAACAGAAAATTTTAAACATATAGCAAAACTTACCTATAACCATCATGGCCGAGTACAAGCATTTTCCTAAGATACAAATATGTCAGCCAAGTTTGTAGGTGAAACACAAGAAATTTTTAAGGACAAACATGTCGACCCACTTGTCACATGATATATTTGACATGGACATAAACTCACCAAGAACATGAACCATAAAAAAGATTTCGTACACTGAAGCAGAAAGTTATGCCACATGACAATGACATCACTTGTATTCTTTGTCCATAAATCTAATTATTACGTCATTTTAGTGCCTATATTGATTAAATCATTTTTTGATGGAATCATGCAAGCATACATACACACATATATGTATGCCTGTATGATAATTGATAATATTTTTAATCCTCATTGCTTGTTCTAATTGAGAAAAAGGAAGTTGTTATAATGACTTCAGCCTAAAATGATCATAATATTTAATACATAATCCCGATGGCAACAATTGGTTAACTAAAAGTTTGTCGCAATGATCCAATAACGAAGAATAACATAAGTTTTCTGTCGGTTTTTATCATTTGAACCATTCAAAATTACCTTCAAAATAATGGTTGTAACAGATAGTAATTCACTAGGAGAGAGAGTGTTAAACTATGATGGGACAAAAGGATTGTTCGGTGCAGCCACTCTAATGCTTAAGTCAATATAAGTTTCAAGAGAGAGTAAGATAAGATGGGATGAGATCATATTAAATTAAATCGTTGTACCTTTGGGAAAGAGGATCTATTTATTGTGATACCCTTCAAATATAAATTATTGAACTTTAATCACAGAGGCGTCTTTTACGGCCCGTTTACTTGGAGGTAATAGAGGAGGAATAGCATATTCATTCCTATAATACATCTATTATCTCGTTTACTTATAAAATTGATCGGGAATGAAAATTCTCAGGCACTTTTTATTCCCTCTATAGAGGGCATAAAAAGTTCCACTTAATAGATGGAACTTTTTATGCCCTCTTATTCCCACTGCATTGGAAATATAATACATACGTATTAACTATTTTGCCCCTAATAAATGATGCAACTTTTAATCAATTCAATATAATCAAGAGGGAGATAATGGTATTTTTATTATATTTTCAATTTAATACTGTAATTAATAACTTGGAGTAAATAGTATTTCTAGTGATAAAATTTTAGATAAAGTAAACACAAGAATCAATATTCCCAGTATATTACTGGTAATAATATTACAGAGGCATAAGTATTCTATTCCTTGTCTATTCCCTTTATTGAAGTAAACGGGCCGTTAGTGTAATGGCTCGGAGTTCGTCGAAACTCTAAAGTTATGTGAGCTCTGTTAGTGCAATCTCAGGATGGATAACATCCTAGGAAATGCTGGCACCAAAAGAACAAAATTATGCGCCATGTGGTCAAAGAGGACAATACCTTTATAGGTAGAGTTCTATGGTGTTATAGGTGATATCAAAGCAGTTTATCAGGCAAAAGTGGAGGAGTGTGGCCTTACTGCTTAGAATGGTTCTAAACCTGTGTGGTGAAATTGACGAGGACATTAGTTCTATAAGTGAGAAAGTATGTAATTCCCCTCAAATATAAATGTTGAAACTCTAATCATAGAAATGTCTTTTCGTATAATGGCTTAGAGTTCATCGAAACTCTAAAGTTGAGTATACTCTGTGCAGAGCAATCTCAGGGAGTAATCCTAAGATGGATGACCTCCTGAGAAACGCTAGCACTAAAATGAAAAAACAGTATAACACGTGACCAAAATAGATAATAACTTAGTGGGTAGAGTTTCGAGGTGTTACATTTATAGTCTTTGGTCATATCTTAATTAGGGTCCTATGAGATCTGGTTTCATATGGACTTGGGCTCATAATGAGACAAGTGACCTCAGACTTAATCTGGTCCTTGTATGGAACGGAGATGATGGAGCTTGGAGTTATTAACACTTGAAATTCGACTGATTGAAACATTTTGGTTCTCGGGGAATAAATCAATATTCAATTAAACTGTGAATTGACTTTTTTTTTTCCTTTTTTTTAGCACAAGTTATAACTTATAACTTTTGTCAAGTAATAAATCAATAATCTGATTGTTATTAAAGATGTTGGGACGGGCCTAGATTTTGGTTATCGATCACATAACATAACCACAAGAGATATAATATATAATGAAAGACATAAATAAACATAATATTTAAAAATGCTTGAAATGAAGTTAGTTATAATTGTTGGATGTATGGATAGGATACTAGAATAAGCATGACATATAATGGACAATCAAACTTTAATAGCTTATATTGTAAAGGTCGGGGGTTTCTTGAAAGTCGTCTTGGAACATATTTTGGAAGAGAATGGGTTCAAGGACTGTCCCTGCTTGGATTGTCTTGATATATATTAGAGTTTATTTGGATTGTCAGATTTTTATCTATATCATATTTGTATTCGATTTGCATCTATAACTTATTTATATCATATATATATAATATTTATTTGATCAGTTTATGAGTAAAATTGCTAGTATTTTATTTGTATTTGTTTCTTGATAAATATGTATTTAAAAATGATAAAAATATGATATTAAAATAACAGAATATGATGAAATAAATTGACCGTCTAAATGCATTTTTTGTGAATGGAGCATGGCATGGACTAATAGAACATGCAAGTACAAAGGTTAGATTTCGAGTGCATCCAATAATTTAGCTCCAGAGATCCTTTGATCGTGAACTGAGGAAAATGATGCGCCGCCGCCTTTTTACGGCGGATCGAACAATCAAATATCAGAAGACATGGTGAACTTATGAATGGTTATGAGGAGATGATATTATGGTGTTGAGTAGGAGGACTGATCCATTAGAAGAGCTGGCCCAAAAAATCAAAATAAAAAATTTATTGGAGGACACAAAAACGTGAGTCTAAGTATTATATATATATATATATATATATATATATGTTGTTGTTAGCTGTGATGCAAATGATGAATCTTAAAATTGACGTTTAACAATCCATTAGGTGCTTTAATAATTAGCCCACATTTCTAAGAAGCTTTATCACTAGATGACAAAATGTTGTTCTCATCATTTTATGAGGCGCCCAAGATGTGACAATGTTGTGGATGAACACAAAGTTAATTCACACAGGCGAGAATATTTTGCAAGTGTGTCGGCACTCAGATTATTGTTGTAAATGAAGATGAAATGTTAAACATGGAAGAAAGAAGAAAAAGATGTTGGCTATGTGACTTTCCCCAGTAACATAGGAAGTACAACTCCATTGAATTTTCCACATACAAGAAAGTTGCTTTAAGAATAAGATGGCACAGTGGAATCTATATTACTAAGCAAGGAGTCCTGAGGCATCTGTTTGATTCTAGACAATGGAAAACCTTTGATGTCACTCTTTTGGATTTGAACCTTGGAACTTTGGAATAAGGGACATAAGTATTATGGGCGGCTGATAATTACAGATATTCCTCCTTAGAGATGCATGAATGGGTTATATTGGATGATATGTGATGTGAACCCAATGAACTTTGTCTTGAGACCAGATAATAATATGATGATATGTAGAATCCCTAAATTTTTAAAAATAGATTTGAATCTTAATTCATAAAAAGAATCATGGCTTAAGAGTGAAATAAATGAAGTTTTGATCCCTTAGCTATAAAGATCAAAAAACCAAAAGCATAACAAACCTCGATCCGTTGGGTAATAAGGGCTAAGAACCTTGGTATCATCGAACTCTCTAAGAACAGATTCCTGTTAAAGTTCAACTTTCTCATAAGAAGCTTAAAAGAAAGAAATTCTCTCAATTATAGTGTCAAAATTGTTTTACGAAAGAATTGCTTAGGTCTATTTATAGGCTTTCGATCTATACTTAAAAAAGAAACAAATAATTTAGGACATATGTCAATAATGGAAATTGTCAAAATTTCAAGTTTTCAAAAATAGACATTTATAGATTACAATAAAATAATATCTAATTGTGCATGAACAAAAGAAACTAAACAAACAAATAAAGTTCAGCTTCTTTCAAACTTGCCACTCCAACTCATTATAAATAATTCACAAAGAACCCATTATATATTTCTTAGAACTTTTTAGCTCTAGCTTGTGTGATTAGTCTTGTTGGTATATTCAAATCATCTTGAACTGATGGCCCCTCATAAGTGTCGCTCTTGATTCAAGGACTAAGATACTTGAGGAAGGAAATCAACTTGTATCTAAAGCCTTTTGTTAGGAAATTATAAAATTTATGGATGGATCGTAGGAGCATAATTGTTATAGATGCTGGTTGGTCACTCTATATGCATGCAACTTTATTATGGACATTAAATGGTTTGTCCCCATATGGTGATATATTAGGGTGAACTATGAAGAAACATAAGATTTTATCCTCTATGTGACATGGATGTTATCGGTTAATAAATGCAAATCAAGTTTCACTTTCATTACATGGGTCATTTATGGTTTTCCTCCATTAAGTGTCGATGACACTAGAGAATAGTAAAGAGTAGATTTGCTGAGTGAATTCAGTAAGAAGAAATTTCAACGCCATTGTACCGTCAAATTTCTGCTCATTAAGGTTAATTAAGACTCTGGGGAAGAATAAGCTACTTATGCTCAAAATCAATTAAATTAATGTTTTAGATTTTTTCACTTGTCACTCGTACATTTTGGCCATAAAAATAGTGTGTTCCACTAGTCGTCCTTTCACATATAATCTCTACATAACTCCTCTGTAAGTGTACATAAAGAGCTTATGAGACCATCAGCCGGATCTCTATAATCTCTAGATGCCAACTAATGTATGAAGAAAAATTCCATATGGATCTTTTAAATACTGAAGAATGTAAAAGGCCGGTATAAATATCCTATTACCTTGCCCATAAAGAATACTTCATTTTTCATTGTTTACAAACAGTGCTTTTTGATCAATGAGTGATTACTACTATTTTCTTTAATATGATGGAAGTAATAAATTTAACAAAAAAAATCGATTTGGTATTACATTTTACTAACTTTATATATCATGTATAAATTTAATAAGTATAAATTCGAATAATTTAGTAGTTGCCCAAGAAAAGAAAAAAATTATTACAAAGAAACTTAAATTTTGAATTCAAATCTCTAAAATTATTTTCTTTCGAAGTTTCCTAAAGTTGCAAATCAATTATTTAATTCGTCGAAATTCTTGATAAATTATGTGAGATAATTAGAATATACATACATATATATATATATATATTAGAATATCAATCTTGATTTCGTGTGATACCTAATAAAGGATTAACCTTAGAAAATTAAAAAATAATAATGATTTTAGAGAGTCCATTTCCAAGTAGTTTAGATATCGGAATTATCGTATACGCAAATACAACCTAATTTTTTATATCCTCCTATCATATTGTTCAAACACCAATGATCATGGGACTGTAGTGCATACTTATAAATGAGTAATTGAGTATCCATGCTAGGAAAAAAATTAAAAAATATATTTCATTTTTTTTTAGAAAAAAAAGGGAAAGAGAAAAGAGAGAAAGAGGATCCAATGCAAAGAGAGTTCGGATTGAACACGCAAAAGAAGTAGCGTCAATTCTTGTATCAATTCGCTTTTTAATTTCCAATTTCAGTGTGCTGCTGCATATCCGTTGAACAATGCCATACAAGGCAAAAATCCAATCACTCTACCAGTTGTGTCCTCCACCTTAGCAACTTGACATCGACATTGTGTGACTTTCTTTCACTTTCTTTTCTTTTACCCAGCCAAAGGGGACTTGACATGGACGCGTTGTGACTATGACGTTCCCTCATTTTCCGATATCAATCGATTCCCAAAACCAATTACGTGTACGGTGGTTAAAATTGTATTAAAGATCAGATTTATAAAAATACAATCATAAATCATTTAATTATATATTAACTATGATTAAATTAGAAAGAATATCAAATTTAATGCTTGAATTATATAAAAATTTAATTTGATACTCAAAACATTATGGTAATCAATTAAATACATGATAAATTTTTTTATAATTTTTTTTTACTACCTAATTAACACTATTTTTCATATTTCTTTACGTAAAAGAAGTAGTATGTTAGTGCTTTAGTATAAAAAAAAATAATAATTCAATGATGTGATTCCTCTTCAAAGTTAGTAAAACAGAATAACTAATATTAATAAGATAGTAAAAATAATTATAAAAATTTTAATTAGATATAAAATTAATTATTTTAAAAATTATATATCAAATTGAATTTTTATATAAACTTCACTTATCAAAATCACAGTTACCCGTTAATTTATTTCATATTGTATATGCATATAAATTATTATTGATTTTATAAAAACCTCATTTTATATAAATATGATTTCGGATTCCGGTTTGAAATTACATCATTCGTGAAATTAATAATATATACATGTGGATAGGGTGCAATGGTTTCTCGTGGGCGGCCATTATAATGCATTTATTTATTTTGTGTTTCTCGGCAACATCAACGTGTCAAAAGTTGGCTATTTTCTGTTAGTGAATATATATTTTTTTAGTGTAACTAAAGAAAGAAAAAAGGGCAAAAGAAAAGAAGGTCAAATAGAACTTAATTTCGTACTCTTCGTCGTTTTATTTTATTAACTACCTTTAACAAGGACCGAATGATTCTGTTTATTATTGTACTTTATATAAATATATATATGTTTAATATGCTGTATTTTATGTTGTGTCTACATATGTGTGTGTATATATATAGATATAGATGAAACACGTGTCTACTAATTTTATAAAAAAATTACACAAATATAAATTATATAAAAATAATTATATAAATACCGATGTAAAATCGCACATTAAATAAGTATTTCACAAATATATATATAAAACACCCTTTGAAGATGTAACTCAGTATTCAGCCAAAAGTCATACAATATTGAATCGCATCTTAAATAATATTTCATATTTTTTTAAAATGCAACTTGAAATGATGATTCACTTATTTTGTAAATGAATAGCATTTTTAACAAGCGTTTCATATTTATTAATGAATCACATCTTCAAGATGAGATTCATATGCAAATTTAAAAATTACTCGTTAAACATGTGATTTAAACAAGCAATTTTATATCGATATTTGATTAATTAATTTTATGTAATTAATATTTGAGGGTCATTAATGATACAATTCCCTCTATATATTCTATGTAGCTGAAGAATAGGGAAGAACTGAAGTGTGCTTGGATGGTTCTCCACCTCAGTTTTACCTTCAGTCTTTGCATCATTCAAAAAAGAGATATAAATTTAGAAATTACTTTTAGAAATAGATCAACATAATAAGGTATTTCATCCCACTTGCATGCGATCAGCCTGCTCAGATACAATCCTAATGCTGCTAACAGAGTTCAACTTATTAGTTACAATTTGTTTCCATAAAAAGACATGGAGAGTTGGAAAATTACCTAAAACAAAAATTTTAACTTTGCTATGAATCTACATGTAAATTTTTAAAGTACACTTTTAGACTCTATCAACTTTTAATAATTTACATAATTATAAATAATTAATATTTTCTATTGAAAATGAAAGGGAAAATTAAAAATTACCCTCTCAAACTTATACTTACTTGCGGGTTTAACTCCAAATTTTACCTATGTATTGATTTAAAATACCCCAAAAAAACCTTTTAAAATGCATTTTTTGACAAAAAATATTATTTACTTTTAAAAATACCAATTGTTGAAAGTTTAGAGGGTCTAAAAATGTATATAAAAAGTACAAGGGATGAATATTCAACTTGGTCAAATTTTGGGATAATTTACAATTTTTTCAAAAAGATATAATTACAAATAAAGCGAATTTTTACCAAGAAAAAAAAATGTTACTATTTATTTGAATCAAGCATAAATCCATTTCTGCGTGACTTGTACTTGAGATACGAATTGAACCTTCTCCCCACCGGCAGTGAAATCGAAACGATATTATATATATATATATATTATATCTCTTTCGCAAATAATAAATAAGATGTTTTTCAGTACTATATATATGTACTACATATTTACTTCATAAAATATACTTAAATAAATGCTTGCAAAATCACTCCCGTTTATACTCTCTAACAGCCTAGTTCCTATGAACATAGTGATATATAAAGTATTATAAACGCCGATCCAATTTTAAATTTCTCCCTTCAAACATGTAATAGTTAATGGCTGGTAAAAAAGTAAATAAATAAATGTAATGTAAGTTGCAATAAAAGCTATCGGAATTAATGGTTTTTCTTCTATGATTTTTGCCAATATAAATGCCATTGAAATCTCTATTATATTACTTCTATAGTCATCGATAGGATGGTAGAAGTAATCTTGGATATTAACAGTAGCAAATGTGAACGTAGAACTTCAATCTTCTTTCTTACTTGAATGGGTGAATGATGTGAACTGGCATATTTATTTTTGAACATGAGTGACATAAGTGGAATTTGGAAGTTAATGGGGTATTATTCCCTTGTATAATTAGATGAGATGAAGGAAGGAAGGAAGGAAGGAAGGAAGGAAGGAAGGGACAGAAGTTGCCGCTAAGCTGGCGGATATTGAGCCTAAAAGGTCCAAGGGTTGGGTGTATAAATTTTGACCAAATTTCCACACCTCATCCGTTCTTTGGGGCCTTTTGACCGCACGTGATGACCTCTGCCTCCTCTGCTCCTCGGATTGAGATTGCACGTGTGACGGGCGTCCGTCTTTCTGCACTCTGCATACATAAATGATCGATTCAGGATCACTCTGTCTGCCTCAGCTCAGTTGGAATCCAAGTTGCAGTCGCAGCCAGAGGCTCTTCTTTCAGCTAAAGCTTAGCTACACCTCTGGGAAAAACTAGAGCCAAGTTGCATGTGACTTCTAGAGAAGATTTAAAATTCATCGTTGAATCTTGACAAAAAATGATAGGTTTGTTTTAATAATATCAAGTATGGTTGGTAAAAAATGTGATAGGTATTGTAAGTTATGCAATAAAATATCAAATGGTATGTCAAAAAAGTTATAGCTATGATAGATTACGATATGATCTAAGTAGGTCCTATACACTTGTTTGCCTACTAGAATTCCATCTACATAAGGGACTTTTATCTAGAATTCCATCTACATGAGGGATTTTTATGTAAGTTTTGGCAAAACTTAGGTCAAGTTGTGTGTGACTTCTAGAGAAGATTTAAAATTCATCGTTGAATCTTGACACAAAATGGTAGGTTTGTTTTAATAATATCAAGTATGGTGGGTTAAAAAAGTGATAAGTATTGTAAGTTATGTAATAAAGCATCAAATGGTATGTCAAAAAAGTTGTAGGTATGGTAGGTTGCGATATGACCCAAGTGGGTCCTTTACACTTCTTTGCCCACTAGAATTCCATCTACATAAGGGACTTTTATATCTTCAGATATTGATCGTACACTTTATAATAAAATAATTTCATAAATGCATATAGATTTGATTCATTTGTTGTCTTAAGATTCCCTGTTTAATATAGGGATAATGTAAAAAATGGTACCTGAACTTTCACAAAAAGTTCAATTAGGTACCTGAAGTTTGATTTTGAATAATTTGGTATCTGAAGCAAGTTTTCGTAGACATTTTTCTTACTTGAAGTTTGATTTTAATAATTTTGGTACCTAAAAAAGTTTTTGCGAACTTTTTTTTTTATACCTGATTAAACTTATTTCAGGTACAAAAAAGTCGGTAAAAACTTTATTCAAAGACCAAAATTATCGAGACCAAACTTCAAGTATGAAAAAGGCTAGTAAAACTTTATTGAGGTACCAAATTATTTAAAAATGAAATTTTAGGTACTTGATTGAACATTTTGTGAAAGTTCATATACCATTTTTGTCATTAAACCTTTAATATATAAACGTGCTAACTTATTCGCAAGCTTTTCAAATTTAATGCCATAATTAACCAAACTTGATATCACAATTGAGTCGAGCTATAGCTAGAATTATTTAAGTAGTTCACATAATAAAATTTGGGTTTTATATTATTCAACTTAAGTAGTTGACAAACCTATTTAGTCTTGAACCTAGCTTAATTCTTAGTCAAATTTGAATCAAGTTTAAATAAATCAAGTATAAACAAATTCAACATAATTGAGTTTGGCCTAGTTAAATGGTGCTTTGAGTTGAGCTTACCCATTGCTACGTCAGGTCAAGGTTAAACTCAAAATTCAAGTCAAGGTTAAGCTCACAGTTCTAAATCAAACTGAAATTAAGTTGAGTTTAAGTTTTGACATTTTGAATCCAGTATTGTACCCAAATTCGATTTGTTTACATAGTATTTATTAATTTCTTCCCATTCTTGAATATTGATAAAGATAATTTATCTTATAAAGATGGATTTCATTGAACAAGAAAATGTTAATAACCAAAACAATTATTACAAAAAGACTCATAGATAAAAGATTAGGAGAATGAAAATCCAGTTACATAGATCGAAACACTTCCCTAAAAGTCATTTTATCCCATATAGAAAATATTGTTATTTATTCTAAACGGGGAAAAAAACTGAATAATCATATAAAAGTTATAACATAATTCCATATAAGGGATGACATCAAAAAGGAAAAAAAAAAAAAAACAAACAAATGTTTTGAATAAAAAGGAAACCCCAACATTGCAGGTTTGCAAGGATACTTACAACTAAATAGTTATTGTTGTGTCTTATTTCCTAACCATTTAGTTAACACTACTTTTCCTCCATTATCTATCAATTGGTTCGATAAATAAGTCGAACTCCTTGTAAGTAACTTGAGCTTAGCTCAATTTAAACTCCATTCGGTTTGAACTTGATTAGTAATCAAATTGAGCTCAATTTTAAAATAAAGATCATTTATCTAAATGAACTGATCTTGAGCTTCGATCTAGGCTCTTGAAGTAGCCTGTGAATAATCTCATAAATAAGTTTGTTGGCAAACTTGTGAATTTTGTATTTTTGATATGTTATATATAAATATATATAATTAAAACAACAAAAACTAATTTCTATTCAATATAATATAAGCATGTATATATAGTGGCTCTTATATATTATTTTTAAGTTAAAAAAAATCAAGATATGGACAATTTAAATGGAAAATGAGCCTTCTAAACAAGTCAAACTAAATCTTGAATTTCAAGCTTAATAAAAAGCTTAACTAAGCTTTAATAAAATGCCAGGCTCGACTTGTTTGCAGCCTTATTATCAATTGTTATTAAAATATGTAACATTTTTTAGGTTCTTTATTCCTGGTGAAGGTAAAACAAATACATTAACAACATAGATAAACAAGCCAGACAATAGTGGTAGGTCTACATTAAAAAATTAAAGCAAACATGTTTACAACAATGATACAACACTAATTGCTTTATATAACAAACCTCACTAATTATGTTTTTCATATTTACATACTAGGAATTCATATTAAGTGAAGTTGCTAGAATAAATCAATGGGTTATAGCCTCCTTATTTGCTTGGGATATAAGAAATAGAGGAGACATAGTCATTGGATGTCATGAGTGATAAAAGTAAGGCTGTAAATGGGTAGAGTCAAACGAAACAAAGCCAAGTTACATTTAGCTTTTAAAGAATCAGACTTGACTCATTTAAAAATTACTAAACTCAACCTAGAATTCAAATTTAAACTTTGCTAGTTTACATAAAGATGAGCTTTGTTTCTAATATGAATTGAGATAAGCTAAAAGCAAGTCGATTCAAATAGCTCTCAAGCAGTTGGATTTATAGGTAGTCTTATAATATGATATAATGTTAAATTCATGACGGTAAATATGTAAAATGAATATAAATGGATAAGTGGAATATATAATTAAGAATAATACTGCTTTTTAAGTTTTTCATATCTTGATTTTTATTGAACCTAAAACCTCTAGATAAGAGTTGCATAATATATATATATATATTTATATGAATATATCTTTTAGGTTTACATATTATATATATACACTATATCAAATATATAAAACTCAAGTAACTACTTGCAAGCCAAGTTGCTAGCCTAAATCAAAGTTTAAGCTTGACTCCTTACAAACAAGCCTTTTTTTTATCTTGAGTTTGATCTGTTTACTAAACAAGCTTGAACCAAACCGAGTTTGAAGCAAGCTAAGCCTAAAATGCTAGAGCAATTCAGCTCATTTACAACTCTAAATATGGATAGCCTATCAACTTCTATATATATGCATATATAGAGATGGGGCAATTTTGATGTCTTATATTGCTAGAAGTATTATCATAATAAAATAAATAAGTATATTGACAAATTTGTTACAATTAGAATATAAATTACAATTGCAAAAAATTAGTAGGTGAAAAGTTACACTATTGTTGAAATGCTACACCTCACAACATATGATAAGATAACTTTTGGCACATACCCATACCCTTGCATGAGTATATAAAAGCTTATCAATCTGCTAACTACCACATGTTATAGGGAAAATATGCCAATCTTACATAAATTACTACATCATCATGATTCACAACTACATCGCTTATGGGAGTTTAACTCAAGTATATTTAAAATAACCATATTGCATATTAAAACTAAAAGGACCTCTAAGCTTAGTGTCCACTTGAGGATTGTGCTAGTAGAGACTTAAGCGTGCAAACTCAAGGAAAGAAATTGTTGGCTCTATAAGACAAAGATATCATGAGTAGAACAATGGGGGTTACTTTGATAATTAAATTAGTGATGTAGGAAATGGAGTTAGTAGAATAACAACTAGAATGAATGTGTGTAGATGCTTTATCGTTTATTCCAATGGCCTATTTAAAGGTCGTGGTGATTATGGCAAGTGGATCATCACAATTGAAAAGTGCATCCTAATATATTAAGGTAGCATATTCTCATTATAATGATTTCCAAGATTATCCTAGGATATTTAGTTTAGCATCAAGCAAGTAGTAATTGAACTGTTATTGATTAAGGCAACTTGATCTAATTTTGTATGGTTTCCTTCAAGCCCATCACATGTCGAGCATGGCCTAAACATTTTGATCCATAACGTAAAGAAATTGATCTAAGCCTAAGGGGCCTATGATTAAAATGGCTTATCAACATTTGATAACAAGGCTATAAAATAAACCAAACATCTATAATCTGTCTCATAGGGTTTAAATATGTCTAGTTAAACAAATAATACCATATCCATTTGTCCTCATAATACTTAGATTTGTTAATATTGACACATATCTAAGGCACAAGTTATATATGAGATCATCATATAGGTCAATTTCATATATATTATCTACTGCTATAAAATTAAAAAAAAAAAGGAAAAAGATCTTACAAAGGGTGGACTAAAGTTCAATACATAATTACCACAATCACATATGAATGCCATGCAAATCAATGTGTACGCAAACAACATTTTTCAAATGAATTGCATAATCGATCGTTATCTTTAATTGGATTATGACTTCATTTGCACACACCCATACATGCATATGTACTCACATTCACACTTGCCTACGCACGCATGCGTGCACACACATTTTAGGCATTAAGTACTCTTTAAGTAAACACAATCAACAAAGTATTTAAAGTTTGCAATATAATTTAGAAAATTACGAGTACAAGGATCAAAGATTAAGGTAAGTTCAAATAACAAATTGAACTTTATATGCTTGAAAAAGGGAACCAACTCATGTAAAATGGTTCAAACAGATGGATTATCATAATACTCTGATAACACCATTTGAATTGAGATGACATGGTATGTCATTTAACTAATGGACATTTACATAGCTTTAGCTAAATTAAATTAATGTTTACATGGAATCGACTTAGACTAGGAAAAAAAAGACTATAGAAAGGTTACAATTAAAACCAAACCAATGTTACATGAAAAGTAAAAGAAAAAACATCAAACCAAAACAGCAAAATCCTAAATTTTCTAAATTTGTAATCCCAAGCTCCTTAAATTGAAACATCAATGCATGAAGTATACATAAACCCTAAACCACAAAGCCCTAATCAAGACTTTAATAAGATACAATCACTATGAATAACATATTATTTGGTAAGTTTACCCTTAATTTTTCCATTCTTTTTTATTTCATTTTGCTTTTATGTGATTTGTTAGATGTGTGTCTGTGTATTGTATTCATGATCTTAGAGTTGGTTTGTTAACTCGATAGGTCCAAGACCTACCCCAAACTTGTGTATAATGGGTCTAATCCCAATTCCAAGTCAAGTCAAGCTGAATTTTAACCTATGCTAACATCTACCACCACTAGCTTTTAGCCATTTGATACCCATATATTGGTAGTATGATCAATGTTGTTTGTTTTATCAGTCTACTTAAAGATCAAGAAAAGATAAGATTGAATAATATAAGGATGACATTTTTATACTTTATGATCAACCTAGACGTCGTGTGAGAGACTAATTATGACATAAGTTATATATTAGGTTAAGTCGGATTAACAACCTTCATTTAATTTGGGTAGTTATAATGTTTTCCTAGAGGCCACTTATGACTTATGGGTCTGAAATAAGATTTAAGCCTACTACCAACATTAAATGAACATGTAAGGTTGCATACAAAGAATGAACTAATGCGAACGCATGAATTAATTTGGAAAGTATCCAAATTTATTACATACTACCTTAATTAAATTATCCTATTCAGAATAAGAAAATGTGATTTTATTTTGAATGAAAGATTTAATTTAAAATTCAATTGTAAAATAAAAGGTAATGAATAATAATCAATTTTAGTTACCTATTTAAAATAGGAAAAGACGTGATAAAAAAGATCACATTTTTATTCCAATATATACCATGTTCTTCTCTATCATGTGATACGAAATATTTTAGAGAGAGAGGGAAATGCAATTTTTTAGTAGAAAATAAAAGTTTCTACATGGAGAGAAAAGTAAGAGAATGACAATAGCAAATTGAATGTGCTAGCACACTTGTATTCATGATCTAAAAGGAGTTCGTTTGTGCGGATACCGTTGAGAATGTTTGCACACCTAAATCTGACGTATTTTGGCGGTCACGTACAATTCTACGTGAAAAGAAGCCTCGTCTATGTATTTTATGACAAAGAAAAGGTTAGTATTTGTAATCCTCTTACCAATTTTGTTGAATCTCTTGGTTCCTTGTGGGATCTCTAGAAAATTTTTATTTCCTTATACATTCTTTGATAGTTATCGATCTCCAAAAACCCTAACAATTTAACTGTTACTAGTATCTTACTAGCGCTAAAGCAAATTAGTCTTCTTACTGGATTCCTAAATACCACATTTCACTCTTTAGTGTAAAGGTTACCAGCACTAAGCCCATAATAGCATTATGTGTCTAACAAGTCGTAACATGTTTCATAAATAAAGTTCTATTATACCATCAATAGGCTTTTATTAATTTGCTTCCTTTGCTTTAGCGTTTCTCTCGCTATCATGATTTCACCCTTACTCTATCATCCTTAGCTTTGATACCAAAATTTTAAAGCATGTGAATCCTTAATGCTACTTTGTTAAGGACACCATCCATACATTTCACTATAGACCCTAAAACATTCATTACATATGAGATAAACAAGTCGGGGAGGAGTGAGTTTGATACATAGATATGACATAGGGAACCTAAACCACTAACAAAAGAAATGGCCAAGATTGTAAATAAATCTAATTATGTTACAGTACAACATGTATGCAGTGAGTCTCTCTGCAAACTGAAATGATGCTCTTGCAATCAAGTCCCTAAGATTAACACATATTTTTCTCTCTTAATCATTATATAATAGTATATATAGGGTTGTGAACACTTAGAAAACTATATATAAAACAACCTAAGAATTAAAAAAGGAAAAAAGGAAAAAGAAAACTAGAAGCAGTGAAAAAAAAAACAATGTAAGTATATTCGGTGATCACAGAGGCGCACAGTTGATTGGCCCTGGGTCACTGCCTGCCAACTTAGTTTGTTGCCCTCTTTTGCTTGTCGGTTGGCTTCTCTTGACACATACTTCATGTTTTGGGGAAAAAAAAAAAAGAGAGAAAAAGATTTGTTAATTTTTATATGTCATGTCCTTTGATAAGTGGTGAGAGTAATTACTAATCGATAAGTAAGGTGAAGGAATACATAGTTTTGAAAAGCAATTACCCTTCGTGATTTAAACATATCATATATGTTAAAAATTTTGTTGATATACATGTCATGCGCAAATTTAACTAAAATTTTCACATGCATGTTAATAGAGCAAATCTTTTCTCTCATCTTGGATCCTTGACCTTTTTTTTGTTTTTGCTCTACCTTTATGATCGGATGAATTCAAGACAAATTTATTCCAAAACATATATATGTGTTGGTTTTCTAGATATATGGAATTAGAATAATGAAATGATATTTTTCTTTTCTTTTTTCCCAAAAAAAATGGAATGAAATTGATTACCCGATATTGAGCAAACTTTTTTACGCATATAATTTTTCACTTATAGGAATAGAGGACATGTAGAAAGACATCTTTTTTGTCACATTTATTTGGATCATCATGTACAAAAGGATTCAACTACATTTATTACACTAAAACAAAAACCCCCAAAAAAAAAGAGGGGTTGATTAAAAGGCAGAGTCTTTTTCCCTTTTTCCTCTTGAAATTGTAGTGGGAAATGGTTGATTCCTAGACCTAGAAATAAGAGCACAGACACACATTGCCACTTGACTACATGGCTAGTGCAGTTCACATCACGCTTATTAAATGAATGTTACATGAAATGGTCAGACAATAGTTATTTCAACGACAATCATCTTGGAGAAAGATACCATTTGTTCACCAAGACAGGATGTACAGCTCATGTGTTTATAGTAGGACAAACATCTATGTCATTGTGTGAGAGACCTCTAATAGCAAATAACTTTCATACATTGAAAGCCCCTTCATTTTGTAGAAAAATTTTTACTAGCAGAGAATTTTTTTTTATATTTTTCTAAAAATGATATAGTTTCATTTATTTGATTGTCCTCACAAAAACTTATTGAAAAAAAAAAACAACTTATTCATGTTTGACATGAATTTTACCTAAAATATAATAAAGTGTGTCAATAAAATATTATTTCCCCAGGAGTGTAATTCGCTTTTCGTTTGAAAAAATTGTAATTTATCTTGTAAAAAGATGTTAATATTTTCCTATAAAAAAATACTTTTCCTCAATTATAAATAGAAATATTTTTCAATTTAAAAGGATACTTTTAACTTAACAAATAAAAATAAAAATAGAAAAAAGTATGTTCCAAAAAATGTAAGTATTTTGAAATATTAGTTAAGAGACTTTTCTTTTTCCTTTTTTTCAAATGAAAGGATGGAAAGGAGTTTGCATGCTCAACAGCATGTCTTTTTATACCTTTGAATAGACATTAAAAATTATAGTTTTATTAACAGACGTCTCACTAACCTTGTTAAACCAATTAGGGAAACAAAAGATATTATAATTAAATACATTTTCACACTAAGATTGGCAACAAGTAATCTTTGAAATCGTATAATTTAATAACTTACATCTATAATTAAACTATGGACACGAAGGAATGGAAGTCTAATTTTTAGTAGTTCCGAAGCACACTTGTAAAAGGAAATTTTTAGTTAAAAATATTTTCATCATCAATTATTACCAAGTCTCGGAATTATTGAATGTTACCGTCATAACTTTTCAATCCAAGTGCTGTAGGATCCTAATAGTATAATAATTTTTTTCCCTATATAATTAGATTCATATCACAACAGGACTTCATGTCACACACCTTATTAAATAAAATCTTGGTTGATACGATGATGCTACTCGTTATGAGTTAATTAATTAGTTTGATTAAGCTTGACAAAACGCTCTATCTGGGACCCAAATTTTATTAATTAGAAATTTAATAGAACTGCCCCGTATTAATGATTAGACAGACCATATATGACAGGCACACGTTTATCGTGAAAAGATTTGAAAGATAAGATGAACAGTTACTGATAATTAATGTTCATATTTGAAACAAACCATAAAATTTTACAAAATACCATAAAAACCCTATTGCGATTACTGTTTGTGTCCCTTTATTACTTGCATGTAACAATTAAAAGCATCATTCTTTGTATATAAATATAAATTTAAATATATATATACACACACAGTCTAAGATATTGAAACAAATAACTAAATTCTAGTAGAGATAGAAGTCAACAAGATGAAAATGAAGATTACTTTAATATGACCTAGATTTCAATACCAATACTATAAAGTAGAATATATGAATTCATATATACTAATGTTTGAAAAATGTTCATAGCTAATAATTTATTGCAAAATAAGTTTTCCTCCCTTTTTGTAATGCTACTCATATGGGGTTTGATATAAGAATTTGTGCTTTCCATCTATTGACAATTTCCTCCACCACCTAACCAGTTTCATAAATGATACAAATGTTCAAGAAAGCGTCTAACCTGAAGAAAATTAGGGGTTCGAAGAAAACATATAGAAGATGAGATGGTGGCCTCAATGGAGTGCCACAAAATAAGATGGTAACTCTTGTAGCATTGCATATTTAACTATAAATATATTCATACTTTCATTTTAAACCAAATCATACACTTCGAATAAGAAAATCCTTTACACTAATAAACAATAATTTGATTTGGTTTGGTTAGGTTATGGATTTAATCAAATTTTGTAATTTAGTATTTATATATCTATATAACATATAATCTCATGTGAAAAGGGTACTACATTTATTCAATAATAACAAGTACTGAATCATATAAAAGGTAAATCAATTCTATATTTATGCAAATAAAGATTTCAAATGTTTATTAACAATTAATTTTATTTACAAAATTAGCATAGAGCATATATTTTTAATTTACCATTTCATAAAATAATGTATTTAATAAATGTAAACTAGAATTATTTTTAAGTTTGTTGTTTAATAGTAGCATATATAATGGAACTGTATTCTTCTAAAATGGTTTAGTTTAATTTTACAAATTGGTTCGATTTACACCTTCAAAAAAACCATAAATTTTAATTTATTAAAAAAATAAAAATCATATTTTGATGGAGCAAATTAGTTTGGTTCAAGTCATAAGTAGAGTCAGTTTGGTTGGTTTCTCCCACTCTCTAAGTTCAATCTATGCTATGCATATGCGTATGTTGGTCTTATTCCATTGAGCACAAGCTAAATGTAACAAAAATTCAAAATTCCATGTAAAATCACATATATTAGAGCAAAACCATAAATATACAATGAATCATATAATTAAAATAAACCCTGAATAATTAGTAAGAGTTTTGGTATAAGCATTACAAATTCAAATAATTCGATCACTTAAAAACAAATTTTGTTCTCCTTCACATTTAGACCAATTAAGAGAATAGTTCATCCCAAGAACTTGGATATTTGTTACTATGGTCTTAACCCTCCAAATAAACCATGAATTTTATGGATTGGTTTAGTTTAGAAAATTTTAATTTGTAAAAAAAAAAAAAAAAAAAAACCATATTTTTATGGACCAAATTAGTTTGATTCGATTCATAAGTTGAGTCAGTTTGGTTGGTTTCTACCTCTCTCTAAGTTCAATCTATGTTGTGCAAATGTATATGTAGGGTCTGATTTGATTGAGCACAAGCTATATGTAACAAAAATTCAAAATTACGCATAAAATCACATAGATTAGAGGAAAACCATAAATATACAATGAATTAGACAATTAAAATAAACCATGAATAATTACCACGAGTTGTGATATAAGCATTACAAATTCAAATAATTCAATCCCTTAAAAACAAATTTTGTTCTCCTTTACATTTAGATCAATTAAGAAAATAGTTCATCCCAAGAACTTAGATCTCTATTACTATGGTCTCAACCCTTCAAAATTCCGCGTAAAATCACATAGATTAGAGCAAAACCATAAATATACGATGAATCGGATAATTAAAATAAACCACGAATAATTACCATGAGTTTTGTTATAAGCATTACAAATTCAAATTATTTGATCACTTAAAAACAAATTTTGTTCTCCTCTACATTTAGATCAATTAAGAGATTAGTTCATCCGAAGAACTTAGATATTTGTTATTACAGTCTTAACCTTCCAAATAAACCATAAATTTTATTGATTGATTTATTTTAGAAAATTTTAATTTATTAAAATATCCATATTTTTATGGACCAAATTAGTTTGATTCAATCCATCAGGTGAGCTAGTTTGGTTGGTTTCTCCCACTCACTAAGTTCAATCTATGTTGTGCATATGTATATGTAGAGTCTGACTTGATTGAGCAAAATCTAAATGTAACAAAAATTCAAAATTTAGCATAAAATCACATAGATTAGAGAAAAACCATAAATATATGATTGAATGAGACAATTAAAATAAGCCCTTAATAATTACCATCATGGTATAAGCATTACAAATTCAAATAATTGGTTTACTTAAAAATAAATTTTGTTCTCTTTTACATTTAGACCAATTAAGAGATTAATTCATCTCAAGAAGTTTGATATTTGTTACTACGGTCTCGACCCTTTTTTGGTCCTTTATTCCAAATTGGATTGTCAATTTACAATAATTTCACAGGTAATTGAATAGAGTTCCCTAATCGAGGGTTGTTATTTAATTACGCAAAACAATTTCCTGAAACTTGTTTGAGCAGTAGTCTAAGTCCAAAACTTTTAAATCTGTAAATATAAATATAATAATTACAAGAGATTGAAGTTATCTATGCCTTTTAGTTGCGAGCAAGTACATTTTGAATGTATTTGATTTGTCAGTTTAATGCATGTTTATTTGTTTCATGCATGTTTATTTGTTTTTTTTTTTTTTTTTATTCGTTACAATGGAAGAGAAATAAGTGTAGGAGAATATAGGTTATACATTATGGGTACATTTGATTTGTTAGTTTAATCTTGATTTAGCATGTGTTTCATGTTTATTTGTTTTTTTTTTTTTTTTTATCATTACAATGAAAAAGGAAGGATTCGAACCTAGTACATCTCGTTTGAGAGTTTATGGATGATGCTATTAGGTAATAAGACTATTGGCTTGTTTCAATCAAACTATTTATTAAAAATATATTCAAATGTAACATATATATTTTTATTTACAAACAGACATTTTTGATTAAATATAAATAAAATATAGATGAAAAACAGATCATCCAAACATTATTTATTTATTGCCATCAATTAAAGAAAATGTTTATAGTGTAAAAAATATTTATTATTATTTTTTTAAAGGGGGAACAGCTTTCCTTACTTTTTATTAGTATTATTTAATAATGTTAAACATTATAACTAATCGTTCACTTATGTTTTGAAGTCGACTATAAGCAGAATTTTAATACCAGAAAAATATAGATAGGCAAAAGATTGAGATATAGCGTATGGTAGATTAATGCCTATAATACTTAACACACACATATATATAAATATATAACATATAATGAATTTGACTAGTTATAATAAAATTACCATTTATATTTATAACACTGTTATTTATTGATATATTATTATTTATATATATATATATATATATACTAATTAATTCATGTTCCTTTCTCGAATCGAAGCGTGGGATTAACGTAAATTACTAATTTTCATTTAGCAATTGGAAGTCCAATGACATGCAAGAAGAAAACTAGGAAGACCAAGAGCAAGACCAAAACCAAAACCATTGTAGATTTCTCAAAATGCGAGAGAAAGAGAGAGTAGTACTGTTACTGTAGGCAGTTCCAAGCTTCTCCTCGAAGTAATTATATAAAAGGAACCCCTCTCTCTTTAATGGAGAAAGTAAAGTGTGTACACATAATAGCTAGGGTTTCTTGGTATGCAACCACATGTCAGAAACAAACCGTCTTAATGTCTTCACTATTCTTAAATTTCTCAAATTTATATAGGACGGTTAGATGAAGAAAATTAAACAAAGCCACCTAAAGATTGAAAAATAATTTATTATTTTTTGTAATTAAACCTGAAATCAGCTAAAGCATGGGAAAAAGAAGGATTATTATATTACAACCGAGGACTACATAAAGCTTAGTCTTATATATTTATTTTAAAAAAGCATCATTATTATAAACAATTTTCCTTTTTATTTTTTTTTCTAATGAAATAGTAGAACAAGCACCAATAACGTGTGTGCATGAAATGATTATGATTTGAACTGTCTTTGATTATTTTTATCCTTGCACTTTCCATCTAATAATTTTTAAATTGTTCTATCATCTCTTTATATATATATATATAATCCCAACTATATTAATTATATGTGATGACCTGTAAAATTTAAAAACACTTAATAAAATATCATTTATGGCTCTGGCTAATTGGAATTTAATAATATGGATAATTAAAAGACACAAGCTAATTAAAGCTATAGAAAAATTTAATAAACACATGAACTTACTATATAAATAGTGTGCTCCATTTTCCTCTCATCATCATCTAGAACTTGATCTTCCAATATTGATGATGTTTTATTGTCTTCTTCATCATCATCTTATAATTCTCCAACATGAAAAGATATAAATATATTTATATAAATAAATAAATCATGATATGGGTTTACTTTACCTCTAATTCTCAGTGTCAAAGTCACTTCATTGCATGCAGAAAATTATATTACAAAACCACCAGAAATAACATCATATGCCTTATCATAAGTAAGTATTAGCTGCACTCTACATGTACATATATCTTCTTGATCACTTGTAATTTAACTTCTCTCAGATCCTAATATGACATCACCAAACCCTAATTTTCGACGGAAGGATTCCCGGAATGTTAGCCATCTAGAACAAGTATAGCTGGATTCCGAGTTATTGCAGAATCCGTGGATTTGTGCCGGTATGATCGCACACGAATTGCTCGGACATTATTATTCAAAATGGTCTTGAAGATGGGGTATTGGTATTACCACCACTCCATCCAAGCAAATCAGCTGAAAACGGAAAATTGGCCATCCCTCCTTGCATATGAAATATTGGAACACCACCACCGCCTCCACCAGTACTATTTCCACCGCTATCACCTGCTGGCGGGCCACTACCGCTAGCGCCACCTCCTGTGACTCCAGATGATTGTGATGCGGATTGCTGTATCCTCACAGCTTCTGCCTCCGCCTCCTCCTCAATTGGAAGCCTCTCGAAAACCGCATTTGAAAACGACGCCGCCATCAAAACCACCGGCCCAGACGCAACCAGCCGCCCCACCACTATCCCTCCCACTACCTGCCCCTGCCCGCCGGACAAGAACACCGACAGTCCTCCTGCTCCTGGCGGGGCCGGTGGGGGCAGCACCGTCCCTGTAAGTGTAACGATCTCAAACCGGCCAGGAAGCGTCATCACGCTTCCGGCAGGAGATGCCGGCTGGCGAAGCGTGACGTTCATGACTGTCCCACTGCCGCCAAGCACGCAGATTCCTCTTCCTCGCCGACGGGCGTAATTCGACAAGCTCTCCACGATGTCGTTGCCAGAAGAAACCTCCAGGATGTGAGATCTCAGAGCGTTAGGGCTGTCTCGTGTTACAACAATCGGAGGCTTGGGCTTGTTCTTGGATCCAGGTGGACGGCCTCTCGGGCGGCGCGTGGATGAGCCGCCACCGCCAGATGAATCCTTCAGAGGTGGTGACGACTCCTTGGGATCGTCATCCGAAGGTAACTCAAGGCTTTGTTGTGGGTGGTGGTGTTGTTGAAGATGGAGGTTAGGCCCAAGGAGGTGGTGGAAGTAGCGTGCAGCCGCCGTTGTTGGTGGTTCGAAACCCGCCATCGCCGCCACCATCTACTAAAAACAAATTAACAATCTCCCAAACTAAAAAGACAAAAACAAATTATACTTACCACTCTCTTCTTTTCCTTAAAAAGTTTGTTCCACCAGACCAACTGAACGACAAAAACAAAGGATGCAAAATCCCGATTTGGAGAGTGTTGTTGATGTAATTTCGGAGAAGTGTGTTTGAACGCACACCTTAAGATGGTTGTAATAGTGGGTTGTTTGGTTTTCTCTCTACTAAGTTATGCTTGCGTTGACTATGAATAATTTCCTTTTTTATTATTATTTTTTTTGGGGGGTTGGGGGGCTGCCGAAAGAGTTGAACTTGTAAGAAGAGAATTCAAACAAAGACCCACTAGATAATCAAACCCAATAAAAGAAGCCAAATTCTTAATGGCTCAACAACTCCATGGAAATTACAGATGAAGATGTGTTTAGGAAGAACAAGACCAATTCAAATGATAAAAGAGAAGCAAGTTGGTTGTATTGAGCTTGAGCAAAACCCATGTTGGCATGGTTGATGTCAAGTGAAGACAAACTTTAATTTTGATGGTTTTTGATTACCTTTGAAAGTGAGAGAAAACCCAAGATGGAGTAGTAGTGGTTTATTTTGAGGTTTATGTTTTCTTAGGATACTTTGGTCTTGGGGTGTGGTGAGCGCAAAATGGAAGAGAGAGAGAGAGAGAGAGAGAGAGAAGGGAAAAGGATGGGAAAAAGTTGGATGCAAATGAGAGAAAGAGGAGAATATATTGTGATATGTATTTTTTTTCTAGTGACAATCAATCTGATGCGCTTAAAACACGCAAGTTTTTTTTTTTTTTAATAAAGGAAAGAAGGCTAGAATTTGAGAACCATACATTACCTTATTTTGATTATGATTGAACGATGAATATTTAGTCTCTTGTAAACTGTGGGGGAAGTTAGTTTGGATAGTTATGGTGCGCCTACTCTTTTAGGATAGTAATATAGGAGGAAATTGCAAACCATTCAGAAAATTGCTAGCTTTAAATACAAATTTTTAAAATTTTTAATATGCACTTTTATTTATTTTGTAATTTTTTGAGGATACATAGCTGCTTTGGACCATTGTTGAAACCTCACAGCAAACCCTTTAACATGATTTTAGAATAATTTTAGTGATAATTTTAAGGATATTTTTATAATTTTTCAAAGTTACAGTAAATAATAAGTCGCATTTTAAAATAGTCTATTGGCACTTGTCTAATAGTTTTAGGGACTCTTTTGCAATTATCCTAGGAAAAATTGAAATAAAGCAAGTACAATTTAGTTTGGTGAACACTATATTTATTTTTGAAAAAATTAGGGAGCATTTGATTTCTTGTAAATTAAAAAAAAATAACAATAGGGTACAACATAAAAAGAATAGTACACTACATGCTTCCCATATTACATTTGATGTGGTAAATACAACACAATTTTTTTTAAAATGGTATAAAAGAACTGCACTAAAAATATTTGTTTTGGCATTTTTATTATTTACGCCATCGTTAATTTTATTTTATTTTTATTTTTACCTTCTTTTTATTTTATATCACTGTCTCGCCATTGCTACTAATATTGTAGCATCATTCAGGAAATAGTGGCACATTAATCTATTGGAAGCAACAATGATCATAAAGGGAAAATAATGGTGGCTATGTTAGAACAAACATTGGTGATAGCAATATAGGGTTGTAGAGCTATTAGTAACATAGTAGGTTTAATGGTTGCAAGTGATGGTGGTGGTGGTGAAGTTGCGGCAATAGCAGTATATGACATGGTGGCATATGAAGATTTTTAACGATAGTAATGGTGGTGGCAAAGGTCATGTACTTGTGGTGGTGCGAATAGAGTTAAAAAAAAATATTATCATAATAAAATGGTAATGGTAATGGTAATGGTAATAGTAATCGTAATGATACGATAAAGATGATTTGATGCTAGCATTAATATTATATTAATGATTATATTAGTACTGTTGAAGGGGAGATTAAGAGGTGGTATTGTTGTGGTGGTAGTAATAGTAATAATAGAATGGAAAGTGTTGTTGGAAAAAAATAAAAAGTAATTTGTTTGGTTTTGGTTAAGAGATTATTTATTTTGGTTTTCTTTTTCTTCAAGATTTCTAAACCAATATATAAAAGAAAAAAATTAAATTCATTTAGTACAATAAAAATTATTTTATCTAATATCAATTTTTATTTTATCAAACAATAACATGATAATTTATCATGTCTAATACCGCAAAATTGCCAATTAACCCTTAGTAGCCTTAATTCCTTTTCCGCTGAAATTAGGGTCACAGTTCTTTATAACGAGACACTTGTAGAAAGATAAAAGATAAAAGATAAAATTTAAATAAGCTTATAGTGTATTTTCTTAGAAGTGCATGTAGGTATCATCATGTGAACACATAAGAGGCTAGTCTCTTATCACATGGTGGAGGATAAGTCCATTTTAATGATGAAATTTGAAACTTATTAGTATTACAGGGTTCGTACGAGACTTTTGGAATTTGGCATCCATCCTCTACATCAGGGAATTGGTTTAAAATTAAATTGATTATCCTGTAATAAGAATTGAGTATTCTTTTTGTACTTACTAATATTACTATCATTTAATTTTTTTAAGTATTAAATTGATTAATTTTAAAATTGACGTGTTTAATTATAAATTTTATCAAAATTTTGCTTTATTCGTGAAATTGTCTCTAAAATTAAATGAAATATACTTGTTTAAAAAAAAAGAAAAATAGAGGAAAAAATTACAGAGAGATTAGAGCTTGAATTGGAAAAATAAATAAACAAATAAATAAATTCAATTAGAAATACATACTAGACCATGAACAAAACATAATTAGCTCTATACTAGAATGAACCTTAGATGTTGGTGTGGATATAAACATAAACATCACAAATGATCTTAATTTCAATTATAACATTTTAGGTAATTTTGAAAATTAAGTTATTTGATGAGTTAAACCAAAGGATAAATTGTATAATTAAGTTCATTTAACGTATCAACGTTTCAAGTTATTCAAAAAAGGAACCAATATTTGATGATAAATTCATTTAATTGTATCAATATTTTACAAAATGAGTCAAAGTATTAGTTATTAACCATTAATGAAAATTTGGGTAACTTAATTAAAAACTAATTAAAACGTTGATAGCACATTTGATTTAGCGAAACGTTAATGTCTTCTAATGTAATATGCCCTTAGATCAAAATATAAATCACAATGCTAGTTTTAACTGATTCAAGCCAATTTAATGAGGCCTAATCACCATTCTATATATATAGTATGCGTACGTGGTAATATTTACTGTGATAGATGAATCCAATCAACTCTTATCAAGCCTAAGCTTGAAAATTAATAAGCTGATTGATTAACTTTATAAGGTTAAAATAATAAGTTCATGTTATGTTTGAAAGTATAAGTCACAAAAAAAAAAAAAAAAAAAAGCTTTCTTACTAGTTTGATTGAGCATCATATTTTGAAGCTTAAATTTAGTCGTGATGTATTATTGAATAAATTCTTTTGGAATAACAACTACTTTTAATTGAGTTGATATTTTTAGTTAGACCCATCAGCTGTAGCTAGCTTCATAAATAATTACACATTAATTGGAAAATAGTGTATGGGAACTTCCGGTCTATAGCAACTTTCACTTCCATGGAAGCTCATTCATTGGATGTTTATGAAAACAGAAATAATTAATGGCCCAGTTTTTTGTCCGCCTATGTTCATTGGTTATCCAAAATGATTTCATTTCTCCAATAAATCAAAATAAACAAATACCACTATGCTGGCCAGGCAAAAGGAAAACAAAGGAAAAAGAAACTCTATAACCCAAATAAAAAGGCAGCAACGACAAGACATGTACCTTCATGCCCTATAATAATAATTTCTTTTGTGTGTGTGCCTTTACACCTTGTGTGCCCTGCTCTCCTGGTTATATGGGCATCTGATCTCTGAAACTGGCTATGGGATAAAGAGTAAGGTTATTGCATGACCGTCTACAAATTAATAATTAAATCCGTTACAAATATGGAGTCAGATCGATATGGTATGTCCTTATATATATTATATTGTCACACTCGAGTGAGCTTACTCTTTGAAATTAGAAGGCATCTATAGCATCTGTGAAATTGTATTCCATCTTATCTAGCAATTAGTCGACACTTAAAAGTAAAAGGGTCCTTGAAGAACAAATATATTTGATATTAACGCCACATGCATAACAACAATCAAAAGAAATAAATGTACAATATAAATCATAGCAATAGTCAACACTAAAAATAAAAGGGTCCTTGAAAAACAAATACATTTGATATTAATGCCACATGCATGGCAACAATCAAAAGAAATAAATGTACTTATGAATCATAGCAATCAAATTCAAACTCACATTTTCATTTAGTCTTGTCTAATCACAATAAATAATTAAAGTCGGCTGCCTTCTATTTTATAATTGGATTTAACCTCTAAATAGTCAATTTGTAACCTTGTATCCTATTCTTCATGAAATGACAAATATGTCTAACAACCACTTCTCTCCAATTTCTAACTTATGACACTAGCCAATAGTCAATGCATAATTGTACCTATTCTAGTGCTTTGGCTTAAAAGCCATAACCTTGAGTTGCTTGCTTTCAACTTTCTAACCTATTTAAATGGCCACCTATGTTAGTTAGTCCTCAATCTACATACCATACTAATATTAAGAGCAAATATCATATATCCTACTCAATCACTTCATTATGATATTGTAATCCACATAAACATCTATCACTATTCAAATGATGACTAGTGTACCATACTATGCATTATAAAACATAAACTAAACACAATCCAGTCACTCCATTCCAACTTTATAACCTACTTTAAAGATTAATGGTTATCATTGGTTGATCCTAATTCACTAATTACACCCTACACTAGGAGAAGGTGCTCCATAACATGCTTAACCAATTATCAAACATCAATATAATCCAATCAAGTTCATATCAACTTATCTATATTTCAATTTATGCAAAATATATAATTGAATGCTGACTATACAGGGACAAGGAATACAACATTCAAGGGCATTAATCATGTACACATAGAACTAACAATTATGCATAGATCACCTATAGTCAATTAAAGAAATCATCAAAAATATGGCCTAAAAAAAAAGAAACCATCTCAAAATAAAGGTTTTTCAAACAAGAAGTTCATTCAATGGAGCTTTCTTAGTTGATTACATACAGTGCCTAGTTTAGTTAAGTAAAGTTAAGTTTAGATGGCTAACAAAGTCAGGGAGAGATCACTTGCATCTATAATTTCAATTAATAGAATTTTGTGATTTTCCACGTGACTAGAAGTCCAACATGGATTATGGGTAGTGGTAAGGTAAAGTGTATTAAATCAACACTAGATAGAAACATTTGGATCAAGTGATTAAAAAAGTTCATTAGTATTTATTAACTTAATTGTGGACTTAATAGAACATGCATCCTAATATGCAAATAAAAAATTATACTAAGGAGAGATTCTTATTTATCTCTGGTATTAAGGTGATTGCTTCAGATACAAGAGTCTTTTGATATTCGAAGGACTTTTATTACTAGGGTTCTTAGATTGATCTTTGTTGCTAATGCATTGGTTGCTTTTAAAAAATGAGACCCTACAAAATTGCCACATATTATAATATCAATTATTAGATATTAAACGAAAGGCAATTTGAAATAAATGATCAAGAGAGGACACATTCCATGAAAATAATATCCATTTGGTTGCAACTATTTTCCTAGGAATGCAAACAAAGTGGGTTCAGGAGGGGACATACAGAACCCGAATCCGACCCGATTAGATTAAGAATGTGCCAGAACTCAAGAAAAAGCCTATATGGCTTTTCACACTAATTCCAAAACCCGACCCTACAGGATCTTAGTGAACTCGCTTACCAACTTGACTCGATTAGATTAAGGATGTGCCAGAACTTGAGAAAAACCCTATATGGTTTTTCACACCACTCCCAAAACTCAACCTTATGGGATCTTAGTGAACCCAATTACTAATCCTACTCGACCCAAACAAAGATAGTTGTGTGTTTGTGTGTGTGTCTTTGACACCAGTTTCCATTTATTTCCAACTTTTCGCAATTGTACTTTATCTTACAACTATTTTTAGTAGTTTTTCCTACTACTCAAATTTATTGAAAATTGTTAAAATACTGAAAAATAATCAGGTGTCACGTTGCACTTATTAAGCAATTACATAAAATGAAATTGCATATGCTATACTAAAAAAAATAACAACAGATCAAGGGGTGCATCTTGAAAATTAAATAATAATAATAGTGATAATAATTATAGTCACTCTTCCAAACTATAAAAATTAAAACCTGTAAACCATCATATCTATATTTATCTCCCTATCATTATTGGAAAATATATATTGTTAAAAATTTTAAAACCATAGTTAAGAAGTCTGATTTTATCAAGATTTGTTTAAAATATAATTGAAAATTTTTATAAATTTTTGAAAAGTGGAAATATACCGTCCAAAAATATATATTTTTAAAATGGACAAATTAACATATACAAATTTAATGAGGGCCTAAGGAAAATTGTGAGTATAACCAGCAATGAAACAATCAAAGTGTGAACAGCAATGAAATAAGTGAAGTGTGACCAGCAATGAAAAATTTTGATTTTCAATTTTTTTAAATAATACTGGGTTGAGTTACCTATTGGGTTATATATATGACCCAAAATCTTATAGGGCTTTTAGCGAAACAGTAATTGGGTATCCTATAATGACCTACCCCGATTGCATCCCTATATTGCTCTAAATATATATATAATATATATATATATTTCATAAGGAAATTTCAAAGTAAATAAAACCCAATGCATCATCTTAAACTAAAGCAAAACCTAGTCACCTTAGGTCCTTAACAAACCATAGTCAATGTCATCCCCTCCATTGAACATTTTCCCTTTCTTAATTATCTTAGAATTGTATGCCTATTATTACTTATTTTGATATCCATAAATCCTCGTTTTTCTATTAAAAAAACGAAAAAAATTTCTTATTTATGCTATTTTTATATCACACCATCACATATTGTTATGATTATATAACAATTCCATATGAAATTATGGAATAGTACTTAAGCCTGAAAAGACTCTTCCACCTCACAGGCTAATCTCATTAGTTGGTCTCTCCCTTTGGGCTTGAGTACATAACACCTATCTATCTATACCCACCATTGTATGTCTACCTATATATATTTCATGGTTCTAAAGAGATCTTGATAATCAAAATATTGGTGTGTGAAAGGCTCTTGAAATATATGGTTTTTTTTATTCATGTGATTATAATTTTTTTCTTTTTTTGTTTCATCTTTTATAGGGAATTATGTTATTACTTCTATAATATTTAATTGCTGTATTCACTAGTTGGATAATTTTTTCTCTTGGAAAAAAAATTATAATAATACCCATGTCATATAGACAAACTTTTGAAGAGTTGTGTTGATTTAACCAATTAGATTTTCATTGTCCTAACTCTTGGCTTATAAATCCTCTTCTTTCTTTTTTTTCATTCAATTATAAGTCCTCTTGTAACAATTATTTTGATTTATATAATATTTTCTTATTGAATGAAATTTTTCCTTACTAGCAATAAATAAGCAAATTTAACCTAATCTAATATGCCTAACAAAATAGTCAAGATTTTAAATTTATTTCCATCTCTTGTTGATTAGAGAATTTGTTCTCTGTCATGTTTAAACTTTGAAGTGCTGTAAAAAGGTCAACTCAAGAAAATAGTATGCTCAAATACTCTCGAGTTGAGATCCAGTTATCTCGAATCAAATTTAAAATTATATGCTCAAACTCAACTTTAGCTTCGGCCCCCAAAAAAAAAAAAAAAAACTCAACTTTAGCTTGACTTAACTATTGTTAACTCGAATTTGGATTATGATTGAGTATAATTCACAAATGGGTTGAATGAAGCATGTAAATAATCTTGAGAAGTATTAGAAAAAGTTGTTAGATTTCAAGCAATTCACAAATGGGTTGAATGAAGCATGAAAATAATATTTAGAAATATTAGAAAAAGTTGTTATTTTTATTTTTTTTAAGTTAAGATTGATTTAAGAAAATAATGCTATATACAAATAGATTTAAGTTAATATTGAAACAAATTTGAAGAATAGTTATTAATTCCCTCCTCATCCAACATGAAGTTGCTATTACGATCTTTAGTTGAAGGGAATGGTAATTCATGATGAATTGTTAATAAGCAAAATAATGAAAAGCAATTAAGTATGAATTATTATTATTGTCAATATTTGTTATAAAATAACCATGTCTTGAAATTATAACCTATATAATTATCATGTAAAAAAAAATAAAAGTTATTATAAATATTTTACTTTTATTCTAATAAATGGACGTTTTAATAAGCATTATAGTTTTATCACATTTCTACTCAATTAAAATTCAATTCATCCCTTATTTCATTCACTGCAATGTGCAAGGCATGAATTTTTGTCAAAGTATGTAACTGTCAATTAGTATTGAAAAGTATAGAATTTTTATTTCTGGCTAAAAAAAAAAGGAAAGAAATTTCTCAACAGCGCACCCATTATTAGAATCAACGTGGGATTGGTGTAGATATTATAAATGCACAAATGTCAACTATGTCGACTAGGATGGATGAACTTAAGTAGATGTGAATTCTAGTGGCCAAGGAAGGGCAGTTGAGGCGCAGGGCCAGAGGGAAAAATGAGCGCCAGACTGAGACAGTGCGACTGAGAGTCGTGCTGATCCGATCATTATGCATGAAGGGCGCAGGGCAGGGTGCCGGGTGAGGCTGCCCGCTACACGTGCGGATTAAATCGGTAGAACAGGGAAGGCAGAGGTCACGTGCGGTCAAATGGTCCAAGGAAACAGATGAGGTGTAGGGTGAGAGACCCACGTGGAAATTGTCGACACATTGGAACTTGGTCAAACTTTATCTGCCCAACCCCATGGACTTTTGGCTCAATACCCGCCAGCTTGGCGGCAACTTCTGTCCCTTCCTCGTGGAAAAAGGTTTTACTGGCATTACAAGTTATGCTCTATGAATACTACATTATTATTAATAAAAAATTTAGCAGGTATAAAAGTTTTATAAATAGGTTTTAAGATAAATATCGCATGTAATTTGCACACTTTTTTTATATATTCATCAAAATTTTATCAATAGTTATAAAACATGTATTTTATAACACATGAGGTGCCATAGGCAAGGAATCTTTATTATTACAGCATCATCCCCATTAACTTCCAAATTCCCTCCCATAATGTCACTCCTGCTCAAAATCAAATATGCCACTCTAATCATGGTGGGGGAAGAGAAATCTAGAATTGCATTGCTACCTATGTAGATTTCTTCGGTCTATTATTTGGTTATTAAAATAATTATAAAAATTAATATAATAAGGAGATTTCAATTATCGTAAATATTGTTTCATCAATGAGACTATAAAAAAAATGAACGACTAGTGGTTTTATAGATATTTACATTGCAAAGATTTTGAATCGAATTTAATAGGTTATTCTTTATTAAAAGATTGTTGTTTTTTATAGAGCTATTAATTATTTGGAACTTGAATGGTAGGGTATAAATAAGAGCTGGAGTTTTACAGGTATTTATTAAGTATATTTAATAAAACAAGTAAGCAATATACCAAATAGTAGAGCCATATTAATTAGGGCTAATTGACAAATACTTACCAGTATTTTACACCATTCGTAAACACACGACTTGTTTAATTTACTCTATGGAATAGTTAACATGAGTTTTATCTAAAAGTGTAAATATTATTAAATATTATTAAAGAACACATATTAGAACCTTATTAGTCTAAGAAAATTTATTTAATGAAAATATTACTAAATAAAATTAAATAAATAAAATATTAAAAAATATTTGTGAAAGTTAAAAAATAAAAGAAAAATGTAAAAAAAACCTCTAAAATTAATTTCTTTAGACCAATAAGACGTGATCCTTCTAAAATTATTAAATTATATTAATACTTTTAGATGAAATCGAAGTTACCTCATTTTCAAAAAATATAACACAGATCATGTATTTGCAAATAGATTAAAACACAGGTAAAATTTAATAATTAACCCTATTAATTGTTATATGAGAAGGATAATCATATTTTTATCTATATTGTGTATTTAAAATTGCCAATTTGATAAAAAAAAAAAAAAAACTAAGCGAATTTAATATCTAAAATCTTCAATTAAATATGGTATATAATCAATGTAATTTCTATACTAAAATACATGTTTTAAATTTGATTGTTCTTGGGAAGAAGATCTAGGAAAAGTATTCCCGTTTATGAAACAATAATCGATTTTATGCAACGAAGGATTTGTGCTTGATTTAAATGAATAGTAACAAATGGTTTTTTCCTTTTTTTTTTATTTTTTTTGAAGTGTCTCTAAACACTAATTTATAATTATCTGTTTATACTCTCCATAAATACGAATTGACCTGAGCAAGACGAGTCGCACGTAAGAGGGACGAAAGTGAAACCATAGAATCTTCATATATTTATATATATATATATATATTTTTTTTTTTTTTAATTTTGAAGTAGTAAAGTTTTCAAATATTTTAAAGTTTAAAGGAAAGACCGTGTCCTCGGTCCTCCCCTATTCTCCGGCCATATGGTATGCATGCAAAAAACATAAACTATAGCAAAAGCTTAAAAAAGGCATAATGAACATATTAGGGAAAAAAATAGATATATATATATAAAGTACCATAATAAAGAGAATCATTCAGTACTTGTTAAAAGAAACTTAATAAAGTAAAAAGCTTGTATTTATGTCTATTTGGATTTTTTTCCTTTAAATTAACAAAAAAACAAAGTACATAAAAATTATAAACCCCGGGGCCGGGATATAAATAGCCAGTAACAGAAAAAAAAATCCACTTGGTGACACATTGATGTTGCCTAGAAACACAAAATAAATAAATGCATTATAATGCTACCCCCATGAGAAACCATTGCACCCTATCCACATGTGTATAACTGATCTCATGACTGATGTAATTATCCACCGCCAAGGAAAAAACACGCACACCCACCAAAAAAAAAAAAAAAAAGTTTACATAGATCTATTTTTATTAGATTTTATTATAAGTTATGTAACAAATATTAATATATATAATATTATAAGCAAAATTTTAATTTAAAATCTTAATATAATTTCACGTATTAAACTATTTATGATCGAATCTTTATAAACCCGTGTGATAATACAGATTTTACCCTAGCAATCAATTTTTATAGTGTAATGAGGGGATGTCAAGTCACAACAAAGATGTCCATGTCGAGTCCCTTTGGGCGGAAAAAAAGAAAAGAAAGAAGGTCACACCGTGTCGATATCAAGTTGCTAAGGTGGAGGACACGATTGGTGGGTGATTAGATTTTTGCCTTGTATGGCATAGTTCAACGAATACGCAGCATCAGCACACTCAAATAGGAAAATATATAGCGAATTGATACAAGAATTGACATTTCCACTTTACTTTTGCGTGCACCACCCAAACACACCCTTAATACTCTTACTATAGTACATTGGATCCCTTTTTCCCCTTAGCATATATACTCATATAGTTTGTACTGTATATAATTTTATGATCATACATATGTTTGTACAGGTGCAGATTGCAAATTAGGCTATGGAGTATGGAGGATAGCGTCAGAATCTGAGACATGATTTTTTTTTTTTAATTTCCGTTTATTAATTTTATATTCTATGGTTAATTTGTTGCATAACATAATTTAATCAAACTTTGAAACTGGCAATATGTTCTACCTAATTAATGTTCTTACCAAAATATTAACAATCACAGTGAACAATGAAGGAAAGGAAGAGGTCATAAATTTAATAATCGAGACTTTGATATGTCTAGCTACATAAAATTTTCAATTGTAACATTACACCAAAAAAAAAAAAAATCCAAATTTCTTATCTCTTTCTATTCCTTCCAAAGAATAATAATTTTTTTTCCATTAATAAAACATAACCATTACATGAAAACCAAGAGAAATAATATAAAGAGAAGGGGATTATAGATGCAAACCATAACAATCATATCTCTTATAATGATAATAATGGGTATCAATTAGAATTCTTTGAAATGAATATTTCTGCTGAAAAAAACCAAAGAATCGGTCCTCTAACAAGTTAAAATATACCCACATGAGGGCAGATAATAGAAACTAAATAGAAAAATAAAAGTTTAAATCGCTCATCTTATTGAAGGGGGAATATATATGGAGATTATGAGGCTTGATGTGCGGGACAACCGATGATATTGGTTAGGAGAAATGGTGGAAGTAGGAGGGTTTTATTGGGCTTCAAGAGTATGGAGATGAGGGGAAAAGACTGAAAAAATGGTGGAGGAAAAGAAAAACCAGCGAGAGAGAGAGAAAGGGAGCTTTTTTTCCCATTTAAAGTTATATAATGATTTCAACATTATCCCATATTTTGAGCATACAATCTAGTTAATGGGCCAAATAATTGCATTTCCCTATTGGCTTTTTACTTTCTTTAGTAAAAACAAAACAAAAAAAGTTTCACTAAAAGTGATATGTAAATGTATAAAACTTTATGGAAAATGAAAAGTTAAGATATCACTTTAATACTAATAATAATTATAGTTAAGAATTAAAAAAGAATCAAACTCTCCTATAACAACTTTTTTTTTTTTTACCATGAGGTGAAAACCCTACTCATTAGGTGTATCCACTACTAAAGTTGTTCTTGTTAGACTTGTGTGTATGACTTTAATGGCAAGAGTGAAGATAAGTGATCAGGACCAGCGTTTGACAATCCAGAACCGTTGAATATGAGCATTTCTAGATTTAATGCATTGGCACGTCATCGTTTGCTACTTGCAGGTCTTGGTTTTCATCGATGAAGACATGTCAAGTCATTGAAGACAATAAATTTTGCTTATTGCTCGAGCAAAAATTTGCATAGTATGTCAACTTACAGGAATATGAATTGGACGGATTTTTGAAGAAATACCATAAATATTGATTGAAGAACTGTTTTAAATTTAATTATATATTTCATGTATCAATTGGCTTTTGTTGATGGGGGGATGTGATTAATGGTATCGTGTATCTATAATGAGTCATGTGATAGGTAAAAGAGTTTAGAGTATTTACTTCACTATATTTGTATAGGAATAACTTATTTACATTATTATTTTTCAACTACTTGAATGACATGCTTGGTTTATTAAGAATAGAATAAGATTGGAAAGAAATTGTAATTTCTTATTTTATCATTAGGGGTATTTTCGAAATAAAATATATTTTTTTTATTAGGAATAGTCATTCCTCTAGTAAAATGAATGAATAAGGATTCCTTATCAATTCCGTATTACCTGGAATACACATTTTTTTAATAGAAGTTTTTTTCAAACCAAACAAAAGAATAAATATTATGCACTAATAAATGTGGAATACCAATTTCAGTAAATCAAACATGCCAGAAATGTTAATCATTTATTTGCATTACTTTATATAATGTTAAGTTCTCTTTCTAACTACTTATGATGTTGATATTTTATTTAAAATTACCTCTTTTTATTAAAGGTGAGCAAGTAATCATATCATATAAGGTACGTACGCATTCTGTACTTAATCAAGTAGGGTCTCGGTGGATTTTAAGGGTCACAGGGTAGGAAACTAGTATAAATATTCTAGAACCTACTCTCATAAGGTAAAATATGGGTATGAGGTCGTCATATCCAGTATCCACCTTAGAATCTATATTTTAATATGGAGGGTACATGTTCCAAGATATCCTATATTTTTCTTATTAAATATTATAAAATAATGTTGATACATAAGAAATAAATTGGAATACTCTTGCGACCACTTTTATTCAAGATTATTTTGCGACCATTTGTTATTTTTATTTTAGAAGAATCACGGTTGTATCTACGTACTTGAACTCCCAAATTATATAGAAATGTCATTTATCTTGTAAAACCAATTAATATTAAAGTAGCTCGAAAACTTTTAATTTTGGAATTTGTTGCAAGTTCTAATATTTTGTTTAATATCACATAAACAAGTTCCATAAGTATTTATTATGAGTTTCAATTTTCATGCATAAACAGATTTTGTATATTATAGAATTTCTAATATTAACAAGTTACTTTTTAAAATTCTTTCTACATGTTGTTTACTGTGAATAAATAAAAATAAGATAATTTTACATATTATATGAAACTATATTAAAGACTATAAACTTAAAGTTTAAAAAAGAAAGGAAAACATATATATAGAGATTTCATAAGAAAAAAAATCTCCAGGTCCCACAAAATACCATGTACCTTCTAAGTTTTATAAGGTATAAGATGGATATAAAGTATTATATGATAAGTTTTGGGTATGGAATTTAATACTTTGTACCTTACAAGGTAAAGTACGAGCAGCCTTTCATACAATACTCTGTACCCACTCACTCTTACATATGATGTAATTTACCTAATATTTCTTAATCATTGAAGTCTAATAGGCGCATTGGATCCAAAATGCAAATCTAAAATCATATAAATTCATTTGTATACTAGGTAAATGTATGTGTATTTATATTGTACATTTTTGCATAGCTCAAACGTTAAAATATTTTGATAATGTAGGGAAACCAAATTCTACAATGTATAACATATTAAGAGAAATACGCTTAACATTAGGAACAGATTAAACAATTTTATAATGCATGTGTTAAAAGATATGAGATATCACGAAATAGAATCTGAATTTCATATCAATGAGGGACCATAAATGAAGCTCATAGTATTTAACAATTGATCATCACACAAGCCATAGCCATGGGGACATGGGGTTCTGTAAGGAGAGTGAACTTCCTACTCTAAGCAAAACTATTGAAATCTATAAATTTCCTTTTTATAACATCGCCGTTGGAAGTATAGCACTAAGATAAATATATAAAGTAAGCCAGCAAGTGACCAATTACACAAAATCTATATTAGGGTTAATTTAGGACTTAGATTAAGACCTAAGGGAAAAAAAAAAAAAAAACAAATAGCTTTGGTCTTAAACACATTATTGAGTTCATAAACGAGTCTATGTGCTAGACCCAAACCCAAATACATTTATAAATAGGTTCAAACTAATCAGACTCATATGAAATATATGCTGGGTTTTCTATAGCTCAAACGATTTATAATTATGTGATAACATGTTTAGATTAGTAGGTTATGTGGCAAATTGCGAACCATAATGCAAGATCTTTCCCTACTCACACCCTCACTCACTCACTCTTACTCCCCTACATAAAACTTATCCCGTCACAATAGATACCTAATACTAATAATCAAATATCAAATTTTTATAATTCGGTTTATAGTATAAAATTAATTAACAAATTATCATGACTTTTCTTTTAACCATCTGGTGAGCGCTCTCTTAATCGATCATCTAGGCCTTTTATCAAAGCTTGGACATACAATGAGCTCCTCTTGATGCTATGTTCCCAAGGTACATCGAGAGTAATTAAGCCTTCGAGTTACTCTGTCACTCAGCTTAGTGCATATCAATCCAAATAGTCACTAAATGTCATTAAAACGTCTTCATCCAGTGCAAAAGCATCTAGTAAAATCAATTTAAGATAGAATATGAACAGCGATGGGTTTGATCATATAATTTATAATCATTACTAGCAAATGCGACTTTATCAATAATTTGTTTGTGAGCCTTATCCTACTGGACAAAAATTCATGTCAAATCGAAAAGGAGCATCCATTCAATTGATACATTGCATCTAGAGCATACCTTGCATATTCTAGAATTTACTTACAACTTGAATTCTCTCTCTAAACTTACCAACGTAATCATTTTCAACTAAGATCAATCCTCGCTTTATTATCATATTCCAACTTTACATCGGCTAATTGATATTTCCACGAAACGAGTAAGTTGTCATCTCCACAATAAGATCGTGTTTGTCAACTTCATGTCTCTAACAACAACATGGACGATTAGGTCAAAAATTATATAAAATGAGTTTTGTTTCAATTGTAATTCCTTGAACAAAATTTACCATAATGACGAAATCGATCAAAAAAGCTTATGCTATTATTCTTGATTAGATTACTTTTGGAATTATTGCAACAAACATTTTGTTGATAAATTGTTGCTATCGAAATATTTTTTGTGGTAAACATTATGATGATTTGAAGCTGAAAATTTTAGAATAATATTATTTGAATTGGAACATGTAATGATGACGAGGATGTGGATTATTAATCAACTATTATCATTATGGTATATATAAATAAGTGTGTGTATGTTTGTGTTAATTCCATTTAAAAAGGACTTAATTAGCATAGTCAGTGATTGAAATGATGTAATAATTAGACATATGGACAAAGGATTAACGCAAGTAATGTCATGTAGCCTTATCTTGGTGAGTTGGTGTCCATGTCAAATATATGTCATGTTACAAGTGGATTGTCACGTTTGTGCTTGGACATTTCATGTATATTTCGATTTCAGGTACAAATTGGTTGACATATTTGTATCTTATGAAAATTCTTGTGTTTGGTGGAGATGGTTATGGCTAAGTTTTGCTATATGTTCCAAATTTTGTGTCTAATTAAGATTTAAGTTGGTTCTCACATTGTAATATGGGTAACTTACTTAATTTTGATCCAACTGTATTATATATATGTATATGTATATCAAAACATCACATCGTCGAAATAGCTTGCTTCTTAATTATATAAGGGTTTGAAAAGCAGATCAATACAATAATTCATTTCTATCTGCTCATTAGGGGTCCCTTTTCGTACGAAATGATTGTTCGACAACCCCCGGGATAGCAGGGCGTCCTATAGACATTTAAGGTCCAACCTCAATCGTATTGTTCGACAAATTTAATAAAGTTGGGTAAAATCATGATTTGGGCGAAAATGATGTAGGAAGGGGATTGGATTTATTGCACTAATTGAGTTGGAAGTGGACAGGCAAAATATAACTATCACAATATGGGGACATCATGTTCTATAAAAATAAAAATAAAAGGAAAAAAAATTACATGCATAATGTGTGTTTATACTAAGATAATACTAAAAGGTAAAGTATATCACTAGTAAAAATCTTAAGAAGAGGTAGGTAGAAAAGGCGAGTCTCGCCTTTCTTGTATTCAAAATAGCAAACAAGAGTAAAGAACAAGACTTGTTGCCAATTAGGACAAAGAGGTGAGTCTTTCTTCCTTTTTTTTTTTTTTTACAAAATAAACATATTGTATATTTATTAGTATTGTTTAATTTGAAATATAAAAACGAAAAAAAAAAATTTGCCATCAACTCTTTTGGCCAATCGAAGCGAGACTCATCTCTGAAGTGAGACTCACTGCCAATCTCTCTCTTTTTTTTACATAATAAATATATATTGCATATTTATTAGTATTATTTAATTTCATACATAAAAAAAAAAAAAATCAAATAACTTTGCCATCACCTACCCTCATCTCATCATATGCGGGTTTCGCCTTACTTCTTTAGTTTTTGACAAAAAAAAACATGGGGGAATTGCTGGGACAGTGCAACTCACCTTTAGACATAATTAGGTGATTTTCTTGTCTAATCTTGCCTAAAGAGGTGAAAAAAAAATCGCCTAATTAGGGCAAATGTGCAGCAGAGTCCTTTTCCCTTTATGTGATGAAAGTATTTGTTTGATTAAATTTGTTCACATCAGAAACCAATGAAAAAAATGCTTCAACAATTTTGGTTCATTATTTCTCTTACAACTGCAAAAATAAATAAAGTTAATTTGTGGTGAATGTAAAAACCAGTGAAATTCAACCTTTTCCCATATTATATATTATTGGATTAGTTAAAGATTGTTGTAGTGTACGTGTATGAACAGTTCTCTAAGACATGTCAATATTATTATTAAACATATAAATATTTGATTTAAATGAAGTATGGGGAGTCTTTATCATTGTCCCAACCCCAACATGAGCGATGGCATCAATTTATGTTTCGTATAACCTTCGTCTCGGATAAAAACATCCACATAAATTCCAAACAGAGAAATTATTTAACATCTTTAGGATAACATAGAATAATGAATTCCACTTATTTATGCTGAAGATATTATACATTAAGCCTTCGGCACAAATCCTGTGTATACCGGGACCAATGGCTGCAACAGGAACCAAATTCTTGAAATCGTGTGCTCAATAATATTATATTTAGCAAAAACAACCTAGGAGGATAAGAAAAAGATAAAAAAATTAGAAGTCAAATGTTAATTAAAGATATTATTAAAATAAACCATGTAATAACCACCACATAAATTAGAGAAGAATAAAATAATTGCGTTATCGCAAGCAAAAGGACGCCGCAGCATTACTTACCCAGATGACTACCATTATTAAATTGATTTCTTTGGTCGGTGACTATATTATTATTTAAAAAAAAAAAAGGAAAAGAAAGAAAACATTGATTGAGTACACAATTTATTTATTAATAAGTCAAATAAAAAAATAATTGTATCTTGCAACACCTATTTTTCCATACAATATTATGTTTTTTATTTAAATTTTTCACAAATATATTTTGAAGCACTCGTTAATGATATCCGTTCTTAATTTTTAATTCTTCACCATTTTGTCTCTTTCTTTCTTTCTTTTTTTTTATCTTTTTTCCAGATTAATCTCTTTCCTTAAAACATGGAAAGCTAAAAAACCATAACCACAAACTTGTAAGCATAAAATATTTGATAATTTTTAATCATAATGTTGGACGGATGCCGCCATAAAGCTATAATAATTTTATTCCTCTTTCAAATGATTACTTCATGTAAAATTATTAAACATATACATATGAAGTTCTCCAATAAGATATAATTATTCACGATTGGAAAAAAAAAGGCAGTTATACATCAGCAAAATTATATTCTTCAGAGGTTTCCGAGGTCCAATCAAGTCTTGCAACTCTTGAACTGCATGTATCTTGTTAATTAATATTCCCTTAGTGTATGCGAAAAGAGAACCAACTAATTTATTATTTTGGTAGCTTTGATGAGCGGTGGGGAATAATTAACTATTAATTAAATATATATAGGGGATCACGTGAGATAGAAGGGTTGTGGGTTTAATCCCTCTGTAATTTTGGCGTCTAATTAAAGATTAGAATCTTTTTAGTGAATCTTCTTTTTAGGGCACATAAATTAGGTGGGGGAGATAAAGTTAGTGGAGTGTAACGAATTGTTCCTAACGATATATATGTTTATATATTGACACACATACTAGTTGGATCATCATATACCATCCTTGTGATGCGTCTAATGAGAATGAAATATAAATAATAAAATAAAAAAGAACGATGCCATTAGCATATTAAAATGAAGGGAGAATTCGATTTGGGCATAAACAACCATAAGAGAAGATGGGGTATTTGGTGTAATATAAGGAGGAGAGTATACAACAATTATAAGGTTCTTTTAATAACTTACAAATCCTCATGAAAATGTCTCTAAATTATCATGAGTTTTTTTCTATTACACTAGAGTGAGATGTGGTGATTTTGTGGTCAAATTATTGAGTCAAAAAGATATAATATTGGGTTGAAGGTCAACTAAATTTTAAATTTTAAATTTCAAGCTCAGATTTGACTTAAATTGGCAGCTGATGACCAAAAATCAATTCAATTAAGATATTTTAAACTTTTTTTTTATTTAAAGAAAAAAGAAAGAGAGAGAGAAAAAGAAAGAAAGCTATCTAATATACTGCGATGCTTAAGCTTTAGTTGAAATTTTACTTATACTTAAACTTGACTAAATCTTGATTGTTTTATGAGCTCATTGAGCTAAATATCATTAAAGTTAAGTTTATCAATAAACAAGAAAAAAGTGTAAAATTTTGTATATGAGTTTTTCACAAAAGTTTATTTTGGTATGCGAATTTTTATTTAGTCAATATAATTCTTGATTAAATTTTTAAGTTATTTTTAAGACCTTCGTTAACGCCATTTGTTTTATTTGGTGATGTAAAAAAGGTGTTTTATTAGTACTAGATGGTATGAAGAGTGGTAATAAAAATTCAATAATAGACTACATCTTCTATTGTCCACAAACAACTTTAGAGAGGTTATAAAAATAGTTTTAAAAAGTTTAATTGGGTCTTAAATTAAATATTTCAAAATTTGAATACCAAATTGAATATTTTTACAAAATCGAGGTATCGAATTTGATATTTTTCCATAAATAAATTATTCGAGTAATAACATAATCGCAATCACAGGTTCAATAAGTAAGTCAAATTCTGCTAAATGCTATGGTGAACTCTAGATTAGGTGTTTATGTGATACAAGTGATACAAATAATTAATCTCCTATTAGAATCATACTCTCGAATAAGAAGCGTAACATATTGCAAAAGCCTTTAGATTGATAAAGCATAACTTGGGAGCCACGTCCAAAATATCACCTCTTCAATTTCGATTGATCAAGCTAATTATTCATATATCCTATATCAACCAAGCATTATCTACTTAAACTAAAATTCAATATATGCATGTATATATATTAGATTAATATGGTAAATGGTATCTAAACTTCGAAAAAATATTCAATTAAGTATTTGAATTCCATTATTGATCAATTTAGTATATAAAGTTTGTAATTAATCAATTTAGTACCTAAAAGAATGTACACACCAACAGTACTTCTATAATATTGATTAGCGTATACAAAATATTATTTTAGGTACCCAACTGATCAATTCCAAAATTTAGATACGTAATTATATATTTGTCAAAATCCAGGTGTCATTTACAACATTTTCCTATATATATATATATATATATATTGTAATTAATATATATTTGATTTTACGAACAATGACAAAATGTTAAGTGAAATTAGCAAAAAAACTAAGCAACCCACCATACCAAACATACATATATAAATGAATGGGTTAATGTCACAAATTATACCAGAATTTTGATAAAATATGCAATTAGGTGCTTGAACTTCGAAGCTGGACAATTTAGTACATGAATTTTGAAGTTGATCAATTTAATACGTGAAAGAATTTTCATACACACCAATGGTACCTCTATTAAGTTTTTTCTAATACTAAATTGATTAATTTTGAAGTTCAAATATTAAATTGATCAATTTCAAAATATAAATGCCTAATTATATATTTTGTCAAAATTCATACACTATTCCTAATATAATTCCTATATAAATTCAAACCGACAATGGATTCAAGAAGTGTACAATAATTAGTTATAATAAATCAAAAATACATACTGAATCTATATCCCGACCACAATAGAAAAAGAAATCGAAAAAAATTGGACTATATGGTTATTAGGGACCACGCTAAAAAAAAAAAGTCTTTAATTAAGGTGATAGTGGTAACTAAACAACAATTAACGACATTAGTTTAATTAGAAAATGCAATAGCCAGAGATGACTCTAGATAATTGTGCAAGCACATTTGTCTTCTCAACACTACTACTTACAAGGAAATGGGGTATACTTATTGGGTATTATCTTATCATAATCTTAATCCATCAAAATCAAGCTGACAAGATCCCTTTATTTAAGATAACAACTCCTAATTAATGTTTGACCTGTACTTTACCTAATCGTTTGATCAATTAAAGTTGAAAAGCAAATAAAAATAGTTGAAATAGCATTAATTGAACTATTGATGACCGTCGGTTAATGCATCAAATAGTGTGGGCAAATTGGTTAATCCACTTGGTTTTGCATCTTAACTGTACGAAAGGGATCGATGTGCATAATATCATTCGTGGGTTAAGATTAATAGTATACCAATCAGTTATGTTTTAAGATTTTTTTTTTAATTTTATAAAGTTAAAAAGAATTAAACTTATTTTTAATAATGATTTAGAGATTTTGAATTTGTTGTCTCGATATAAACTTTGATGATATTATATCATGTAATTTTACACTTTTTTCAACATATTTAAATATTGACCAAGATCTGTCATGGGCAACTTAAATTACTTTCTTTTTTTTATAAACCCATTAAGGTTACTGACCCTAATAGACTTGTTCTTGTTGGTGGGATATCATAAAGTCATAATACTAATCTCTATAGACACCCGTCAATTAAAATGCACACATATATATAATACTCAATAGTATTACACTTTAATTATTTCAAATAGCTCTGGAAGGAATATATAGGAAATAGAGATTAGAGATGTTCTAACCATCTAAATAAAGAATTGTTATAAATAACAAAAAAAAATAATAGATTTAAATAGGAAGTAGCATAAAATAAATCAAATTTGATACCTAAATATTCCATTTGATAACCTACTACTAATTCTTCATTTGCTTCTAGTAAATCAAAAGGTAACCTCTCACATTCTGCAGGGAAGGAATTAGAAAAATGATGAACCTTATAGTTTGGCATAATACTCTTTCATATTGCTTGCGAAAGGGAAGTATGCATAACCTAAACCCTTTTGTTCCATCTAATACAGATATTTGCATACGCTAAAATCATCTACTTAACGATCCCTCTTCAAACATCATTTTTCTGTAGTTTGATGATGATTTTATTACAGCACTGACTTTTCATTACATACTACTGGGAATGGATATTTAAGGGGGGCCAACAGGGCCTCGATCCCCAAACTTTAAAAGAATTTATTTTTTGGATTTTTAAAAAATTTCATGAATGTACTTTTTAAGCATGTATTTATTACACTAGTATCTCTCTTTCTCATGCATTTATTACACTAGTCTTCTCTCTTTCTCTCTCTTTTTTATGTTTTCTTTTTTTCTTTCACAATAACTAATTAAATTAATTCTAGTAAACAACTATTTTGTATTCATAATGCACCATAAAAAAATTAGACTGTCCATATTACATTCGTTTTAATTTTACCATATAAGATATTACTAAATAACACTAATTATATAATGTGAGATTTCATATATTAACTTTATTTTTTAATTGATAATTAATTTTCAAGTAATATATATATAATCTCTACTAAAGGCACAAAATGCCATTAGTTATCTCTTAGATGAGTTTTTCAAACTCATAGGGTTTTAGCCTTTTAGGAAATATCACAATGAAAATTATTGATGACATCCTTATTACATATATAAGATGGCATAATTTGAGATGTCACGATTGATTACATTATTTCAATTAATAATTAACTTAACATCTTTAATTTTTTTCTTAAATGAATTTTCTCATAAGTTACTTATGAAGTTTTAGAAAACATCTTCACATTGAAAATCATTTATAAAATTCTTATAGATGTATAAGATGCAGCATAATAATAGTCAGCAAAAACACATAAAAAATCTCAATATTAACTTAACTAGGGTTTGACCCATTAATCATATCATCTTTGTAAACCCCTAAAAATTCTAATCATCGGCTCATTGCCTTGATTGTAGCATCGATTTTGTTCACCAAACTTGAATCAGTAAGTCCAAAGTCTTTATCAACAATACCAAAACCTTCCCAAGAAGCTCCAAACCCTACAAAAAGCACATGAAAATCCTATATATAAATCGAAAACCCTTAGAAGCAGTGCTAGCATACCTCAAACCCTAATATAACTAACCTTAATAGCTTTAAAACCAAAATGTAAACTTTAAACCTAAAAAGCTATAAATATATATATAACCTAAAATCTAAACTATAATTCAAAGGCTTCAATAAAACACCATTTCACAAAGTAAACTGATCAGTCTTCCTATCACAAAAACATATACCTCGAAAGTATCCAATATAAGCACTAAATTTCAATCGTGTGGGATAGAATTAATCATGTACATGCTTTGCTCAAGAACAAACCCCATATCGACTAAATTTATCCATTTGGATTTCAATTTATCAATTGAAGCTAGAACAAATAAATCAAACCTAAACAAACCTTAATCTTACTTAGTGGTGCCAAGAATAACCTCAAACATCAAACAAACTAAATAAGCTCAATCCAATTACTCAACAAAAAAAATTAGGATAAGGACTAATAAAACTCCTCCCTTTCCTCTTGTTGTCCACTAGCTCTTCCATGGGAAATACTCTCGTAACAAGCTGCATAATTTACAAGGCAAAATGAGTGCCAATCCATAAAATGAGTGTACTTTTTAACACTTACTAAAACTATGGATAGAAATGAGCCGAGTTACTTGCAAGCTACTTGAAATTGACTCAACTCGAGTTCATTTAGTAAATGAGCCGAGCTCTAGCCTATGATAAAGCTTTTTATCTAAACAAGCCAAGTTCAAGCTTTGATTTAAGCTCACAAGTCGAATCGTGGATAAGCTCGCGAGTAAGCTCATTAACGAGCTCATTAACAAATTTATAAGTTTTATATTTACGGTTTATTAATATATAATTAAAAAACAAAACTAATTTCTACTTAATATATATGTATATAAATCTAGCAACTCTTATATATTAGTTTTAAGTTTGAAAAAAATGAAAAATGGGCTATTTAAACGAGTCAAGATTGAACTTTATTTTTAATCTCAATAAAAAGCTCAACTCGGCTTGAGCTCAATTTATAAACAAGTTCAGCTCGAGTTTGAAATAAAGCTCATTTAGGTAAACGAGCTAAGCCTTAGCCTAGATTTCAGGTTCGATAAAAAGCTCGACTCGAACTTATGCTCGATAATTTTTAAATGAGTACAGCCTAAGCCTTGAAAGGCTCAACTCAACTTGACTCGTTTGCAGCCCTAACTAAAACTTAACTAATCTAACCTTGCTCAGGACTAATGTACTTAGAGATGTAAGTGTCAATTTTGTCTATCATCTTTCCCAATATTTCTAGCCAATAAGCTCATCCTATGATTCAACCTCTTAAATTTTATTCTTCCTTAAACTCCAAATTCCCCCACATTCTAGTAGCTACACACATCCCTTCTCCAAACTCCACCCATCTCCTTTCCTTCCTTCTTAAGCCATGTCCAGTTACTTTAAGGGCAACATCATATTTCAAAATTTTTCGAAGATTCTTCTCCTACTTGTGGCATCTCAACATGGACTAAGGAAGAAAAAGCAAAGGCTAAGTATTTACTTCACACTTTGATTACAAGTAAGCATCTCAAGTCCATTGTGTTTATGAAAATAATAATTTGAGCATATGCATAGTAATATAATATCAAATGTTGTAAAATGATAAAATGAAGGAAACTAGTGTTTAAAATTGGAAAAAAAAAATAAGTTTTGTAATGAAAATCTTATGATTTTTCCCCCATAGAAAGTAGCTGATCAAGACAAAGCCAAATAAAATGGATATCCCAGCAAAAAATGAGTTCCTTGATTTGTTTCCAAAGGAATTGCCAAGATTACCACCTAAGAAAAAGATTTATTTTATTATTAATCTGATGCCAGAAACAAAGCTACTTTCAAAGGTATCATACAAAATGGTTTAAATTGGGCTAAAAGAGTTAAACAAACAATTACAAGAGCTATTGGACTGAAGTTTTATTAGACCGAGTGTATCTTCATGGGGAGCTTCGATGTTGTTTATAAAGAAAAAGGATGGATGACTAAGACTAGTGTATTCTTACAAACTGACCTAAATCGAGATATCATCAATTGAGAATCAAGCTAGAAGATGTCCTCAAAATGGCATTTTGAATAAGGTACAAACATTATGAATTCCTAATAATTCCTTTTAGATTGACTAATGCATTTGCAACATTCATGGACTTGATGAATAAGGTGTTATTATCACTCTTAAACAAATGTGTTGTAGTCTTCATTGATGATTTTCTCATCTACTCAATTACTTATGAACAACATAAGTTATGCTAAGTTGTCTAAATGTGACTTTTGGCTAAAAAAATTTCTTTTCTCAAACATGTAACATTTGGAAAAAGGAATATCGATGGATCTTGAAAAGATCAAAGCTATTGTTAGACCTCCCACTCAGTTACTAAGGTGAGAAATTTTCTTAGATTAGTAGGTTATTGCAAAAAATTTGTGAAAATTTTCTCAAATATTGCTAGAACTCTCACTCAATTACTGTAGAAGAATGAGAACTTTGAGTGGAATGAAAAGAGATAGCAATGTTTTCAAGAATTGAAAAAACTAGTATCTATACCTATGTGACACTACTGAATAATGACCTACCAATCATAGTTCATAATGATTCATCAAAAGGTGAAATTGGTTGTGTACTCTTACTGAATGGATAGATAGCTGCCTATGCCTCAAGACAATTAGGGCCACATGAGCAAAACTACCTCATACTTGACTTAGAGCTTACAATAGTTAAATTTTGCTCTAAAATTGTGTAGGCATTACCTATATGGTCACAGATGCAAGATTTATATGGATCACAAAAGCCTCAAGTACTTGTTTACATAGAAGGAGTTAAGTATAAGGCAATGAAGATGGCTCAAACTGATTAAGGATTGTGATTTAGGAATCAATTATTGTCCTAGGAAAGTGAACGTAGTCACAAATGTGTTAAGTCACAAAAATCATGTTCATGTAGAAGTTGCAACCTAACTCAATGATAAAAATGAATTATGAAGGAAGCTCAGCAACATGATCTAGCCTTGCAATTAATGTAACAAGAGATACCACATGGAATATACATCAACTTCAAAATTGGTGATGATGGGATCATTTAGATGGATGGCAAACTATGTGTGTTTAATGATAAGGAACTCCAGATAGAAAATATGAATGAAGCTTACATTTAGGTTATATAATACATCTCAGGGGCACTAAAATGTACCAAGACCTTAAAAGTCAATACTAATGGAATGGAATGAAGTGTAATACCGTAGATTTTGTGCTTAAATGCCAGATCTGCCAACAAGCGAAAGTAGAACTCCAACGATTCATATTACTAAAACCTTTACCCATTCCAAAGTGGAAGTGGGACCAAATCACCATGGATTTTATATGTTGTCTACTTAGGACTACAACCAAATATGATGTTATATAGGTGATGATGGATTGGTAAATTAAATCAACACACTTTGTAACCATTAACATGACATACTCAATGGAGAAGTTGGCAAAAGATCTATATTTAAGAAATTATAATATTACATTGGCTTCTAGTAGGTATTATATCAAGTAAAGATCCTAGGTTCTTTCCAAAATCTTAGACATGTTTATGAAAAAGCTTGGGTACGAAACTATAGTTCAATACTGCCTACCAACCCCAAATCAATGGGTACTTCAAAAGGACCATATAGACATTGGAAGATATGTTGAGGGCATGTGTGATGGAATTCAAGAGAAGTTAGGATGCATGCTAACCTTTCTAATAAGCGTAAAACAAACTAAGCCAAGCCAAGCCAAGCTTTTGAATTTGCAAGCTCAACTAGTTAGAAAGGTTAACGAGCTCAAGCCAAGCTAACTTTATATAGGCATGAAAATATTAAGCTCGGGCTCCCTAAGAAATCTGAAGCTCAAACTTAACTCGAAAGCTCGACTCATTTATGTCTAAACAAGCCTAAAATCTAGCTCAACTCAATCTCTTATCAAGCTTGGCAAAGCTCAAATAAATTAATTTTATCCAAACAAAATGCTTAGCTCAAATAAGAAAAACATATTATTGAATATTTGACACTAGGCCATCTAGGTTTAAATGGAGGAGTAGAGTGCAATGGATCTTGTAGAGTGGAAATGGTATGTGGTTGTGAAATAATCCTTGTGGGACAATAAACAACACAACAATGACCACAAAACTTTTAAAATTTGTCCCACTTGGAAAACCTTCAAAGTCAATTCCTCTCTTTCTATAACAAAGCAAAAAGGAACACACAAATAATTAATTTTCAAAAACAATATAAATATTTATATATATTACATTTTAATCAATAAATGATGTGTGGCTAAAAAAATAAATGACATGTAATGATGAAAAATATATATAATAAAAACTAAAAGATATAATAAAAATAAAAAATATATTATATATTAAAATAGGCCTAATAAATATTGAGTAATATAGTATAATATATATGAATAGTATAAAATAATAATTTATTTAAAGCTCGCAAGTCTAAACAAATATGAAGTTTGAGCTCAAGTTTGGTTTGTTTGATTAAATGAGCTTTGTTTTTAGCTTAGTTGTGAGCTTAGCTCATTTTCTTATTAATTCGAGCCTAAAACAATCTGAGCTTAGGTAGCTCATAAGCAGCTTGACTCATTTGTACTCTTAGCCTCTAATTGAGTTTGCCTATAGCAATAGCTATCATTTGACGATTTAGATGCCACCTTATGAAGCATTCATATGGGGGAGATGCAGCTCCCAACTATTCTCAAATGATGTAGAGGAGCTTACCTTGAGACTAAACATCATCCAAGATGCCACTAAGAAAGTGAAAGTGGTTAAATAGAAAATGAAAGAAGTGCAAGATAGGCAAAAGAGCCAGGATGATTTAAAGCAAAGGACTTTGGAGTTTGAAGTGATCTTGTGTATTTAAAGATAAAAGCCATAAAGAGCATACACCAAATTCATGCAAAAGGGAAACTAAGCTGACAATATATTGAACTTTTTGAAATATTGGAAGAGTTGGAGACTTAGATTATCCACTAGCTCTTCCACTTATTTGTCCAAAATACATAACATATTTCATGTTTCGGTGTTAATAAAATATAAATCAAACCCAAATAAACCCTAATCCTACTTAATACTGCCAAGAATAACCTCAAACATGAAACAAACTAAATAAGTCCAATCTAATTACTCCTTAATCAAAACAACTTGGATAAGGGCCAACAAAACTCTTCCCCTTTCTTTTATTGTCCGTTGGCTCTTCCGTAGGAAGTACTATCCCAGCGAGTTGCTTCATTTACAGGGAAAAATAAATAGAAATCCATAAAATGAGGGTACTTTGTACCACTACCTTAAACCTAACTGATCTAATCTTACTTAGGACTAGTGTACTTAAAGATGTAAGGGTGGATTTTGCTTGTCATTTTCCCTTAAATTTCTAGCTAAAATTCTCAACCCAAACACAATTTAACTTCTCAAGTTTTCTTCCTTCTTAAACTCCTAATTTTCCCACTTTCTAGCAACTACACACATTCCTCCCCCAATCTCCATATGTTTCCTTTGCCCCTTCCTTTAAGCCACATCAAGTTACTCTAAGGGCAACATTATATTGCAAAATTTTTCCAAGATTCTTCTCTTAATTGTGGCTCCCTCAACATAGATTAAGGAAGAAAAAGTAAAGGCCAAGTATTTACTTCACACTTTGATAACAAGTAAGCATCTCAACTCTAAAGTGTTTATGAAAGTAATGATTTGAGCATATGCATAATAGAGGAAGTAGTAAAATGGTTAAATGAAGGAAGCTAGTGTTTAAGAGTAGAAAGAATGAAAGTTGCAATGAATATCTTATAATTTATTTCCTCTAGAAAGGACAAAACCCTATAGAATATATGCTCAATATCAATAAACTAAAGGAACAAGAAAGGGATAATATCGCATTTGATACTAAAACTTTTGTTGATTTTCAATTAATTATCCGAACTTTAAGATTATTAATACCAGTATCCAATTGAAATTTTCAAGGTCATTGGAACTATTTATGTTAACTTCATCTAAAACCATTTACTTAAGTGGCTTTTTTGACCAATTATAGACTATCATATGTCCTAAATAATTATTTTAATGGTAAATATCAAATTTGGTCCCTGAACTTTGTACAAAAATTTGATTTTGAATCTAAACTTTGAAGTAATTAATTTAATATTCAATCAAATTTTTATGGTTATTTTTACTATTCTTTTAACAACATTTTCTCTATTTGCAAATGCAAAAGAGACAACATATCATTGAATTTTTATTAATGCCCCTAATAATGTTTAACATTGATAGCCTGCTTCTTCCACATCGGGAAACAAAGCAAGTTGTATTAAATGGACTCACTTGCTTAGCTTTACTATTAAAAATCAAACTACTTCAATTTATCTAAGTCATTTACATTTTATCATTGTATTAAAGTTGAGTACTTGAACATGAAAGATATTTATAGATTAAAAATGATAATATAAAATTGTTAATTACTCAAATTAGTACCAATAGGTTGTGGTCAAATTAGATATCTAACTTATTTCTCCCTCTCTATCTCAATAATATTACCAAATCTTCAGAAACGAACCTCTTATTCACAAATCTAAACCTACATGAAATTAGACAATCATTATTAACTATAACTAAACCCCACTGAAGTATATATAATTAAATTTTATTAGCAATAGATCAATTCCATTCACATAAATCTAAACATTTTTAAAAAAAGTTAATAAAAGACTAGTATTTATAGAGACCCTTTTTCATATAGTAACCAATAAACACACATTAATAACCTACTCCTCTCCCTTAAAGTATAATCTATAGACCAGTGATAAATTTACCACGGTTTAATACCATAAATCAAACCAAGTGGGGATATTGATCTATGATAGCATTATTTATGCTTTGGTACTTCAGGTTAAAACGCAAATAACAAACGACATATTATCCTTCCATTAAATTAACTTTGTGCGCATTGGTGTGTCAATATTGTATACATACACAAATTGATTTACCCTTATAGATTATACAGCTTTTTCCATTTTTCGGTAGAAATAGATTAGAAAACTTTGGTTACAGCCATATTAGCTTATCTTTAAAATACTTTCACAGGTCTAGTCTTTTGATGCTGAAAGAACAATTTATAGGTCTATAAAAATGCAAGTTGGGCAGGAACCATGGTTGGAAGAATCGCATTGACTAATTCAGAAAATGGATTTGCATAGTATAGGAATGTAAAAAGAGACAAATCTACTCACAAGTAATTCAAGTTTGTTCCAATAATTATTTGAATTTGTTCAACAACGATTAAGCTCAAATTTGGTCTACTCAATTAATTTATTGGGGAGAGTGTGACCTTTACGATATTTGGTACCACTAGCTTCCAAGTTTAAGCAAATTCAAATTAAAGTAAGATGTTAATCGAATTCAAGTCAAGTTTACATTTCAATATTATTTAATGAGTGATAATTCATTTTTGAACATTCAGTCAAAATAAATTTGATCCGGTGGTGGTCAAACACATTGAATACAAATTTTGGTTGAGCTTGAAGCTAGAGCTATAACCTTAATAGACTTTTGTTGAAGCCCAAGTTTTAGCTTAAACTATATAATTTTTAATATAACGCTTCCTAGCCTAAGAACCATAAATCATTTTTCTCAAGAGATTAGAATTAAATATCGAAAAAAAATTACACTAAACAGAATCAACATTTAGAAGTGAGTCCAACTAAGAAATTACTGCCTTAAGTGACTTAAAGAGGTGATCATCATATAAAATTATATAAATAATTTATTTTTGTTGTCCCCATGAAATATGCTAACGTGGCATGTTCTGATAAAGCCACATCTTAGAGCATTTGACCATTTATAATATTAAACAACCGTTGATATCTCTCTTTTTGGTTAATCACTTAAAAAGTTAATATCTCAAATGCACTACTTTGTATAATATTAATCTTTTTTTTTAACCATTGAAGATATTCATTCTTATTTAAATTTATCTCCAAATATTGATTCTTTCGAAATAATTCTTCTTAAAAAAAAAATCTTTCCACCAAAAGCCTTATATAGAAATTGAAAAATATTTTCCGGAATTTAATTTTCTCACCACGGGGCTTGACAGCTTCCTAACACCTGAGATGAAGGTCCAAAAGAAAAGATTGAGATGGAGTTCTCCATGGGCCCATTAGCACGTGAACGTGTATTGGGTAGGCTGTGTCGTGGAGCCCACTATTTATTGCTTCCTTCCCCTATGCAAACAAATTCTAAAGCGACTCTAATTAATTTAGTGAGCTTCTAATTTATTCTAAAAGCTACCAATGATCATCAAATTACAATTAAAACATAAAAAAATTATAAAAAGATAAAATTAGAGGAACAATATAAAAAGGCAACATTGCAAACTATCAAAATCGTATAAATATGTCCCCTTTTTTTCAACTATATAAATCTACCTTAAATTTTTTAAATGATACACTTACCACCTTCTATGGAGTTAGACATTACAAAATTTTTTTGGGAAAAAAATTACATAATTTCTCCATATTCTCACACTTCATTCCCTTTTTTTTTTTTTTTTTTTACTTTTTCAATATTAGTTGGCATTATCAAAATTATATATTAATAGAAACGACCAACTTCGTACAACATCAAAGAAAACATCGTTTGTTTGTTAACATTTCGTAAAGAGTATATATATATATATATATATATATTTTTTTTTTTTTTTTTGAGGTTTTGTGATTGTTGAAAATTTGATAATTTCAATGGAAAACTATAATTTACCAGATAATGAATCAAACATAGTACCATATGACTAGTTTAAGTAGAATATAAGTTAATACGACCTTGGTTTGTTTTGTGTGATATATGCAAGGGATGAACTTAGTGAAAATGAATGAAAAGAAGAGAGTTAGAATAAAGAAATAGAGAAAATCCTAATGGACCCTCTATATCACTATGAAGCGATTCATAGAATCTTACCTCATAGGCAAATTTCAAGTGTAAGTCCCGTTATGAGGGGACCGAGTGGATTTTTGTAGTGAAAAATCATAGATAGGTACTCCAAGATTGCATTGATTATTGTTTATTAGTAGTCCATGTCAGACTCAACTTCCTAGCCAGGTGTCAATTAAAAGTTTAAAATAAAAAAAAGCATAAAAATTTAAAAATAAATAAACGTCTAATATGAATAAACTATCATATCTATACCGTATATGTTTGGATTGTCTAATTTCAATATGTCTTTTATTTATTTTAAATCTGCATCTATAACTTATTTGTATCATATTTATATCATATATGTTTAATATGTTTATAAATAAAACTATCGGTTTTTCATTGGTATTTGTTCCTTGACAAATATCTATTTGAAAATAACAAAAATATGATATCAAAATGACCATAATATGATGAAACGAACAAACTCATAAATAGTTCAAACAAACAAGATACTGATTCGATACAGATAAGATATTGATATAGATCATATACAATCCATATGAAAACCAAACGATCCAAACAGATCCTAAGGATGTATTTGGTTTGACGTCTTTTGGTCATTTAGACATCTTATTTTTATTATTTTCTAATAGATTGTTTGTCAAGAAATATATATAGATAAGAAACAGACATTATTACTCTTAAGCAAATCAAACAGACAAGATATAGATAATATATAAATAAAAATAAAAAAAAATCCAAATAGACTCTTGTTCATCATATTATAATCATTTTGGCATCATATTTTTATCGTTTTAAAGCAAATGTTTGTTAAAAAATAGATACCGATAAAAAATTGAACATTTTACTCATAAACTTATCAAACATATACGATATAGATATGATATAAATAAGTTACAAATACAAATCAGATACGAATATGATACAGATAAAAATCCGATAATTTAAACTATTTATTTCCATTCAAATGGGAAAAATATTTTTTATTTATGGCATTTAATTAGTTAATACTAACTAACTGTATAATATGTTTTGTTTGCTTTATAGAATTTTTACTTAAAAAAAATCCCAGTTCCTCGAAAATAATGGACTAGTTTTTATCTTTTAATCTCCTTCGTGATCTCTAGTCTTTTCAAGTTTCATATTACTATTAATATAATTGAAATTAGATATGGTTGTATCTAAATAATTATATATCATTGACAACTTTTTAAGAAGTGGATTAAAAATTATATGGTTTTATTGTTTAACTTTTCTTTTGAGTTTGAAGTTTTTTTCCCCCCCTTGCATATTTAAAGTTTAATTTATTTATTTAATTTTTTTCACGATCTTTCTAATAAATTTTAAATTAAACTTTAAAAAAAAAAATTCCATAAGCGTTTTCGATTTTGGGTCTGGGTCGAGACAAATACAACCCTTGCTGAGTTCTATTCCATATCTATTAAGTTATCCCTATGATACAATGGACAAGTAGTATGATAAATAAGGTTTGGCCTTAAGATTATACCACAAATTTATCGTTACATAGTTGAGTTCTGATTATTTTCATGTTCAACACTTTGCATATACATGTTTTACCATATAGACTAACTAAGCAAGTGAGGAAACCGATTCCCGTGGGTCAGATTCTATGAAAAACTGGACCATGGCGTCATGGACTATGGCCTATGGGCTTCAATTGATATATTTTCGTTTTGCCAAATTTATTTATAACGAGAAGCATAGCAAATCAGATATTGCTAATAATGCTACTACCCCTTGAAGACTTCTCATCTTCATACAGAAAAGGCAGAAAATTGGCAGTGCATTTGAACATAAAAAGAAAGCAGTTAGTGAAGATTGTACTATTGAAAATAAAAAGAAAATTGTTAACATAGAACACTTGTCAAATTGACAATCTAATCTACGGTTGAATTTTCATATGAAAGAAATAATCACTAAAAAAATGTGTTTGATCATGCTAGAAAAAACCCTTCGTTTACGAATACCATAATAAGATTAGCACTATAATTATCTTATCTAAAAGTTGTGAAAATCATTAATAACATTGGCTCAAATAAGTAGTACATAGATTTATTTGATAGAATTGCTCGGCGAGTCTTTACCAAAGATTTCTTTGTTTCTCCATATAGAAAGAGTGTGAAAGAGTGGAAGACAAGTCTTAGAATAAAATTGATGTATGAGATGTAGTAGTTGGTGGACTGTTCGTAGCTTACAATACATTTGAGGATAAGGAAGCTACATGTATTTAACACGTATTATCAAGAACAATGATCTGGAAATCGAATCATGCTAATGAGATATTATTTTAATTTGTCGTGAACAGAGGATGAGAAAATGTTGTGTTGTTCTTCTTTGTATTTTATGGGACTGGATTAGGCAAAACTTTCAATCCCTTGCTTGGTTTTTGTCACATGCAGTATAATGGACAAAAAGAGTCATAAAGTATAGGACAAAATTTAAAAAATCTGTCCTGCTTATTCCATAGAACAAAAAACAAATTCACAGGATAAATAGCCTTGATTTATAAAATACCAAAATTATCCTTATTTCTAATAATCAAAATGTAATATCTTATCACATACTTATGTAAATCCAATAATGGATAGCACAAAAATCTTTATCAACCATCACACATATCGAACGTGGTTCAAAAATATTATGCTATCTAGTATTTGCTTATACCATATTGTGCAATCCATTTTAACCCATCTAGTTCTTATAACGAAACACTTAAAAAAGAGTGTATTGATATAACAATATCTACCATAGACCTATTATTAATATAAGCTCTATCGTATATATGAGAAGGTTGTAGACTTTAACTATCCAAAAGGACTCTTTACTCGCCCTATATAGTAGTACTCATAGTACTTTTTTTTTTTTCTTTTTTCCTCTTCCATGACACTAAGACATTACCCAATGTAACACAATAGTCGGTAGCTTTCGATCATGAACACAAAAACCCCAATTGACATCAGAATAATCAAGGAGGTTCAAAAAGTTGTGAGGAAAATAAAATAAGTCAAGGCAAAAGTTCATTTCCAATATTTCAGCACATGATGGTAGCCCCTTAGTGGATAAAATGAGATTTGAAAAGAAATTAACTTAGTGCATGTATAGCAAAAGGAGATATCTCAACGAGTGTGAGTGTGTGTGTGTGTGTTTGTGTGATAGGATATTCTACCAACAATACACTTTCAGACACTAGGATTCTCAGGTAATACCTTTGAAATTTGTTAAGCTTGCAACCGGTAGATAATGGCATGGAAGTAGGCTTGCAACCAGTTGGTCCAACATCTATTAATATGTCGAGAATAAATTTTCACTAATTCAGTAAGCTACCAGTAAAAGTCCTACGGATCTTAGGAAGTTTCTACGGTTCCGTCAATGGAATCATTATGCCACAAGTCTAACCATTAAAATGAATATAATAAATGAAATATTAATTGTTTTAGTGATTCGATCATGGTTGAATATAATATGAGACGATGACAAGACGAATCCCATCTAAATTAATGGCAGGACCATAGAATTTTTCCATATCTTAACACCAAGGTCTTTAAAAGTAAATGAATGGTCCAACTCATGCTCCATGGAAGCAACATAAGCTTTATTGTATCAATAAGTAGGGTGCTTTTACAGTTCTATCGAAGGGATCGTCTTGCAATTAATCTAATCGTTAAAATAAATACAATAAATGAAATATTAACTATTTTAGTGATTTGATCACGGTTGGATATAGTGTGAGCCATTGGATGATGATAGGACCAGTCCCATCAAAATTAATGGCAGGACCATAAAATTTTCCCAATAAGTAACATTTTATCCACATGAACCAAAACCACCTTAAAACCATTAGATTATGGAAAAAAATGGGAGTTTCTTTGGTCTCGTCGACTGGACTATTCTACCATTAATTTAACCGTTAAAATAAATATAATAAATAAAATATTAACTATTTTAGTGATTCGATCACGGTTGGGTATGATATGAGCTGTTGAATAGTGATAAGACCAGTTCCGTCAAAATTAATGACAGAATCATAGAATTTTTCGAAAAAAATATCAAATTGGTTATATAGACTTTTCATGAAAATTCAATTTAAGATTTAGTAGTCAATTTTATACCTTTTTTTTTTTCTTTTTGGCTATTTTTACTGTCTCGCCTAACATTTTTTCTTCTATTGTTGATACGAAAGAAACAAAACTATCATGCTAAACAGCATAAGAGGATATGGTAAAAAAAGTCATGATAAATTGTCTCTTCCATATCAATAAATTGAAGAAACAGTGTCAAAAAGGTAATAATAATAATAAGTTGTTTAATTGAATATTAAATTAATCACTTAAAAATTTGGGTACTAACTAAATTGAATCTTCTTATAAAATTCAAATATCAAATTTAGCATACCCTTAGATTATTAACATTTTATTGATGAATAAATCATTTTACCACTACACAAACCTCTTATTGATGAGTAAGTGTCATGTTTCACAGTTCTACTATCAAGATGCTTGTTTGAGTTCATAAAGGAAATATTTCAATCTAAAATTACAAAAGAGCAACTTAGTACATCATTAAGAGAATAGCATATAAATTTCTTTATCTAAATGACCATGTAGGAAAGCATGTTTACATCAATTTGGTGCAATGGTCAATGGTAAGCTGTGACTACAACATTGAGGATTTATAACTTTGCCATTGGTATGAACATGTCATGATAATTTTCAGCTTCAACTTGAGTATACCCCTTAACCACTATATATCCTTTATAACTCTTAGTGCTACCATCAAGTTTGTATTTGATTTTATTGATCCATTTCAATCCAATTACTTTCTTACCCAGTGGCAACTTAGTCAAGCTCTTTGTTCATAGCTATAACCCAATCTTGATCCTTAGATGCTTGTGAATACAAATTTGGTCCTCTTGTAGTTATTGTAAGTCCCAAAAACATTAATGGGCAAGGATAAAAATAGCTAGGTTAAAAAATGAGGTATGGAGATGAATTAGAAGAAAAAGTGGTACGAGAATCATCCACAGTAGAATAAATGAATGCATGCAATTTTTTTAACCATGTAGAAGACTTTTATTATTTAGTAGAACAAGGCACGACAAAAATATCACTAGCAAAGGGAGGATGATTTGAATCATCCATAACTTTAGAATAAGAAGAGGAAGAAGAAGAACAAGGAACACTAACAGCCCGGTCAGCAATAGACGCTACAAGTATATTGCAACTAGACAACAGATCAAAATCATCAAGGACAAAGTATAAAGGATTAAGGAAAATGTGAGATAAAGTACTAGAAAATGTGTTTCAATGGAAAGATGTGTTCATTGAAAATCACATATGTACTGTTGACAACTTTGTTATCATACATATCATAGGCCTTACACCATTTTTGTCTATATATATACATATATAACCTAGAAAAACACAATCAGTACCTTTAGGATCAAATTTGTCTTTATGAGAAAAGGTTTCAAGTATAAAACCCAAAGAACCCATTGTTCTAAAGTGGTCATTTATGGGTTTCTCTCTAAAACATCTCATGAGGAGACTTTCAATTCAAAGAAGACACAAGCATCCTGTTAGTGAAATTCGTATCTGGAAGAACACTCCTTCTACTATATGTTGGATAAATTTGCAGGTATATTCTCTTGCAGTTATCAAGGACATCTCTATATTTACACCCTACCCTGAGCCTTTACCCGGCTTACCAAACAGGCATGTCATGTTTAAGTCCTACTGATGAAATCAAAATTAGAAAGATAATAATAAAGATTAAAAAGGAACTATAATTTCACAACCATGATAGCGTGCATGGCACAATCACTACTTTAAATATTTTCAATTCAATCCAAATCTTTTACATCCGCTCTGAAGGATCGTGATTACTTTTGGTGAAATTCATTCATAATCAATTTTTAAAATCTCTCTTTCATCATTCTTATAGCAATTTCCTTTACAGGAATGGGCCATGCACAAATCCCATAAAAATGTTTATTTCCCTAGGCAAGTTTCTTTGCACATTATTTCAGGAGACCTACTGAGATTACAAATGGGTGAAAGCTTAAGCTTTAAATATAAAATGCATATTACTTCACAAAGTTAGTTCAAATATTTGCACAAGCCCAGGAAATAGTGTTTCCTGGTGACATCTCTTTGAAAACCTATATGGCATGCATCAATCCCTCAACTATAAGATATCGACAAAACTTGACCTCCCCAAAAATTTCAAGTACAAGATTCCTCTCTTTTCTTTCCAAGTACAAGACAAGGATAATCAATTTATTATTGTGAGATTAGCAATTCAGACCTGTGAATACAAAAGATATAAGATGTATGCCAGCATAATGGTTTGGTTTGTGCCCCATCCTTAAAGCTGCGGGTGACCGTTCGATGACGAGGTGGACATCACAGTGAGAACGTCAGTCACAGAAGACATTATGCTCAAAGCTGCCTTTAGTACATCTTGCGAACATCCTGGTTTAACGATTGTGCGGACCTGCGAAACAAGAGATTTTATGTTAGGAGTAATTCAACAAAAGTGGATTCAATTTTGTGACACTAAAGAGTAGAAATTAAGAAGCAAAATTAACATTAAAGTTAAGGTGCAATATTCGAACAGGTATACTAATCAAAAAATTGAATTCATAGATGAGAGGATTAAGGAAGACAGGAACAATCTCATGTTAGGTTCATATTCCTATTCAAACTCTTGCAGATGTTATTAGCAAAAGCATTATAAGATTATCACATTAATGAGAAACAACACCATAAAAGAAGCTAATAATGTGAGCACCTTATCAAGATATTCCTGCAATTTCTTGATACGCCCCATGTAATCCTGGTCTTCCACACACAAAGTTAGAGGCCTAGCATCAGCACCAGGACCATCAAACTGGAGAGGTCCTGGATTTCTGTATATATCTTCCATCAAGAATTTCTTTGCATTATGCCTTAGCATCCTGTTCGATTTGACACCACATCAGAACCAGCCCAAACATCAAATGATTGAAATCATAATATTACTGGGATCCCGCTACTGGATTCCCTAAGGCAGTTTTTAGAAACCCAAAAGAACGACTCATGCATTTTCCAACGTTACACTCTTCATGCAAAAGGAAAGTGCTTCGAAAATTGTATAGCTTCTTTTTTTTTTTTTTTTGTTTGGACCTCTTCACAACTGCACTGAGGACACCCATTGACATTTTCTACATCATTACTGGATCTTTGTTCTTTTCTCATAATCTACTACAAATGGAACCCAAACACCCTCCAGACACGGAGTGAAACAGCAAAACTTCATTGTGGAAAGCGAGTATTTCTACTAAAACTGAAGGTATAAAAATTGATTATTGCCATTATATCAAAGTAGGACTTACTCGTAGGCTTTGCCCTTCAAATCTACAATGGCTGGATGAATAGCTGGTATTCCAAAAGAGACGGCCCCTGGATTTTGAGCCCATCTCCTGACGGTCATCATGGCCTAGTATAAAAAATTGGAAATAATTAAGTCAATATTCTCCTGCACCAGTAGTCCCTTATAATGAAAGAAATATGCCATCTTCAGACGGGAAATAATAGAAGGGGAAAAAATTAATAATAAATCAGATAGTCACTATGAAGAAAACATACTGTGAAGGGAGCAGCACCACAACGCCATTTATTGACAGGATTTTTCAGGTTAGTTAAGGTGGCCATGTATCCATTCAAACCAGCTGCCAAAACATGGTAGCAGATGTGCCCAAGAACCTACAGAAGATTTTGACATTTCGATGGTGATGAGTCTTCAGTCCTTTGTCATCTCAAAAAAACTAGCAATTTGACAGATTACATACATAGGCATAATCACAATCAAATTTTGAAGGTAAAGATCCTCGAGCCTGGTAACCGAAGAAGTGGCAGATAGCATTAAATTTCTTCCCCTTGTATGTTCCTTCTTTCTGTAGAAACCTCAAAGCCATCAGCAACAAGACATCTCACATTGACTAAGGACCAGGAATATAAAACACGTAGAAAAACATGGAAATGAACAAAAAAACATCGCTTAGCGAGCAATTTAATACATTCTAATGTTAGGAAAATTCCTCCCTTAGCCTTTTGCCATGAGCTAAGCATAATACCCTGCCATTTATAATGATTTTCAGTGTCCTCTGTTTCCCAAATGCACCAAAACAGTTTTACTATGCAATGGTGCAAGATGACAGATGTAGGAAAAAAAAATGTGTGTGTGTGTGTGTAAATATATACATATAAATATATAATAACACGCAGCTCCTTACACAAAAAATAAATAAATAAATAACTTGCAGCTGAATATATCAGAAAATCTATTCAGATCACCTTTTTAGGTGGAAGCAATAAACTCTTTCTTCTTAAGATGGATTCTTCGAAATTTGAAAACCAAAGTTGTATTAACACAAATGTAGAGTTTGTATGTGTGGTTGCTCATCCAGATATAATATTTGTACCATAAACACATACAACAAGGGCAGTAAGGTTATAAGTAGCAAATACAAATTTTGTCCCTTTCCTTGAAAAATGAATTAGCTAAAAGAGTTTAGCAACTCACTGTGCGCTTGTTCATTTCTTGCTCCACTAGATGTGCTAAAAGTTTCTCTGTTTCAATCTGCATAGCAAGCAAAATGGATTCCATGTTTCAGATAATAGTTTCAAGCTATATTTTGAAAGATAATAAGACCAATTCTGTTCATTACTTGGGACAACTGCGCAGAGTCATCTGATTCTGGCAAAAGCAGCAGCTGCAACATCACAGAATGACAGCATTAAGCAGAAAAATACCAATAAAATCCATAAAAAATATATGAGACTTTACATTAATAGTACTATTAAGAAGATAGTTCTTACCTGCTTCTTGATAAAAGGTGGGAAAAAATCAAATAATGCTGATGCCCAAGGAGAGAGTTGAGAAGATATTTCATCAGCACAAACACCTTGCTTGAGCAATCCATGAATTTCCTGCAGAGTAGAGTCCATAAATTCCAGCTTACTGAAGGGTAAAAGGTGCAAACAGGGTGGCAGTGTAGGAAGAGGACAACGAATGGCCATTGTCATTTCACAACGTGTAAAATACCTTCAGAAGAGCAAACACTTCAGGGATGCTTTCAATAAGCCCTTCAGGTATTAATATGACACCATGGTATTTCTCTGCTTGAATAATAGCATATATAAGTGTTGTAATATATGATATTATCCCATAATATCTTCAAAGGATAATATAGTATCTAGTTGTTCATTATCTATTGCTTATTTTTAGGAGTAGATTATTCTTAGAATAATTATAGATTATTATCAAGTAGTTAGCAAGGTATCAGCGGGATTGTTATCCATTTGTTATCCATCTTTGTATAAATAGGCATGTAACCCAATTCTTAAAAAAAGTGAATCAATTATCACTACTTCTTCATGGTATCAGAGCCACCCTCTGACCTAAAATTATTCGAAATGGCCAAGAATAATGAGACAACCATGGCTGTTGTTACTCCTCCCTTGAGCCTCGAAAATCCCTCAATGCCGATCACCATTCACAAACTGAATGGGATCAATTTTTTACAATGGTCACGGTCCATGACCTTGTACCTCCGTGGAAGAGGACGCCTAGGATATCTCACGGAGGAAATCAAAGTACTAGAAGTCGGAAGTCCTGAGTATCAGAAATGGGACTCCGAAAACTCCATGATCATGGCTTGGTTGATTAATTCCATGGAGGCCGAGATCGGGCGAACATATCTTTTCCTCGCTACGGCCAAGGAAGTATGGGATGCTATGAAGGAAACTTTCTCCGACCTCGAAAACTCTGCCCAAGTTTTCGAACTTAAATGGAAACTTCGGGATCAAAAACAATTGAGTCTGACTGTGACTCAATATTATAGTATCATTCACAATCTCTGGCGAGAGATCAACTTATTTTGTGATGCAAACTGGAAGTGCACCAAGGATGCACTCTTGTACAAGAAAATGGTGACTAAGGAACGGTTATTTGATTTTTTATATGGTTTGAATATAGATCTAGATGAGGTACGTGGACGCATCCTAGGGAAAACCCCTTTACCATCCATTCGAGAGGCCTTTGCAAAGGTACAACGGGAAGAGAGCCGTAGGCACATCATGCTTGGCTCCTCTCCAAATGCTGAAATTGATCACTCAGCCTTGGCAACCCGAAAGAATGATAACAATGGTGACACTCGTGGAGCCCGACGAGAACGGCCTTAGTGTGAGTATTGTCACAAAAAGGGCCACACTAACGAAACATGCTGGAAGATACATGGGAAACCAGCCGATTGGAAACCTAGACACCCATCAGGATCACCTGGGTACATTATGGAACAAATTAGTCAAAATCCGTTCACCCTTGAACAAGTAGAACAGCTTCAACATCTCCTAAGTCGTGCTCCAGAACCCCAATCCTCTACCTCAGCTTACCACGCCACCACTAATCCAAGTACTCCATCTGATGCACTTACAATTGCTGATGGTAAATTACCCACTGCCTTCACAGTTGATGCTACTTCACCTTGGATTATTGACTCCGGAGCCTCCGACCACATGACTGGTCAATCCCACCAATTTAATAACTATAACCCATGCTCAGGTAATTTCAAAATCAAAATAGCAAATGGTTCTTTATCTACTGTTGCTGGAAAAGGAACTATCCGCCTCTCACCTTATCTTATCCTACATAATGTCCTCCATGTTCCTAACATTTCATGCAATCTGATTTCTATAAGCAAACTTACCCATGATCAGAATTGTGTTGCCAAATTCTTACCTTCTGGTTGTGAATTTCAGGAGCTGACCTCGGGGAGGACAATTGGGAGTGCAAGGGAATGTAGAGGGCTGTACCATCTTGATGTTGAAGCGCCCATCCAAGTTCAAAACAATAAAGGTTTAGCTACTGGTTGTATAGCTTCTAGCTATGATGAAATAATGAGATGGCACTATAGATTAGGTCATCGTAGTTTTCAGTATTTAAAACATTTGTTTCCTTCCTTGTTTAAGAATAAATGTTTAAGCTCGTTTCATTGTGAAGTATGTCAACTTGCAAAACATACTCGTACTAGTCTTAAATCTCGTCCTTATAAAGAATCTCAACCTTTCTCACTAATTCATAGTGACATTTGGGGTCCATCTAGAGTTCAAAATATATCTAATACTAGATGGTTCATTACATTTATTGATGATCATACATGCATATGTTGGGTATATTTACTTAAAGATAAGTCTGAAGCTGCAAATACATTCAAAAATTTTCATTCCATGATCAAAACACAGTTTAATGCCAAGATTAGGATCTTTCATACTGATAATGGGACCGAATACTTCAACAGGGTCTTAGGAGATTATCTTAAATCTCATGGGATTATTCATCAAAGTTCATGTGTAGGAACACCCCAACAAAATGAGATAGCTGAAAGGAAAAATAAGCACTTATTAGAAGTAGCCCGAGCTCTTATGTTTACTACTTCTGTCCTAAAACTCTTCTGGGGAGAGGCGGTATTAACCGCTGCCTATTTGATCAACCGTATGCCTTCACGAGTCCTACAATATCAAACCCCCTTGTCTCTTCTCGTGAAAACCTATCCTCACACACACCTACGGTCTACTCTTCCACTAAAAACGTTTGGATGTGTCTCATATGTCCACATTCTAAGTCAGATGCGAAGTAAGCTTGAGCCTCGAGCTCATAGGTGTGTCTTTCTTGGGTATTCATCTACACAAAAGGCATACAAATGTTATAATCCTCAAATCAAGCGGCTGTATGTATCCATAGATGTCACCTTCCATGAGTCTCAACCTTTCTATCCCAACACTTTGCTTCAGGGGGCCACTATGACAGAAGCATGTTTTTGGGAAACTTGCTTGCCTTCTCTTATCCTAGAAAATCCTCCTATAGTGCCACTCACTACCATGACTTCCGACAAGCAAAAAAAGCTAACAATTGTGGAACCCGAACGTGTGATCTATACACGACGACTTGGACACCAACGAGTAGTACAGCCCCCTACAGAACCTGCCAACCAAGAATCCGAACCAAGGGCAGTCAATCGGGTAAGTGAGCCTTTAGTTCCCAATGAAAATAATCAAGAGTGTATTCCCTTTGCTTCTGATAATATTGAAACAGAACCAGATCCTCCTATTGCTAAAAGAAAGGGAGTACGAAGCTGCACTCTTCATCCAATTTCCAACTTCTTGGGCTTTAGCAAGTTGACTCCAAAATATAAAGCCTTTGGAACCAAGCTTGATGAAATACCTATACCACGATCTATTGAGGAAGCACTTCAGCAACCGAAATGGAAAGAGGCAGTAGATGAAGAGATGATGGCTTTGGAAAAAAATAAGACATGGGAGATTATAAGTCAACCATAGAACAAGCACATTGTGAGATGCAAATGGGTCTTTAGCCTAAAGTACAAGGCTGATGGAACTATTGAAAGGTATAAAGCACGCTTAGTAGCAAAGGGTTTACTCAAACATATGGAGTAGACTACATGGAAACCTTTGCACCGGTGGCTAAACTTAATACAATCAGAATTTTACTCTCGGTTGCAGCCAATCTTGATTGGCCTCTAGAACAGCTTGACATTAAGAATGCATTTTTGAATGGGAATTTAGAAGAAGAGGTGTTTATGAGAGTTCCTCCGGGTTTCCAAGAGAAATATGGGGATGGAAATGTGTGTTACTTAAAGAAATCATTGTACGGGCTGAAGCAATCCCCACGGGCATGGTTTGAGCGCTTCAACCAAGTAATTAAGAGACATGGGTACACACAAGGACAATCCGACCACACCTTGTTCTTCAAACATTCACAAAGAGGTAAAATAGCCATCTTAATTGTTTATGTTGATGATATAATCCTAACTGGTGATGATTTTGAAGAACTGAAGAGACTTAAGAAATTTTTGGCTCAAGAATTTGAAGTTAAGGATCTTGGTCAGCTACGATATTTCCTAGGAATGGAAATTGCAAGAAGCCAAAAAGGAATCTCAGTCTCACAAAGGAAGTATGTAACGGACTTGTTAAAAGAAACAGGATGCTAGGCAAACCAGCACTAACACCAGTTGAACCAAAGGCCAAATATAAGAACAGAAGTGATGGAAAGCTTGTGGACAAAGGAAGATATCAACGACTTGTGGGCAAGTTAATCTACTTGTCTCATACCCGTCCAGATATTGCATTTGCAGTCAGCTTGGTAAGTCAATATATGCATCACCTCTTGAAGAACACTTAGAGGCAGCATATAGAATTCTTCGGTATCTCAAGGGAACACCTGGTAATGGTTTATTTTTTAAGAAAAATGAAGAGAAGAGTATAGAAGCATTCACTGATGCTGATTGGGCAGGATCAATTGAAGACCGAAGATCTACTACAGGATATTGTACGAAAGTCTGGGGTAATCTAGTAACTTGGAGAAGCAAGAAACAATCTGTGGTAGCCCGGAGTAGTGCTGAAGCTGAATTCAGAGCCTTGCTCAAGGTATTTGTGAGCTGTTATGGATCAAACGCTTATTAGAGGAGCTGCAACTTCACAAGACTAGCCCAATGAAGCTATATAGTGACAATAAGTCAGCTATAAGTATTGCACATAACCCGGTTCAACATGATAGAACCAAGCATGTGGAGATAGACACTTTATCAAAGAGAAGATTGAGGATGGAACCATTTGCATTGTCTATGTACCAAGTAAGCAGCAAGAAGCGGATGTACTACTAAAGGCTTAGTCAAGACCACTTTGAAGAACTCATCACAAGCTGGGCATGTGGAATCTATATACACCAGCTTGAGGGGGGTGTTGTAATATATGATATTATCCATAATATCTTCAAAGGATAATGTAGTATCTAGTTGTTCATTATCTATTGCTTATTTTTAGGAGTAGATTATTCTTAGAATATTATAGATTATTATCAAGTAGTTAGCAAGATATCAGCAGGATTGTTATCCATCTTTGTATAAATAGGCATGTAACCCAATTCTTAAAAAAAGTGAATCAATTATCACTACTTCTTCAATAAGGTCATACCAAAAACCAATGCACAAAATTACAAATATAAATTATCAAGCTAAGGAAAACCTTGCTCAGCTCTGGCTTGAACAGCATCACATATCTGCTTTGTCAGGTCAAAGATGGTAAGTTTTGATGCAGAAACTTCCTCTCCAAGAATTGCCTGTGAATAATTGTGGCATAAATTGGATCATGCCGCACTTAGCTTTTGCATAGAAAAAATGTATATCCATTTAAGAATAAAAGGCGCTACAGCAGAAGGCAGAATTGCATTCTAACCATATTTGGATGAGACTGGAGGGTACATTCCAAAGCAACATGTGATGCATGCCTTCCCATGAGTCGTATAAAGTAATAATACTGCAAGTCAAAAATTGAGAGTTTCTTGCATCAGAAATGAATAATAATGAACTAAAAACATACAAGTACTCAGATCCTTCAAGAATGACCATAATTTGAAATTTAAATTTGCCCTGTGCATAGAAAACTGAAAATAAAAAAAATAAGAAAGGCTATTTAGTGTTCACTAAGCACAAGTTCTTAATACAACATGATCATGATTGATGCTAGTCAAAGACTACCTTCTATGACAACACACGTAATATAGGTGGCATGTGTAGAGTTAATGTCAGTACCTTCTCTGCAGAAAGGGCGTCAGTGCAGACATTACTGATGAGCTGCGAATTAACCTGTGCACACAAAACATAGGAACATGTAGTTTCTTCTGTAAGAAAAATCACAGTAAGTCTCAGATCAAAAGAAACATACATTATAAGCAAACAGAATATAATGTGGGATCTTAACCAGATGAAAGAAAACAAGCTTTTGGGTAAGAAATAGGAAGCAAGCTTGTACGGACAGAAACTAGGTCTTGAATATGCAATATTCTCGTTACTTGACCATTACTCTAGAATGAAACCTCAATTACAGAAACAAGAAGTGAGTCTTTTCATGTAATAACAGATTGCTGATACATCAGGTTAGTTATTTTTTCTTTTTTTGTTGGTAACAAAGGGCATGGGACAGTTACCAACCATCTATGGGCAGTTGAATCTACAAGAAATATACATTAAATCTAGCCTGCATTTGTATCATTTCTTTGTAATCTATAATGTTAGTTGATGAGCCATAACTCCTTTGCTAGTCAAATCAAATGTTTTTATTTGAATTCAGGAAAGAAAAGTTAAACACATTCATGTCCAAAAGGAAAATCTGTTCAAAGAATTTGAACCAAAGTTGCATTACCTCCCTCCAAATAAAAGAGGATGTCATTCAACACATAAATAATCCTTCACAACAAGGAAATAACCTTTTTACAAGAGACTAAATAGAGGAAGTAAATTCTTCAATCCTTTTGAGATGCTTCATACTTATTAATATCTTGATAAGAATGGTACCTTGCAAATAGTATCAAAGCCAACATTAGTTTCCACAAATTGGTTCTTGAGATCTCCATACAAGGTGACTGGAACCCCAACAACCTACACGGAAATGGCAAAAGCCCAACACATCAGCTCCACCATTGAACAAATGGCATAAATTCTGCAGAAAAGGTGCATGATTGTCCAGAATTAATAACTCATAAAATATTTTTTCAGTGACCAAAGTTCAATACCTTCGTTGGGCATTTTCTTTCAGCAAAAATTTCTGCTAGTTGAGCTGCATCCGAGTTTGATAAGGCCCCTTCAACATTATTAGGATTTTCCTTTTTAATCATCTTTATCAATAGCTGATGCAAGAATCTTGATTATTAGATTTTAATTATTTATGCACTACAAATACCTCCAATAATAACAAGTCCATCCAACTTCAAATCATTGCAAGCAGTTAGTGCTGCATTAACTTGTTCAGTACTTCTGATCTGATCCTTTGTGCGACCCAGCAAGTCAAAACCACCTTATCAAATAGATATCTCACATTTATGAGAATTGTAAAAACAGAAAAGCATATATAAACAAGAAAAAGCTTTAAGTGAAAAATATAAGTGCATGCGCCCATGTGTGTGCATGCTTTTGTTTATACATATACCTTGGTTCTTGTAGGTTTCAAGAATTTCATCTGAGATCTCAAGGGTTTTCTGTGCAAAAAGACCTTCAGAGCCACCTGATCGAAAGCATTATACAACCAAGTCAATGTTGTTCTACATTGTAAAAGAGATTCAAGCAACACCAATAACAGACAGAAGAAGTACAGGAAAATAATGGCATGTAGCATCACATGGACCTACACTATTATCGTTAAGAAAGTCCACAGCTTCCTTTCAATTCCCGACTGAATATTGAATTTCTTCATCTTATGTTTAACCATCATGAAAGGAGTCAATATCCTGTCTATCAGAAAGAATTGCCATAACTATCTAATAAAAAGTAATTCATGTTCTCAACCCATACTAGAGCACATGATGCAGCCATACTCCCGGTTCAGACTATGCTCTTCGTATAGTAAGTAATTGGACTACACATGATAATGATATTTCTGTTATGCGTTTCCACATTCTACTCAAGATGTGTAGTTATTTAATAAATAAGTTTTGCAAACAGCACACTTAGGAAGGAAATTTGCAATTTCCAAGCAATGGTTACATATCTTGTGACTATAGTGATTGCAAGTTTCCTTACAAGGCATGTTACATAAATGTCTCTAAGGCACCCATCAGCAGAATCTTAATAAAATTTTCAATGTTGCATTCTTGTCTGGGCTATGCATGTGGAAGTCAATTTCATCTGGTGCTGGTACCTGCAGCTGCACCTCTTGAGCTGCCACTAGGGGAGCCAGTCCAGATTAGCAGGGTCAGTTTAGAGATGTACCACCTTTGCTAACCCTTTTGAACAGTATTTTCAACAAAAGCTAATGTCACACTCGTATCAAATTGGTTCATACATAATATAACTGGTGGGCTAGTCAAATTACAATGATACGATGTGCAATGACATTGAAGCAGGTACAATCAAAGTTTAAGTGTTGCTAAGGTCATATATGCAAATCATAGAGTACAATAACTTGATAATTTGTGCCTCGTAAACTGAGAAACACTTTGTGGACAAAGTTACGTACCAAGAAAGCCAAGTAAAATATTTTTTGGGTTGTGAATTTTGAGAGCATTGTAAAGACCCCAAATCACATTGTGCCCTCCAGGAGATTGCCTCCCACAAAAGACTACACCAACCCTGTCAAAGATGATATGTATATCCCAATTAATAATTTGAGAAAAAGCAAGCAAAGAAAAGCAATTTTACTAATCTGGTAAAGCCAATTTACAATCATAGCATTTATTTTCATACAATGTAAACATATGGCACACTCCATAGTAAAGTGAAGAACAACTGCATGCATAAACTGGACAGAGGCACATGTCAACCTAACGGTTTTATATCTCCATGCTAATTGTATATATGAATATAACACATGGAATTGAAATATAGCAATGCATCCATCATAAACCATATTAGAGTAATGTAACTCAGCATTTACCTGATAGGAGGATGTTCAGTTATGATGTGAGCATCCGGCACCTTTGCAGTTGCTCTAAGAAAGTGTGCCAAAGGTTGACCATATGTGTGTGGAAAGTATCTCTTAATGGTGTGAGCATCACTGGGGTCGGCAGCAGTTGTTGCATCACCATACTCCACTCTAACAGTTGTCCCCTAAACAACAAAAACATTATTAATTTCCACTGAACCAAACACACAAATTCTGTAAATAACAACTTCCGCAGCCAAACCAAATCAACCAGTACAAAAGCAAAATCCCCCGTGCTAAACTCAGACAAAGTTTCCCTGTCCCCGATTAGCATCTCCATCCGTGTCCTGCCCAATTACATATTTCTATATACGATTAAAAATAAAACCATGGGACCCCCATTCACTATTCATCACACTTCATAGCATGTGATTGAGCAGTGATTCGGCAGAACATAGAAGAGACACCAATAAGGACAGGAAACTCTACATATTCAAGTCATTTCATGTTCAACAACAGAGACATAATACACAGCTTATGTCTCTGAATCTTGATGACACAAATATACAATAATTGATACAGATCATTTTTCATTAAAAACATCAATTGATTTCCTCCTCAACTATTCTACAGATCATCTACCACCAGCTGCTGGCTGCTATCTTCACATCCCACAAACTCTAACAACAAGCTAGTCCCCTAAACATCATTCTTCTTTTCTTATCAAACACCATAAATCGTGACATATATAATTACTCTGATTGTAAAATACATTAAAACAACATTGCAAAAATTTTCCACAAAACAATCACACCCTTAATTCTTAAATACTTGAACACATCATTCTCTGCAATACATTAAAATCTATATCAACCATAAAAACCAAAAAAAAAAAAATTCATGATCAAAACTATGAATTAGCACATATGATAAACAACTACAAAAAAACTCCAAATTCAAGTGCTTTATACAATTAAAACCATAACATATATGTATATATCACTAACCAAAACACACACACACACAAGAATCTAATCAAACCCAATAAAGATAGCAGCTTTAACATTCACTAAACAAAGTTAAACACACCCAACAACAAAAAATCGCTTCTTTCAAAAGAAAAATGAAAAAGAATCATACTTGGAGACATGGAGGGAGTTCAGGCTGATAAAGAGACCGCTGCTTTTGAAGATCAGACAGTTCCCTAGGAATGCCATAATCTGAATCCATTTTGTTTCCAGCAGGATGATGAATATGACTTATTTACTTTTCTTCTTTGGAATCTGTTTTCAGTACTTTTTTGGTTTAGCGTTGAAAGAGGAACGACAGAGAGAGTGTGCGTGTTTTGGTGATGTCTTTGGAGTATTGAAGAGTCGTTTTTTGTTCAAGGGTCGACTTTATAAGTGGGATAAAATAACCAAAAAATTAGGGGAGAGAATTTTACTTTTTTATTTTTTTAGTAATAACAAAGAGAGAAACTAGGATTGGGTGGAGATCCAAAACAGCCAATACAATACAAAACTGTGTGTGGGTTGAATATGAATTTACTTAAGCCTTGGTTTTATATCTTATTACAACGTAGTCCCACGCATGCCTTTTTTTTTTTTTTTTTTTTTTTTTTGCATGACCTCATTACAGTTGCCTGGGCAAGCACAGTTGTTTGGATGGCAGAAAACCAACAAAATTAAGATGAAAACTTTGCGAATGATTGGAAAAGATGCACTCGGATGGTTTAATGAGATATGAAAATTGGATGAAATATATAAAAATATCTCTAAATAAAGTCAAGTCAATTTCCAACTTTTAGGCAATTCAATCATATTAGCTTTCTATATATCTTCTTTTCATTTATTTAGATTAAACAAAAAAGAAAAAAAAAGGGTAAAGTTTATATCTATTTCATTCCATTTCCGCTCTTTATATCTAAACATGAATAAAATTTATATTTTCTTTCCTTTTATTTATTTTCTTTTCATTTTCAGCTTTCCTTCCATTTCTATTTTAGTAAAGATTTGTCAAACACATTGAAAAGAGGAAAAAAATTTCTTGTGATAATTAAACAGATTACATAAAGGTGAGTGCAATATGATGTCTAGCTGAAACTTCTAGATCCCATTAATGAAACCGTCTAATCAAGCATCTAATTGTTAATATCAATATAATAATAGGTATGCTAAATAATTTAATGGTGCGATCATAACTAAATATGAATTTAAAGTGTTAAATAATCATATTTAATCATTAAAATTAATCACTAGAACAATCCTATTAAAATTAATAATAAAACTATAAAATTTTCTCATCTATTTTTTATTTTTAAAACCACATCTTAAAATCATCCTAAAACCTGTAATTTTCTTTATTGCACTTTTATAATGTTAAAAAGATTAATTTTCAACAATCTAGACCTTGTGTAATATTTTTATCTTCCCTAAAAATTTACCATCTTTTGTTGAGTAATGCATCTGGAAACATGACAGGTAAAACTTTTAAATTTTCCATCTAGAAAGTAGAAAGTACATAAACATAGAATGAATGACGGAGAATCCAGTTATTAAATCTATGTACATTCAAAGTCAGAGGGTGGAAAAAACAAAAATAACCCATTGACCTACGCCGAGAGTTATTCCATCAAATTACTTGATTGATAAATGTATTATAAATATACTAGACTTAACACATTTTAATCTATCATAATATATCAAATCTAACATAAATATATAATATCTATCATTTTAGATACAAGATTTAATAATGAATCTTGCGATTTCTATGTAAGTCCCATAAAGGTAATAGTTTTCCGACCGATACCAATCAATCCCTTTGATATTAATCAACATTTTCACTATTCTTAATCTTCGTTGAAAAGTGGAAATAAAATTGTTCAGAAAAGCCGCTAAAGCTGACCGGAGGATGGAACGGTACTTCAGGTTTAGTTTAGGAATATGCCAAGAGGGATATTCTAGTACATTCGACTAGCCCACCGTCTTGCTTATCAACAGCTGCCGGAACAAAACAAGGACATAACAACAAAGGGCTTTTCTTTTCTTAATTCTTAGCCTAAGTCCCACCTAACACTCCTCGGTAGATTTAAAAAATGAGTTCCCAGATTAACCTAAATTTAGATACATTATAATTTTTTTTTTTTTTTTTTGGTGTGGTTATAAACAAGAAGGCAAGGATGATTCCGCTATGTAACATCCTTTCCACTATTTTTTTTCAGTTTTTTTATTTATTTCCTTAAAATATTATTATATGTAATTTATGATTGAAACCATAGGAAGAAAGAAGATGTTATGATAATGACATAATGATATTTTAACAATTGAGACCATTTTAAATATTATAAAATTACAGGAAAAATAAATAAAATAGACTCTAATCCTCATAAGATATATTTGTTTTATCATATTTCGATTATTTTAGTATTATATTTTTTATTATTTTTAAATAAATATTTATTAAGAAATAAATACGATGAAAATTTAATAATTTTACTTATAAATAAATTAAATAAATAAAATATAAATATAAATGATATAAAAATAAAATCTAACAAGCGAAACCAATCCAAAAGCTAATGTAGCTTAACCCCTTTTTTTTTTTTCCATTTGTATTTTTAATTGTCCCATTCTTAAAAGTACATAACTGACACATCTACTTTTGGGTGCTGTGCATTCACCTGATACAGTAGAGCTTTCTTTATTATAAACCCAGAGCCGTACTTGTCCTTTTGCTGTTTTTAAGGATGTGTATCCTGAGTCTGCATCATTTACGAAAGCCAACAGAGCTGAAGCAAGAACAGTACTTGCAAATTTTTGGTTGCATCTTAATCTCTTATGAGTTATGATATGGAACGCCATGCAAAATGGTCCCAAACATCGGCATATTACTTTTGGATAAGAAGGTCAAACCCAACCACCACCCAACCCCTAAAATATTTGTGTGCATATTCAATTATATTATTTACATAATGAATGAGTTATTTGATCTTCTTTATACATATGCATGTTTGCATCAAATAAATACTTCTATTAGATTATGAATGGGCATGAATGCGATAACAATAATCAAAATAACAAATAAAATTAAAGAAAAACAATAACACTAGAATTTATGTAAAAAACCTCAATTTGGAAAAAAAAAAAAAACCATGAAACCGCCGTACATACTTTCTTCATTATCAACAATAATTAAATATGTAGATTGTCCTTCACTAGATAGCACTAGTGGATCTCACATATCTTCACCACAATCAATGGATTTCAACAACAATAGGTCTCTCTTTCTCTCTAGAATCTCTCTCTAGGATTTAGGATAGCCTCCACTCTCATTTCACAAAACCCTAGAACAAAACAAGGAGAATTTATACTAAAACAAAGGGAAAAATGCACATGCATATAAGCTGGTGCAATAAAATAAAGACTGGCAGCGTTTGAAGTGGGCGCTGAAAATCGATGTTCCTACGCTGGCCCAACGCTGGCGACATACCACAACACCGTTGGCCTAGGTTAACTAGAACTCTCAGTAAAAATTTCAATTTTGAAGGCCATCTTTGATATATGCGATGTACATACTTCCAATGCCAGCATACAACAAAATTCAACTCCTTTGTTTTCACAGAAAAAAACTCCTCATTCCTAGTCCTCTTCTAAGTATATATAATATAATTAAGATATCCTTAATTATAGATCCATATGGATTGGATCTATAGCCTAACATCTTTTAGGATCAAACTTACAAGATCTACATCAAGGTAAGCCACACTGATCTCAAAAGGGTTTCCTTTAGAGAAACTTAAGGGAGGAGTGATACTTTATCTCTCCTCAAAACTCAAGGTAGAACTCTGAACTCCATAGTAATTAGAGATAACAAGTTGAAAATGCAAAAAATATTGGCTTTAAGCTTTTAAAAATTCAAAACCCTAGAGTATTGTGTATGTTTCACATAGATTTCTTAGTATTCTACGTTTAAAACATCATGTATGAGGGCTATGATCAACTAAGGTTCATATTCCATCATGGAAGATGTAAAATGAAGCTTTTCTTGCTTCTCTACACCTAAATATGATGTTTAAACATATAGGAGGCTTGGAGCAACAAAATGCAACTTTAGAATCAAAATGTAAGTCATGGTTTTGTGGTGTTCCAAGAGATCGGAATTTATCTTCATGTTTCTCATCATATTTGTTATTTATAATGAGTAAAAATGAGGTTATCTTGCTTTGCTATATATTGACATATTGCATAAACATCTAAGACACTTAGAACATCAAAGATCTACCTATAATCACTTTACATAAGTCATTATTCATGAGGATCCCTTGGGAGCCGAATTTAAGGTTAGTTAGCTTCATTTGTTTATTCATGTTTTTAAAAGAAAAATGATATATTGTATAATGTTATGATTATTTCTAATAATAAATAGTGTAAAAAGATTAAAATAACATTACATTATACTATAAATATGGAAAACATTGATAAGTACACTATAACCATCTATGGGTGCCATAACTAGGAATGAACATGGATTAAAATTAAATATTTATGTCATAATAATCATTAAGTGTATGTTTAAGTCATTAATGAATGGTTGAAAAGCCAACTTGGGCTTGAGAACTCAAGAACTCAATACAAGGTTAAGTGAAGGACTAAATAATCCTACTTATATGTTTAATTTAATCATTTGTCAACAAGATGGGTTATGTGTCCTAAAGAAAACAAACCCGGAAATGTGAATCTCTCTCTCCACATAGGGCATGGCATTGTTAGTGTAGGACTCGAAATTTCTAAAACGCATTTCTCAATATTTAAGGATTGTAAATAACTAAAATATAAAACTAAGTAGAAGTAAGGTTATAAAATTTGGGCATAGTATTAAATAGAGTAAGAGATGGCAAATATAATATGAGACTTATATGTTAAGATTCATATTAGAATAATGTGACAAAATTAACTAAAGCCCAAGTATATGATTACAATATTAAATCGCATTAGTATATTACAGCCAATACGTAGAAAAAGATTCATACCCAATATAAAAAAAAGTTGATTTCAACCCACGAAAGGACAAATCAACTAATTGAGTCTAATACATGAAATTAAGTGTCACAAAGAGACCATGGAATAAGAAGGATCGATAGAAATAGAATTAGGCTCAAATAAAAAAAGTATAAGTCTTAGGCTCATAAGGCAAACCAAGACCTACAATGGTGTATAACCATAAATAAATGCAATAGTGACTAACTACACTAAAGTAGTATAAATAAAGCTATTTAATATAATAGGGCTAGGGGAAATATGGGAGGTACATATTAAAGCCTAATTTAAAAGCCTAATCTCATAAAAGTGGATATAGACCAATCGGACCCATGAGTGCTAATAAAGGGAGTTACCAAATTACTAAAAAGGAGCCTAAATCCAAAAATCCCACAGAGTAAATTGAACCAATACTAATGATACAAGCGAATTAAACAAAAGCTTACATAACAAATCCTTAAAAGAAATCCAAGTAGAAAAGGCTTTTACTATTTTTTTTAAATAAAGTACTATCCGTATTCTTTGACGTGTCCTTAGTATTAATGGCGTGGATTGAGTTCCTTAACCCTAGTAAAAGGGCGTAAATCTCCAACATGTTTGGATTATGGGCATTCAAACTTGTACGTGTGTAATCTAATACTTGAGTGTTACATTGCATATGCCAGATTAATAAAAGCTGATATGATATGCCATTACGTGTTTAATGTCTGGTTACTTCATTGAGCTATGGTTTTTGCTCACATCCTTATAGATTTTACAGGTTTAGAGGCTGTCCATCGTTGGCACCTACGGGAGATCTTAGCTCGGCATGTGCTCAACCTTTGGGGTAGGATCAAGTAAGTGAGATAACCTAGAATATGAGTCTCCATGTTTAGCTATTGTTATAAATATATCTTTTTATATTTAGACTTATGTTAAAGATGTTCTAAGACTATGTGTTATCATACCTATGTCTAAGTCTATTACGTGCCAAGATTAAAATGGTTATTGTTATCCTATGATGGTATTATGAACATGCATGCTTTATTCATATTCTATACAACTTTGATCCTAGTTAATCAAGCTATACCCCTAAGAGTAACCTGCTCATATCGTACACTTGTGTCTCTCTAGAGCCTAACTTAGAGACCATGGACAGACACAAAACAGGATGATACGATTATGGTACCCTCTAGGACATGACACTGACTTGATTCATTCAGCCTAATTGCACAACTTTAATTAAGATTAAAGGGTATATTATTCTTTTTCTTTATAAATGTATAATTAATTGGATTACAGATTACTAAAAAAGTAGTATTTATTTAAGGTTTGTAACCCTAATACAAATAAAAAAGATTGTTCTACATCTACTCTTGGTAGCATAATAATATATTTATGGGATATAGATGTCTAATGTTCCTAGACAAAAAAATCATCAATATATAAATTGGATGAAATTAATTATCAGTATATAGTGGCTAAATCACAAATGTAAAGCAAGATATAAATATCTATACATAAATCGCGGATATAAATCGCTATATTACTATACCTATATCACATTTGGTAGAAGCAAGATAGTTTTGGTCTTCGTGTATCACAATTTCATTTTGCAATATACCTATGGCACTATGCACTGTTTCCAAAAATAACATAGTTGCATCGTTTGTAAAATGTTTGTAAAGACTCGACATATATATAATTATAACTTTACATGTCAAGTCCCCAACCACATACAATATACAGAGATATTATACGTAAGGTTGTCCAAAAAAGAAAAGGTTTATGCAAATTGCTTACTCAATCTGTTAAAATACAAAACTTTACAAAACTACTCAATTAAGAGTATATGACTTGATATAAATATATATGATAGCACCTAAATTCATGGTGCTTCAAAGATTACAAAACCAAGTTTATAATATACATGCTAGAAAACTTAGGTGATTTGTATTACAAAACATAGGCTTTTAAGAAAGTCTTAATCTATACTATTACATTTCAAAACAAAGTTTTTTTTTTTTTTATCTTTCCAAGAAAACAAAGTTGAATAGTCTATCTCCCTAATCGTCCCACTCATCCATGAATGCTTCCCAATTAGTTCCATAGCCTAAGTCATCATAATATTCATCATCATCATTACATATAGAAGGAAAAGTGAGACAAGGGCCCAGTACACAGCAACACAAACAAATATCATATGACACACCATCCTAACTAATGCAATGCGAGAAAAATGGAATTATTTATCTTTGGTTAAGTAAAATATTTCAATACCGGAGTATTCAAACTCCGATTTCAATCGTTGGGAATCCGGGTTCCTAAGTAACAGTAGCTACTCAAGGGATTGATATAAGCAGTCCGAATACTTATATCTCCTCCATAAATTTAGAATTAACAATTTTGTATAGGATTCACAGCCGTTACTCAACTTCACTTAAATTTAATCTATAATATCAGCTAGTTCAACATTGCCTATAAACATGAACTAAGTCATATTATTTATTTTCAATAACAAGCAAATGTTACACCGATAATGTTCCTCTTATCAATTACCTATTGAGCCACTTACGAAAGTCATTGCATCATGACAAGGGTAGCCTAAATGCCTAATTTACCATGTTAACCTCATTAATAGGGTTTCTACTCCTCAAACCGAATTCAACGGCACATGCACAAATAATTCATACAAATTTTTAAGCCAATCTTTAATTAATTTTGGTTTGATAATGTCTAACCTAGCACTCAACAAATAAGTTACCGCATACCTGGATAATCTTATTTATCAAATAAAAGACTTGTATTCAAACCCAACTGGGTATGAGAATCTGTCAAAGAAAATCATTTCATATAAAATAAGTTAATTCACAATGAAACATTAAGTCATTAGATATTCGTTAAACTTAAGTAAGATTAAAATCATCACACAACATCTTACTCATATAAGTACAAAGATACATATCATATTTCATTAATTATCTATATATTTATTATTATTTCTTTATATATATATATATATATATGAACAATCAAAAGGTCTGTCATGCCTGTGACAAAGGCCGTGATGTATATCACAAGTAACATTTCGGCCTTGATTTTGGGCCATGGCGTATCTTATTGCCTTGTCACACCCGTATTAGGAGATCACACCCCCTATAATGGCAATGATGTAGGCTGTGATGAAGAATACGTCAGTAATGGTCTTTTTCAAAATTTCTCTAAAAATTATCCGATGAGATGATGGCTTTTGTAATGACCATAATCTAGGTTGTGCCCTTAAAGAAAGAGAGGTCAGAGTAGGGATACAATGGGGTCCGGTTTGGAACTGGTCATATAAAACCCGAACCTGACTTAGTTTCCTATAGGGTCGCCCAAACTCAACCCGCGACCCTATAACGTTTTTTATGCGATACCCAAACCCACCCCTATAGAGTCATAGTTCTAACTCATCTTGCCCCGCCAACCCGATTGCGTTTTTACTCTCTCTTTTTTTTCCTTTTTTTTCTGATTGTGTTAAGGTTATTGCAAAATGGACAAACAAGACAATGTAATATTAAATTTATATTGCATATTCTATATCAATACCTTCGAAAAAGTGTAATAACAAGACAATGTAATATTAAAAGTTGTATATGTGTGATCCATATTTTTTTCTTTTGCAATTTTTTTATTTTTATTATATATGCTTTTTATTTAATTTTGGAGTGGGATAAGATGCGATTTTTTGCATTTATGTTCTTGTACCGAAATATTTAATTTAAGTATAATGCAAATATAAACACCATTCTAAATAAGAAAAATTTTATTCATTTGACATATTATCAAATATTTAATTGACAACACCAATAATAAGTTGGTAATGACAATATTACTTGTCTTTCTACCATTATATATAAGTTTAAAAAAAAAAAACCATTCACTTATAGCAACTTGGTAATATGCAAGTTACAACAAATCTTAATGTTTGTTAAGTTTTGTTTTAAAATTTAAAATTTAAATTTGCATTTTTTATAATAAATTTAGCGGGTCTAGTGGACCCTATAGGGTCACGACTGTAATCCAAACCCGACCCACGATCCTAAAGGGTCATAAAATTTTTTACCAAACCCATCCCATAACCCTATAAAGTTAAACCCTATAGAGTTTTTAACAGGTCGGGTACACTATAATGGCCCAACCGATTGCATCCCTAGGTCAGAGGAGATCACAAGCTTAGTCATGGAAGTGATCCAGCTTTAAAAATCACATAGAGGAGGTAATGGCCCTCGTAATAGCTATGATCAAAGTCATTTCATGTTTTAAAAATGAACAAAGAATATCACAGACCTCATAACAGTCGTGACCATTAGGAAAACATACTTTTAAGGAGATAACGACCTCGATCATGCCCATTATGAACAGGGTATTGGTCCTTTGATACTTGTTTCAAAATTTCAAAGTTTCATATCCTCTAACTCTTTACTAAGACCTTACTTGTTTATAAAAACAAATCAAAACTAACCTATAATCACAATACCAAACATCATCAAGTTCACTTGCACTCATATATTCATTTTACATGTATATACACAATAGTCCTAAGCTAAAACATAAATCCATCATTTATACTTGTGAAACTCCATTATCACTCTAATCATTCAAGTTCTACTCATTTATCACTATCGACATGAATACACATATCAATTCATCATAAACTCAAAATTCATTTTTACAAATATCTAAGGTACATGTGTCTATTTGCATATCTATTTTAATTTACATGTTACCAAACCATCAACTTGTCTAAAACACCAAAGTTCTACTCTTATTCAACAATTAACATCAACTAAAAATTATAATTAAACATAATTTGCAAGAAATCAACTTTACTTCCTTTGATAGATACTAAGACCAATCAAGCCTCTCTTACTTCTTTCTTAACTTAAATTCTTGCTCTTACTTATTCCTTTGATTAGTTCTTTTGGTTTTGGGGTCTGTTTTGGTTAGGATATTTTTATCTCTTTTTGACTTTGAGGCATTTTTGTAAGCCTTTAGAAGATACTTAACCATGTGCTTTAGTTATGTGTGTGTGGGCTTGGGTTTAGTTCTATTAAAGTTGGGATTGAGTTTAAAATTAAAGAATATTGGTTTTAATGTATCAAATTACACTCATATATCATAACATAATTCAATTCAACACACATATATCACAATTACACCTACATATTTGCACCAACACCCATATAATTAAATTATAACTTATTCCTACATTAGGAATTTATCATATATAATACACATCATACTATTTTAATGCAATACAATTCCATATATATATATATATAGGTATATATTACTACAATTACCTAATTACATTAACACACTTTTAATTAAATTTTTTTTAAATTTCAATATATCATATCGTCAAATCAAATTTTTATAACTTAACTATAACAATTTAAATCATGAAATTAACAACCAAACACATACGTAAATTAATTTAGTGTATTTAGTTTAGGTCATTTCAATGTAACATGGGTGCACTGTTTGTAAAAGTAACATGGTCGTATCTCATGTGGCTTTCGTTTCATTTTGCTAGAGGACACACACATGTCTTCAATTTTTCTCCACGATTATGTTTAACCCCTTTTGACTTTGCAAGACCTACTTTTCTCTAACTTTAGAATTGTTTGTTGTAAATTTTGTTCCTACACTAGAACTGTTTGCTATAATTTTGGTATAACAAGTATCATGAAAGTAACTCGTGATACATCACGATATGTAAAATTTTTTATATCATGTTTAGTAAATATGATTTTGATACTGTATTTTGGTAATTAATTCTATTTTGACCTTATTTAAGTAATGAATTCTATTTTGATCTTATTTAAGTAATTGATTTTAATTAGAGTCCTAAATAAAATATAATTTCCACTTTTATGCCTCATGAACTCTTATCCTGGAAAGGCTTTAATTCGCAACCCAACTTATGCCTTGTGGTTCCAGATTAAACACTTTACTAGCAGCTGCAATTTTCATTAACATTCTTATAGAGATATAGGATATTCTTATAGGTTAAAAAAATTAGGAATTCCAAAGCATTGTTAATGGAACTCAAACAATGTATCCTTTCTCTTAAGTTGAAAGCTAACTTTACAATCAATTACCTTCTCGTGCTTAAGTAGTCAATTAAATAGCCTCCATCAATTGACTTCTTAGCTTTATAACCCTATCACCCAAGCCAAAAGATTCAAAGAAGCACTCAATGGATTAATTCAAGATGTCCAAGTAGACGAGCTAAGCTTGCATCACATTGAGGATGGAACTAAGTTGATTAATATCATCCAAATGGATTTCCAAAGCTCTAGGATGAAGATCCAAGATGTTGCAATGAAGGCTGGTGCGAATTGACCAGCCTTAAGCCGACCTTGAAAGAAGATCATTGGGAGCACATTGAAGGCCGTCGGCCTTTAGCCGGCCTTAAATGCCAACCTTTGTTAATTTTTTATTTTTGTTTCCTTTTGTCGTTTTTAGTATTTCCCAGATATTTTCCTTTATTTGTTGGGCCTTCTAAGTTATTTGTGAGGCCTATATGAACCTTTTATTGTATAGAAAACAAAAGATCAATCAATTGAATGACATTACAATTTGAGAGTATTCTTCTTTTAAGTTCTTGAAAGAACTTTTTCTTTGAACCTATCGGATCCTATTTCGTGGCATTAAAATCCCAACTTATCAATCAGTTTACCCATCCCTGGTTGTGGCGTCATCACAATACCAAAGTTATTGTCACCAATAGACAACGGGTCGCAGTTTCATTCGATTTTGAAAGGTCTTGGGTTAGATTTCCATTCGTATTGGTATAGGGTTTCGTCACAAAGTTGGCATGATTCATATCAATTTGGTATCAGAGCCTAGGTTTGTTCAAAATCATCAATTTCAGTTCGATTGGAGGAAGGTAATACCAAACCCTAACTCCAATCGTCTATATCCAATTCGTTTCGTACTTGATTTCATAGTGTTATTTGTTCCTAGTTATTTGAATCATTGTTAGATTCATATTTATTGATAAAAAAAAAAAGAGAGAAAATTCGTGAAAAAAAAGTGTAAAGAGAAAAATTGATTTGAGTTGTTGGTTAAATTAATCTCTCGTAGTTTGTTGATCATAGTAGACTTGTTTTTTGTCGTAAGAGACACAAAAGATTTGATTTTTAGTTTCTAGGTTTCATTAGGTTATGGATATTTCTTGTCGAATTCTTCGGAAAGGGATTTGTTGAGGTTTGGAATTAGTTCCAAAGGAACCAAAAAAGGAGGAATTTGTGAGTTATCATTATTTGGATGTGTGCATACACAAGTGATTGAGCGATTCATCCTTTGAGTAACACACGCGAGGAAGTGAATTGTGGGGATTTATTATTATTACTAACGTTTTCTGTTTTGCAGCAAAGATATCTCATAAAAGTGTTTCTGAAGGTGTTGTAGGAGGTTTGGGTCCTAAGTTGGTTTTAGATGCTTTAACATGTGAGATGCAATGATTGTTTAAAGCAGGAATGGAGGAACTCCATGAGACAATAGCCCAGAAGTTGATGCAATCAAAGAATGACTCTCAAGGGTGTAAGAAGAAGGTCTTCCAAGAAGGGGAGAGAGGAATGAAGAAGAATTTTCTGATGATGATTTAGGGCAAGAGTCATTTGATAACTTTAGGAGGTATAGTGGAAGAGATAGAGGGAATAGGAATTGGGGAGATAGAGGAGCTAGGAATTGGGAGGATAATAACCTAGGTAATATTAAGATGAAAATACCACCGTTCCAAGGTAAGAATTATCCTGAAGCTTACTTGGAATGGGAGAAGAAGGTGGAGTTGGTATTTAATTATCATGACTACTCTGAGAGAAAGAAGGTGAAGTTAGTCGCCATAAAATTTTCAAATTATGTAATAGTATGGTGGGATCAGTTGATGTTAAATAAGAGGAGGAATGGCGAGCCACTAATAGAGACCTGGGAAGAGATGAAAAGAGTGATGAAAAAGAGATTTGTTCATGCATACTTCTATAGGGAGTTGCACAACAAATTACAAAATCTCAAGCAGGGAAATCGGAGTGTGGATGAATACCTTAAGGAGATGGAGATGACAATGATCAGGACGAATGTTGCCGAGGATCAGAAGGCTACCATGGCGAGATTTTTGGCTGAATTGAACAGAGAGATTCAAAATGTAGTGGAGCTCTAGCGTTATGTGGAGTTGGATGATACGGTTCATATGGCCATCAAGGTTGAGAACCAACTCAAGAGGAGGGGTAGCAGCAATACTCGATTCACACAGGGTGTTAGCTCATCCAATTGGAAGGTTAGGCTATAGAAGAAAGAAGAGAAGTCCTTTCCTGTCAAGCCAAAGAGTGAGCAAAAACAAGAGGTCTCCACCCCCAGAAGCCAAGGTAAATATGATTTTATTCCTAGAAATAGAGATATTAAATGTTTTAAATGCCAAGGAAAGGGACACATGGCAAATCAGTACCCCAATAGGAGGGCTATGGTTATGAAAAATGGTGAGATTATGACTGATAGTGAATCAGATCATGACTCCATGCCATCATTGGAGGGTGTTAGTGATGGGGAGGTTAAGGAAGAAGCTGTAGAGGGAAGGCTAGTGGCAGTGGTGAAGAGGGCTTTGAATGTGCAAGTGAAAAAGGAGGCTGAAGTGCAACGGGAGAATATTTTCCATACTCGTTACCACATTAATAACCAGCTGTGTAGCATGATTATTGATGGAGGCAGTTGTACTAATATAGTGAGCACATTCCTTGTTGAGAAGTTGGGACTGAAGACCACAAACACCCCACTCCATATAAGTTACAGTGGCTGAATGATAATGGGGAAACTATAGTGAATAAGCAGTCCATGATTGCTTTTCGCATAGGGAATTATGAGGATGAAGTGTTGTGCGATATTGTTCCCATGCAGGCTTGTCATGTATTGTTAGGGAGGCCATGGCATTTTCATAGGAAGGCATGCATGATGGTTATCTGAACAAGTATTCACTTGTTCATCATGGCAAGAATTATACACTTAAGCCTTTTACTCCAAAGCAAGTGTATGATGACCAATTGCAGCTTCAACAATCAATAGGAAAACAAAAGGAGAGTCAAAAAAATAAAGAGAGTGAGAGATTAAAAGAAAAAGAGAAAAAAATTGAAAATAAAAAAGAGGGGAAGGCTGGAAAAAGTGAGAGAGACCAAGCTAAAAAGGGTTCAGCTTTGGTGGTGAGAGAAAGGGAGAGTGCAGCCTTGCAAAAGGAGAGTTGTGTGCCAAGAATGAGCTCGGTGAGGAGGGCGTTAATGATGAAGCAACCCATGTTGTTGCTGGTTTTCAAGGAAACCTATTTGAGTGCTAACGATTTTCCTAACTCTTTGCCTAGTTCTGTTGCCTCTATTTTGCAGGATTTTGAGGATGTCTTTTCCAGAGGAAATTCCAAAGGGATTACCACCTGTTTGTAGTATTGAGCATCAAATTGACTTTGTACCCAGAGCTTCAATTCCAAATAAACCAACCTATAGGAGTAATCCATAGGGGACCAAGGAACTCTAAAGGCAGGTTAGTGAGCTGATGGAGAAAGGGTATGTGAGGGAGAGCATGAGCCCGTGTGCAGTACCAGTGATTTTGGTACCTAAGAAGGATGTGACATGGAGAATGTGTATTGATTACCGAACTATCAACAACATCACAGTAAAGTATCATCACCCCATTCTTCGCTTAGATAACATGCTAGATAAGTTATATGGTTCCAGTGTCTTTTCTAAAATAGATTTAAAAAGTGGATATCACCAAATTAGAATGAAAGAAGGTGATGAGTGGAAAACTGCATTTAAAACAAAATATGGTTTATGTAAGTGGTTAGTTATGCCCTTTGGTTTAACTAATGCCCCTAGTACTTTCATGAGACTTATGAACCATGTTTTGTGAGCTTTTATTGGTAAATTTATGGTTGTCTATTTTGATGATATCCTCATTTATAGTAAGAATTTAGATGACCATATAATTCATTTGAGGGCTATTTTGGATGTGCTTCGAAAGGAGCAATTATATGCTAACCTCAAAAAGTGCACATTTTGCACAGATAGACTTGTGTTTCTTGGTTTTGTTGTGAGTGCGTAGGGAATACAGGTGGATGAAGAGAAGATTCGCGCGATTCAAGAATGGCCAATTCCAACCAATGTGAGTAGTGTTCGTAGCTTCCATGGATTGGCTAGTTTTTACAAGAGGTTTGTGAAAGACTTCAGCAGCATTGCTGCACCACTCATTGAAGTCATCAAGAAGAATGTGGGGTTTAGCTGGGGAGAGTCACAGGAGAAGGCATTCCAAATGCTTAAGGAGAAATTAGAGCCGTTCTTATGTAGGAAAGAAGGCCAATTGCATATTTTAGCGAAAGCTAAGTGGGGCTGCCCTAAATTACCCCACTTATGATAAGGAATTATATGCATTGGTTTGAGGGCTGGAGACTTGGCAACATTATTTGTGGCCAAAGGACTTCGTGATTCACATGGATCATGAGTTATTAAAGTATTTAAAGGGCCAACATAAGCTGAACAAGAGGCATGCTTGATGGGTGGAATTCATAGAGACATTTCCATATGTCATCTGCTACAAGCAAGGTAAAGCAAACGTTGTCGCAGACACGCTTTCCAGGAGGTACACTCTTATATCTACTCTTAGTGCCAAATTGCTTGGTTTTGAATCCATGAAAAATTTATATGTTGAGGACCAAGACTTTAGTGAGGAGTTTGCTTGTTGTAAGAAGGGGGCCAATGGAAAATTTCTTAGACATGATGGATTTTTGTTTAGGGAGAACAAGCTTTGTATTCCTAACTGTTCCATTCGAGAGTTACTGGTGAGAAAGTCCCATGGTGGGGGATTGATGGGACATTTTGTTGTAGCTAAGACCTTAGGAGTCTTACAAGAGCACTTTTAGTGGCCACACATGAGGAGAGATGTTGAGCAAATTTGTGAGAGATGTGTAATATGTAGACAAGCTAAGTCTAGGGTTCAACCTTCTGGCCTTTATACACCATTACCTATTCCTATTGAACCTTGGGTTGATATTTCCATGGATTTTGTGCTAGGTTTGCCAAGGTCTATGAAATGACCAAAGTTAAATTCATAATTAATGCATGTAAATTGATTGTTATATGTGTGTGTGTGTGTGTGTGTGTGTGTGTGTGTGAATTGTGGTGTTTAAAATAATCATATGTGTTAGGAAGTAATAACTAGATAATAGTCTATGGTATACATATTTAGGATGATAGTTTATTTATGTTAATAATTATTATGTTAATGCAAATGGTTATTGTGGTAATTAATATTTAATGAATTAAGTTTGTTTTAAACTAAGTTTATAGCCCATAATTTAGCAGATTTTGGCCTTATTAAACCCTAAAATTAAACCCAAAATCAAAGCTTAATTAAAACCTAAGGCCCCTTAGAAAAATCTGCCCCAAAAGTCAATATTAATAAGATAATATCAAGCCTCATTTGCACACTTTATACATCCAAAACAAAACCAAGAGGAAGGAAAATTCGTAACTCTAGAAAACCAATATTTTCCAACACCCAAATCAAGTTTTTTTGCACCCAACACACCAAGAATCCATCCCCAACCATCATATATACATTAAGGTAAGTTTGCATGATATTTAAAGTGCTTTATTTCTCTTTTAATCCATGAATTTTTTGTCAAAAGTAATGCATGTTAAATATATGTATATTGTTATATTATGATGTTTAGATAGCTTAGGACTTGTTACAGAAGTGCAAGGATGGTGTTGAGTTGTAGTGTGATGAGAAGTTGCTATTGTTGAGTTGTGTTGAACTAGTGAATGTGAAGAAAATGAAGTCATAGTGTTAAGTGTGTTTTAATAGTTGGGAAGAAGTTTTGTGTTTCAAGGATGTTAGAAGAGAGTTTAAGTATGTTTGATGATATAGGGTTCTTATACCATGTATTAGGTATATTGTGGTTTGGAAGGGTTAGAAGAGTTAAAATATAAAAATTCTATGTTTGAAAAACAGAGGAGATTTACAATACGAATTGCAATGTACGCTGCCTTAAACGTCGCCATCGTACTTGCCGGCGTTAAAGTTCTGACTTCTGATCTTTTGAAATGCATCTTAAGCGCCGCCGGCGTTCAGGTCTACACCGTCGGTGTAAAGACCCAAAAGTTTTTGTACATAATGTATTTTTCTTAACGACAGCTTAAATGCCGTCGGTGTATAATCCCTACACTGCCGACTTGAGGCTTACATTCCCGGTGATAATTGCCAGCGTGGGCTTTATGAATTTTAATTTTTCTAACTTTCTTCTAACATCTTTCGAATGATATATGACTTTTTCATCAAGGATTTACCTTGTATGATGTTATGTGATATATATATATATATATATGTCATTTGATGACTTTAGATTGTTTTTAAATAAGATTCAATAACTTCCTAAAGTTCTAAACTAGTGAGTATAAGCTTGACTTAGGATAGTGATGTTGATATAGTTGATTTGTGTGGAACAAAGATAGATACTCAGTTGAAGATTCCCTTTGATTCTCAATCCGATCCAGGTACATAATAATTTGATTGATTATTGCTTTGGATAGGCATATTCACATTTGACTTTAATTAAAGACTAATGAAAAGGTTATTAAAATGATTTACGATTGAGTCGTGTCTAGTCTGGGGAACGGCAACCTTGTTATGATACAATGGCACGGTAGTTTAGGCACTTAGTCTGAATCTTTGTCATGATGCAATGGTGGTTTATCTTAATGGCTAAGAGGAAATAATATGTTTTAGTTCACAGGTATGGGACCGTTGAACTAATTAATGTTATAGACCAGGATATGTTGAGTATATAAAGGAGTGTGAACCCTAGATGAAGTTATTAATAATCTTTATTGGTTAGATATAGGAGATGTAGATATCCGGTCTATCTATTTCAATCCCCTGAGCGGCTGTTGTTTCTCAGGATCCCTAGAATTCCCAAGTTTGAATCGAAGTTTGAATACTCCAATGTTGTTTTACTCACTTAATTAAAGATAATAAAGCTATGGTGAATTATTGCATTGCATTTAGTTGAGTGTGCATGGTATGTGTTTTTGGTTGCACTATTGTATACTGGTCCTTTGGCACATGCTGCTATCTTGCAGGTGTTATGATGATGAGCTCTATGACGATATGGGCTACGAGACTGACTAAGAGACTTCTATGAATGATTAGGAGTTTGACCTAATAGTAAATGTTTAGGACTTTTGATGTATTTTGTGAAGTGTCTGGGCTAATTTGTTAAGCCTTAGAATGTAATTTTGATTTAAATTATTTATATAATATAGCTTGCATGTGGGTAAGCTTTATATGTTGGTGTGATCCTTAGGAGACCCTCAAGTAATGTATATGATGTATGTTTTGTATATATATGAGATGACCTACTACTAGTATAGTGGTGGTATTTCTTAATTCAAATCATGTGAATGTTATATCTATTTTTAAGCAAGCAATCATTACAAACAGTTTCTTTTAGACGGCCTTACATATAATACTTGGGTATTTCCTAATACTTAAATATTATGTGTGGTCGAGGGATTTGGCATGCTTAATCTATGGGTTAAGTGGGTCGGGTCCTTACAGTCTAGGTATGGTAGAGATTCTATGTTTGTGGTTGTGAATAGATTTTCAAAGATGACATACTTTATTCCATACCACAAAATTAATGATGCTTCACATGTTGTTGATTTGTTCTTTAGAGAGATAGTACGCTTGCATGGTATGCCTAGAACAATTGTTCCTGATAGAGATGCTAAGTTAAGCTATTTTTGGAAGATTTTGTAGTGTAAGTTAGGAACTAAACTATTGTTTTCTACTAATTGTCATCACAATTTGATGGTCAGACCGAGGTAGTAAATAGGACTTTATCTACTTTGTTAAAGGCTATTATTAAAAAGAACATTAAAATAACAGAAGATTGTTTGCCATATGTTGAGTTTGCTTATAATCGTGCCACACATTCTGCCACTAAATTTTCACCTTTTGAGATTGTTTATGGCTTTAATCCACAAACTCCATTGGATTTGTCTTCTTTACCTATGAGTGAGTTTGTGAATTTAGATGGCAGGAAGAAAGCTAAGTTTGTTAAGCAAATTCATGAAAAGGTAAGGCTCAATATTGAGCGACGGACAGAGCAGTATGCAAAACAAGCTAACAAAGGGCGGCGAAAAGTTGTTTTTGAACCCGGTGATTGGGTTTAGGTTCACATGCGCAAAGAGTGATTTCCAGCACAAAAGGCGTTCTAAATTGCTTCCTAGAGGCGATGGACCATTTCAAGTCCTTGATCGCATCAATGATAATGCCTACAAGCTTGATTTACCAGGCAAGTATCATGTAAGTGCTACTTTTAATGTTACTTATCTTAGTCCTTTTGATGTAGGCGATGATTTGAGGACAAATCCTTCTCAAGAGGAGGGGAATGATGGAAGCCAAGTTAGTCAAGCTAGGAGATGGAGAGTGGATCCACTTGAAGTTCCACTTGGACCGATCATGCGATCTCGAGCCAAAAGATTCAAAGAAGCACTCAATGGATTAATTCAAGAAGTCCAAGTAGAGGAGCCAAGCTTGTATCACATTGAGGATGGAACTAAGTTGATTAATATCATCCAAATGGATTTCCAAAGCTCTAGGATGAAGATCCAAGATGTTGCAATGAAGGTTGGTGCGAATTGGCCGACCTTGAAAGAAGATCATTAGGAGCACATTGAAGGCTACCAGCCTTGGTGGCCAGCCTAAATTCAAAGTCGCCGGCCTTGAGCTGGCCTTGAATGCCAGCCTTTGTTAATTTCCAATTTTTGTTTCCTTTTGTCATTTTTAGTATTTCCCATGTATTTTCCTTTACTGGTTGGGCCTTCTAGGTTATTTGTGAGGCCTATATGAACCTTTTATTGTATGGAAAACAAAAGATCATTCAATTGAATGACATTACAATTTGAGAGTATTTTTCTTTTAAGTTCTTGAAAGAACTTTTTTTTTTGAACCTATCGGATCCTATTTCGTGGCGTTCAAATCCCGAGTTATCAATCAGTTTACCCATCTCCGGTTGTGGCGTCATCACAATACCAAGGTTCTTGTCTCCAATAGACAACGGTTCGCAGTTCCATTCAATTTTGAAAGGTTTTGGGTTAGATTTCCATCCGTATTGGTATAGGGTTTCATCACAAAGTTGGCGTGATTCATATCAGGTAGTCCCTCTTTGTAAAAGTGAGCATCTCCAGTTATGACAAAAGTTAATATGCTAATAGCATATTTTTCTTACGAATATGCCCTAAACTCTTTATATCTCTAATGATGAGAGGCAAAAGCTTTATGGAAGGAACAAAAGCCACGTATTCTTGGATATATATTGTTCCGGATACTTTATTTCTATAAGTACGTAACATTTAAATATTAATATAAAAAATTGAATATTAAAAAAATAATATATAATTATAAAGATTCATTTCATCGACCTCATTTATCCTACTTGAAAATCAATATCAACATTATTAGGTTATAAGGTTGCAGATCATTAATTAGTTAAAAACATCCTTAAAAGCAAGAGGTATGAGTTGAATATATATATGTGTGCGTGTGTAAAGTATGAGACAGTTAATATTACTCGATACAACTTCTATAATTTATTAAACAATACCTTTTTTTATTTTTATTTTTATTTTTTATTTTTATTTTTATTTTTATTTTTATTTTTTTTTTGCTGCTGCCAATGACACATCTTCACAGAGGGAGAGTTTGATATGAAAAGAAAGAAGAAGGATATAGAATCAACCGGAGAGAGAAACAGATAAAATAACTATAGGGATAATTAGAAAAACCTATCTACGTTTTTTGCAAATATATGATTTATATTAATTTTTAATAAATAAATGACCTGAATGTAATTTAAAAATGCTAATATTATTTAATAATTTTAAAAGGACATGATGAATATATTACCAATCTTAAAAAATTAATTATATATTTTTTTTCTATATTGTAGTTTTTAAATGATATTGAGTTTATTTAATTTTATTTAATAATATTTTTTATTAAATTAATCTTTTTATATCAATAAGACACTAACATTTATATCATAATATTTAATAGTATTAACACTTTTGCAAGAAATCTAATTCACTTATTTGTCAAAAAAATTAATATAAATCATCATGTTTGCAAATAAGTAAAACACAATTGAGATTTTTGTAATTAATCCATAAATAAATAAAGTAGGAATGTCTCCATAGAAGCAGGTGTGGATTATAGCTTCCAACGAATTTGAATATGTTGAAAAATTTACAAATTAATGTAGGAAAGAGAAATTGGAATATATTACATTCTAACAATGTTAACGTTATTAGATTATAAGACTATTGGATTTACAAATTCATTTAAACATTCTATGCAATACTATGTTTTGCTATTATTTTGGTCTGTGCTACATTTTAAATATATATTTATATATATGTATAGTTAAATATATAAATCCAGTCACATTAAAGCAAGAAATGAGTTCAACCCCATCATCAATCTGTTGACATCTAGTCCTTCCTCAATAAAAAAATAATAATAATAAATACTATCGCAGGCTTTTTTTTTTTTTTTTTTTTTCCTCTCTTTTTATTCATACATCTATTTATTTTTGTTAAATTATTTGGGGGTATTTCTTACCTTTAAAAAAATTATTTTATTTTACAGATATAACAGTCTAAAACGTCGTACCTACGCGTGGACCAGTCTAGAATTACTCCCCGGTTTATGATGCCAAGTTGCCAACCCACGGGAATCCAGAACCACGGCTTTATAGGATCAGTGTGTCACATCATTCAGAATTATATTCTCGGTGAACAAATTATGTCCACGACCACGACCAACCGTTCAGAAAATCAACATATTCTACTGAATATGCCATCGAAAAAAATTCAAAGTGGCTCATATCGTCATGCCAGTAATATATATAAAAGTATAACTTCATCCAGGTTAAGATGCGTTTGGTAACTAATATATTACATGATGAGCATCATGTTAAAGTGACAACATAGCAGAGCATCAAGTGAACATGACAAACCACTTTCTTTCTTTTTTTCATAATATATAATATGCTATATACAATATATAATCTTTTATTTTTAATTTTGCATGGTATTTATTGTACATAAATTATACACTAAAATAGAGATTTCAATAGCTATAGTGCTACCACCACCACTATCTTTAAACTTGGGTGTAATCAAATTAAAGCCCTAGAAGTATTACTACTATCACCACTATCACCATCACTGTCTTTAAACTTTAGGTATATTCATATTATAGCCCGAAATTGTTTGACTTTGACTTGATGTTCACTCAATATTTAACAATAATCAAGCTAAATTCGTACCCCATCTTCATAACATCTAAACACAATTAACTTATGAGTCAATTATCAATGTTAATCAAGTCATTATTGGATAGTAGTATTAATTGAGTAGATATATCTTTTAAGAAAATACTAATTTTAAGCAAGTTTAATCGAATTAAATTCAAACTTAGGGAGTGTACTTCAAACAAAGTTCAAGTTCAAAATTTATAAGCTTTAATTAGTAACTTCAAGTTTAGCATGAATTCTAAAATCTTAATTGAGTGGAAGCTTTACTATTATATGATTTTGACTTAGATTCAATTTTACGCGTTTAAGCTTTACTTTGAATCACCATACCTAATGTAATATCACCACCATTATTAACTCACCACCACCAATATAACACTATTACAACTAGAAACAATGATCAAATGATGATAGAATAGCAGTGATATAAATTTAACTAGATCTCGGCACGAGTCAGGTTAGACTTAAGAATTGACCCAACTCAGCACCAACGGATTCGACCCGTCGGCCCAACCTGACTGTACAAGTCATGATCTGCATGTCAACCCAGCGAATTGATGATTCAAGGCCAGTTTAAGCCTTGTGACCTACCGATCCAACGGGTTGAGGCCAGGTCAAACCTCAAAATTAAAAATATATATATTAAAAGAAAAAATAAATATAAATATTTACACTTATTTATATGTGAATAGATATTAAGTATTATCTATCTACAACATTAAACATGTTATTATTATTGTTAGTACATATAATAAATATGCTTAGAGGATATTTAATTGGACTTTAAAAGACGTATAGTAAAAATGATTTTTAGTTTCTTAATAATATAAGACTTATTTTAAATATTTATCTTGAGTTTTTAAATTCCTACATTGTTAATTTTATAACTATACATAAATATGTTTGTGAACAAAGAAATGCACACTCAGTATAAGGAAAAATTCTTGTTTGGCATCCTCTTAGGTCTACGAACAAATCTTCAATCTACGAAGAAATCTTCATTTTCCAACTGTCTTGTATCAATCAGTCAATCAGCTTGAATAATGTAACTTTTTCTACCCAATAAAATTTATATTTATTGACCAAAACAAAGAAGATGTTAATGTTGCAAAATTTTTCATCCATTGATTGATATCAATTATATGTTTTTGGCCAACAATTACAAGTATATATTCACATAAAAAGTCAGCTTAGAATTGCATTCAACAAAAAATTTGCCGATATCAGACGATGCATCTAAGTATAATATACATATATATTAAAAATATATAGTGACTTTATAATTTTAATGGTTTTCCGGGATATTATAATTTACGCTCGTCTTAAAGAAAAAAGGGGAAAAAAGAAAAAAGCTGCACGAACCCTGAAATGGGATGGGACAGTAAAGAACTTTAAAACATAATGAGATCTTTCTCTAACTAAATTTTCTTTAAATAATGATTACGCATTATATTATAAAATATCTATATGGGAAAGAATTAGAAATTAGATATATAATAAAACATATTATTTAAATGATCTACCATATGCTATATTGAATTGATTTATGCGGATGAAACATATGCTAATTACAATAAGATATAAATTACACAAGGAGGTTATAGCTAAAAAATATATTTTATTATATAAGACGGTGATAATTTTTTATGAATACGGCTAATCCTACATTCTTCTCTACAGTTTGTATCCCAGAAAATATATTAGTAAAACCAAAAATAACATTTGTGCAATTGTCAACACATGTAATAAAAATCTTTAAATAATGTCTAGTTGAACTGTTATAAGCGTATAGTAAAAGTGATTTTTAGTTTCTTAATTATGTGAGACTTCTTATATCTTTGTGGAGTTTGTGTTGAGCATTTTAAAGTCTTAATATGATACCCTTCAAATATAGATGGTGGAACTCTAATCATAAATACGTCTTTTGATATAATGACTTGAAAATTATCGAAACTCCAAAGTTATACGTACTCTAGGCAGAGTAATCTTAAGATGGGTGGCCTCCTAGAAAGTACTGGCATCAAAGAACAAAACCGTATAGTGTGTGACCAAAGCGGACAATACCTCAATGGGTAGAGTTATGGGCTGTTATAGGTGGTATCCAAGCAATTCACCAACCAAAAGTAGAGAAGTGTATCTTTACTGTTTGATGTGATTTTAGACTTGCATAACGAAACTGATAAGGACGTCAATTCTATGTGGAGAGTATGTGATACCCTTCAAATATAGACGATGAAATTCTAATCATAAAGGCATCTTTTAGTGTAATGGCTTGGAGTTTGTTGAAACTACAAAGTTAAGCGTACTTTAGACAGAACAATCCCAGAATGGGTGACCTCTTGAGAAGCATTGGCACCAAAGTACAAAACCGTGCAACGTATAGTCAAAGCGGACAATATCTCGGTGAGTGGAGTTTCGGACTGTTACGCTCACACTGTTAATTTTACAACCACATGTAGATATACTTGTGTATAAATAAATGTACACCTTCAACTACTCTCCAACTAATGGGCTAAAGACTATTATTCTTAGGCCCAATTTTGTTTCAAGTTGAAAATTTGTATTATTTAATATCTAATTTTTAAATTTATGTTATTGAAAAGAGATTTTCACATTTTTTATTTTTTAAAATTAATAAATACATCAATTCAACGGGCCTTGATCTGGCTTGTGAACTCACAGGTTAACCTTGACTAGACATTGATGAGCCAATCCTAAGTTGCTCTGGCCCATGACCTGGTGAGGCTGGGCTACTTTGGCCTGATGTCAAGGTCTAAATTTAACTATATTGATGTCATAGTATGATGGTAGTGTTAATAATACAACAAGTATATCATCTATTGCAATGATAGTATTATTGAAGTCATGACAATAGTGATGTTGATACAATATAATCATAGTAAATATTTTTATGGAAGTTTTAAGGTGTAATGGCATGCAATGACGGTGATATGAGCCATGAGGGTGGCAATAACACAATGCCGTGTTTAATAAATTGTGCTAGCAATAGTAGAACTGGAGGAAAAGGAATTGATAATGGCAATTGCCAGTGGTAATAGTAAGGTGTAGGTACTTATTGCGAGGCATGCATGGCTCTATGCTCAATGATGAAAGTAGTAGTAATAGTAATGGTTTTGGTAGTGGTAGTGATGAAATAATAATAACCTACAATTGTAACTTTGACACAAGCAAAAAAATTAAATAAAATTGTTAAAAAAAATCTTGAAAATTATATAAAAACTAAAGTTAACTACATATATAAACTTCAAAATTTTGAAAGAGTAGGCACTTACAGAAATAAAAATATATGGATGGAGATGAAGATGGTTAAAAGTAAGTGCGCAAGAATAGGTAGTTATGGCGAAGAATGCTAGTCCCAAATATGTAACTAAGAAGATGCATTGAATTGGTTGCTTAGAAATTTTAAAAATTAAGATTAAAACCGAAATTCTCATTTGATTACTTTAACAATTTTTTCATGAAAATTATATGCAATATAAAACTTAAAGCAAACAACAATATATGTGCAAAATAAAAAGGAGAGTAAGGGAGGAAAAGCTAAGACGACAATTTAAAGTGGTTCGTCCTTATACCTAGGTCCACTCTTCCAGCTTCAAGTTAGAGACCCTATTATCCACACAAGTTTGTTCCACTAATCCAAAAGAAAACTTGATTACAAGTAGTACAACGATTTAACTCCACTTTGTCTCTCTAGCTTCTCTTTTAGCTAACACTAACTATAGAATTTATAATTGCAATTTAACTCAAGTGAAGGATACTCCACTGTTCCTCCAAAATACAATAAAGAGGTAAAGATCAAATGGTTACAATATAGATTGTAAATGCACAAATTCAATACAAAGTAATTTTTGTAGCATGATCTCAAAATATCTTGTATTTCCCTTGTGTGTGTCATCTCTTTCCATTTTGAATTTGTCTAAATTTATATTCTTCAAGAATGTGCTTCGACGGCTTGTAATCTCCATGTTAAATTGTCTTGAATGTCTTCAATTTGAATTTAAAAAGAATGGTTAATAATAACTTTGCTAGACGTAACCAATCCAAATTAATTTGAGTAATGTTCCATGCATAATTATCAAGTGGTTTCATAACAGTCCTTAATTCCTTCAAAATGCAAAAGCTTTCTTTGAATACTTGTAACGACTGTCTTCAATTCTGATTAAAAAATAAATAAATAAACTTTAGCTTGTAATTATCTTTCATAAAGTCTTCATAACATCTATAAGGAGTCTTGATAAATTAGCTTCAATGCTCGTGATATATAATCTCACTTTACTTGAACATATGAATACATTACCTAAATGTATCCATTTCTTGGAGCTGGGCATTCAAAACTTGTTTAAAGATCATTTGTGATGAATTATGATCAAACTGAGATAAAATTGCAACTTGTTCTTCATAAATTGATACCTTTCGAAATTCCTCTCGAGTCATATACATTCTAGAGTTCTCTCTAGATAATGTTCTTTTGCATTCTTTATACATAGTAGTCTCTATATTTCCTTCTAGATTAATTAGTTTCCTTTGACTTGCTTTATTAAAAACATTATGAACACGCTTATTATTTCTTTGGATGTTATCCCTTAGTGAGAACCAAGGCCATAATTGCACCCATGACTTAAGCATTTGTACTCGCGAATTTATCACACAAAGACAACCATGGCCACGCTTAACTCATTCACTCCTTTGACTATCACTTGTGCTATTGCTACTCATGCATGATTCTCTTCTTCATTTGTTTTCTTTGAGAACTAACAAATCACTAGTTTCTTTTTTTTTTTTTAATTCATTGCACACTTTGCGGAATAGTAATTTCTTTTCTCTTTTGTTATGATCAAAATTGCTTTTGAGAGAACTTGATAAAGAAAAATGTGGAAAGTGGAAATCATATATAGAAAATTTTTAGTATAAAGCTAATAAATAATAACAATTAGGGATGCAAGTGAACCAAATAGGTTCACGAGCTCGAGCTACTTGAATAGTTAATTGAGTTGAGCTCAAGCTTTAAAGTACTACGTTAATTTGGTTTGTGAGCTTAATCGAGCACTACAAATTGAACCTAACTTTTGGTTTACCCATGTGATGAATGAAAATAAAATTTTATTCTTTTTCCCACCTTTATGTAGAATCTCTTCAGTCTTCACATTCTATCTTTTAACATCTAATGCAAAAACATAAAAAAATCCTTCTGCACAAACTCTTCACATTCTAACTTTAACATCAAATGCAAAAACATCAAAATTTCAAATATCATCATATCATCTTGTTCTAACACTTTGAGAAAAGCATTACACGTTCCTTAGTCGGATTCGAATAAAGTCTTTTCCTCTTAAGTTTGATCATCGCACCTTTTGATGATTCAACAATGCAGGTTGCATCCTTCTTATTTCCCCTTTTTATTTCATTACATCGGTTCATACAAATATTAAGTTCTTGTTTAACTTTTCTTTTTCTTTTTTATATTTTTGGTTGATTTAATTGGAACTTTTTGAAATGTCTAAGTTGTTTTCACTTTAACAACTGATTAAACTTCTTTTTTTTTTTCTAAAAAAAAAAAGAAAAATATTAGCAACCACCATTTTGTTTATATACAAACGAGGGACCTCCTTGCTTTTCGTATGCTTTAAGAATTTTGGTTCTATACATATAAAAATTTAATACTTGTCACTTACAGCTCGTTCACTTCGTTGAATGAATAAGGCTATAATGGAATTCCTATTACGGAGGAATGGAATAAAACTGTAATAGGATTTTTTTTATTAATTTTTTTTTAAATGATGGTATTTTGAAGAAAAAAAAAAAGATAGTTTTAGCATTGAATTGGTATTCATAGGTTTAAATAAAGAATGTCCATTCAATATTTTATATAATAAGGATTCATTGTGGAATCGCTATTCAGTGAACTAAATGGCGTAATAGCTATTCGTAAGAAATAAAGCTATCATAAAATTACAATTACAGCGAAGTGAACGAGCACTCAATAACATATTAGTCTTACATAGCAACGCGTTGTTTCATTTAGCAATAATTCTTCCTTACGCTAAAATGTGGCAAAAGAGCTTGATATGATATATGAAAAAGAAACTTTCTTAAAGGTGGTTATCAAATCATCATCATAGATATTTTATAATCATACATCTTTAAGACTAACAGCTTTAGAGTAGTAAAATCATTTGTCTAGATAACTTAAGAAATATAGTTTACAAGTTGCAAACAATTATCTTGCACCAAGAATTAAAATTTCCTTAGAATAGAGGTGGTCACGAAAAAAAAAAAACATTTAAGAATTCATAAATGATAATTATAGAATGCATAGAAATTGAAAACCTAGACTACAACATTGTGTGTGTATTGTGTAGACACCCTATTTTGGCTCAATTAAACTTAAAAATATATGAATAGAAATATTTATATATTTTAGTATATGATAAAAATAAAATATCATGTTAAACTCAAAATTTCACAATTTTTTCAAATATAAAAACGGCAAAGAAAATTTTTAATTTTTATAAACCTGTAAAAATTATATGAGTGTAATATGATTTTTTTTTTTTTATCATATACTTGATCTAGGATTTATTTAATTAGGAAGAATTAATCCTAAGTTATAAGCTTAAAATTACAATTAAACAAATTAAGAAAAACAAGTTTGCGCTTGCAAAGTTAGCATGATGTCAGTAAACCCAACTTCATCGCCATCCTTTGGATACGCAAAATTACAAATTAGACATCTGAGACTGCAATTTTGATTTGCAATTTTGTCAAATTGACTGCAAAATTACAAATTAGACATGGAGCAATTTCCATTGATACTAAACGTGTAAATCAAAATAGGGTTTTTGTGAATTAAATTGGATCTTGAAAATTGGGAGAAAATCATATTAGTACTTTCCTAAAAATCTCAATCCATATCAATTTTCAATTTTTTAGGCAAGTTTGAAGACATCTGAGACTTCTTAACACTATATAAGCAGTGTGTATCTGGTTCAATTAGAGTATTATTTTCAAAATTGGTAAAATTCCCAAATTTCGTGCTAAAAATATTCCAAGAACCATAATTTAAAAATTAATGAAATTGGCGAGCTTTGAGCACAAGTTCGTAATCTTAGAATTATGTATAGGGCATGAACATCGTAATTCACGGATGGTTGGCTCTGACTTTACCTTAATCTTTCAATCTGTGTTCTTAGTTGAAAACTAGGGCTTCGAATTCTAACTGCGTGTTCATATAAGCCTAATTGATCAAATTGAAAGTTACAAGAATGTTCAGGAGGTTAAAATCTACAAGCTGATAGCAAAAACCCCCTCCAAGGAGAGCCAGATCGTGCTGAGCTTCTTTGCCGCCACCGACGCCATCCCTTGCCCTGAGAAACTCCACATAGACTTCAAAAAGGCTGGTCCAATCCAACCAAGTCCCAGTCATCGCACAGCCCTCAAATGGCCGTACCCGACACCACAACACGTGAACCGTTTCAACTCCGGCGACCCAACGCGCCGTCGATCCCATGCCGTCGTTCATCCCTAGTTTGTGCGTTACAGGTAAGCGTAGTTTTCTGTCTTTTTATTAATTACGATACAACAATAATAATAAAGAAGAAGCTATTTAATAATAATAATAAATATTGCATATTGTGATTCGTTGTTTATAAAAATCTATCAATTAATGGTTATCTCTTGTCGTAACGTTTATGGATAGTTATCTCATAATGTGGTTTCTAAATTAATTTTAGGCTTGCATGAAAATTGATATAATTTTTTTTTAAATATTTGCTTTTCACCATGATGAACATGTGTTTAATATGAAAATTGTGATTAGGCTATAATGTATTGAATGCATGAAATTTTTTAAGTTTTGGGCTTATAATAAGTTGTATGATTATAAATGAAATAGTTTTTGAATGTCCATATTGTTATGATAATTTTAGATTTGACATGGATTTTATGACTATTATAATGTACATGATCATGAAATTGTTTTGTCTTAGTAATATTTGTAATAATAATAATATTGACATTACAATTTTGAGTATGACATAATATTGAATAAAATTTTAGGACTGTAATTAATAGATAATATCTCATTATTTCATGTTGAATCTTGTGAATAGTTATTCATGATATCTAATTGAGGTCTTGCTATGATGACATATGAAATTTAGCTATACTGTAATTATGAGGTTTGCCTTGTCTGGATTAACATATTGAAAATTGATATCCATTATGATGAATTGATACAATAGGTTGAACTGGCATGCGTGATATGATGTATGATTATAAATAGCTTAATCAATTTTTCTTTCACCTACAAAAAGTAATTTGCATGAAATTGCCTAAAACGTAACTTGATAGACTTAGGGTTCATATTAACAAAAAAAAAAAAAATCATTTCCAAAAAAGAAACAAAATTTAATGAACTTAAATAGACAAAATTTAAAAATTTTAAAAGAGGTAAATTACACTGAAAGATCACAATATTTGGAAATAAGTTAATTTGAGGTCATAACGTTTCGAGTAGTTAAAAAGATATCACAATGTTTAGAGAGTAAATTCATTTAGGTCACAACGTTTAAATAATTAGGTCAATTGAGGTCACCATTGACAAACATTGTGACCTTAAATGAACTTACTCTCAAATATTATGACATTCCAATATAATTTACCCATTCTAAAATCAACCAAACAAACTAAGGTTTTCTTAAAAGAACTAGACGTTATTTGATCCCAAATAATTAGAGGTGGGCAAGTGGGTTAAACGGGCCAACCCGACCCGGCCCACTTTGGCCCCTAGGTTTTTTGGCCCACTTTAAAAACGGGCCAAAATTGCTTGACCTTAACCCAATCCACTTTAGCCCGTGGGTTAAACGAGCCAGCCCACTTTTTGACCCTTTTAACCCACTTACATATTTTGTGAGTTAAATGGGTCAACTTGACCCATTTAACTTATTTATACTAATTAAATAAGATATATATAATAAAAAAGAGAGTTTTATAAGGTTATATATATTAATGATTAATTTCATTATTATTTTAATTACTTTTTATATAAAAATAAGTTTTCTAAAATAACTTATTAGATAATATATTTCATTTAAAACAATAATAAATTTCATAAAATTTTATGGTGCATGTGCATCAATTTGTCATTCTTTGTTATAATTAACACATAAATTTAATCTCAAGTATAAAAAATCTCAAGAATAACCTTCATTAATACATATTTATCTTATAATTATTTATTTTATTTTTATAAAAGTGGGTTGGTGGGTTGGGTAAAATTAACCCACTTTTAAATGGACTAAAAAAAACTGGCCCTAACCCGTTTTTAAAGTGGGTTAAACGGGCTGGCCCGCGGGCCATAGCCCATTTGTCCAGCTCTACAAATAATGAATACATAGAGACCTAACAAATGATTTAAAAAACATAAAAATTTATATTTGTAAAGTTAATATGATTTTGTAAATATTGCTATTTTTGCATAAGTTAATTAATAATTACATATAAATTAATTGCATTTTTTGTAAATTTTGATAAATTTGGCTGATGTTGTAAAATTAGTAAGTATCTTTGTAAATATCTCACATGATAATACAATTTACATTATTTGGGGAACAGATTATAATAAGAAAATTAAAAAAGGTGGTAACTAATAGGTTTTAACAGGTTAGCCCTTAGACTTAGCAATTTCTAATTATTGTTTTTCTTAAAACAATATTTCACAGTTCAATAACAAAATTAAGGCCAATATACCCAGTGATCCTAATTTAATTTTTCTCGGATTCAGTCTAGTGGCAACTTTAAAATATTTCAAAATTCAAATTTTCATTTAATTCTTAATCAAGGGTTTATGCAAAATGAGTTAAGGTTTAATATAAATTGGATTAAAGGAAATCAAATTCGAAATCAAATTCAGGCTCGACATATATGTATAAAATTCCTTATTATGTCAATTTTCTATTATATTGAATACATATGTTTCTAATGCTGGAAAACAATGAAAACACAATATATTATACTGAATGTGGTGCTTAATGTCTTTGGTATGTGAGGATTTGGATTTTATCATAGAGATCTTATTGAGTTAAAAAAAAATGTTACTAGTTATATTTTTCTCATATGCTATAGTTTTTTGTTAAAGATAATAATGATGTGTGTTTTTTTCTTTTGAAATTTTATAGAAATGTTAGAAGAGGTTCCTTCGAATCCAAATTTGCCATTGCAAGACACTATTAGTAAGATCACATTAGATAATGGGCTATCTTCTAATGATGCTAATACTCCTAAAGATATAAAAGTTAATGATGTAGGTTTCTCTAATCCTATGGTTAGAATTGACCATGAAGGTGTTAGTAATACGGATAGTCAGTTTTGAGTGAAGAAAATAAGTAAAACACCTATAGTGTGGTTGGAGTTCAAAGAACTAATTCTTCCAGATGGTATAAAGAAGACACATTGCATACATTATAAGTGTGAACTTTCTATTGTTGAGAGTAGGGGCACTTCATCTTTTAAATGCCATCTAAATGCACACTTAGAGAGGAAAATTTATCAAAAGCAGGAAAGTAAACTTATTTATCTTATTCTTAGTGCTAGTTAAGAAGCACAAATGCATCTTGCAAATGTGAATAGGAAGTTTCATAGGGCGAGGATGAGAGAGGTAGCTGTTCATCAGGTATTGATGCATGAGCGTCCATTTTCAATTATTGAGGAGGAAGGATTTAATATGATGCAAAGACGAGGTATGCTTGAACAAGAGAAGATTTCCCGTACCTCTCTTCAAAAGAATTGTTTTCAATGCTATGAATTAGAGAATAAAAGGTTAAATTTACTACTTAAAATTGTAAGCAAAATTAGTTTAACCACTAATTTGTGGAAGTCAAAAGGTTGAGTTATGGCCTTAATAGGACATTTCATTTATTCAAATTGGAGGTTACAAGAGCAAGTTCTTAATTTTGTTCATATTCCTCCTCCCCATCGTAGAATTGACATTGCCAATGCAATCTACAAATGTTTGAAAGAATGGGGAGTTGAGAATAAGGTTTATAAAATTTTTGTTGACAATGCTTCAACAAATGATAATGCAATAAGATCACTAAAGGATACTTTCTTTAGAAATAGGAGATTATTATGTGGAGGGAAGTTGTTTCATGTGAGATGTTGTGCTCACAATTTAAACTTTATGGTTCAAGATAGTCTCTCAGAGATTGGAGATATTATTGAGAATGTCCATCAAAGTATGAACTATATCAACCAATCAAAGGTAAGGCTTAAAGATTTTTCTAAGATAGTGAAACAATTACAACTGCCGAACAGGAAATTGATTTTGCATTGCAAGACACATTAGAACTCTACTTATGACTTATGAGATGTTGTCAATTGCATTAAAATTCATATAAGTGCTTCCAAGATTTAAAGAATGAGAGCCTCATTATTCATCTTGTCCAAGCATAGAAGATTGCAAAAAGGTCAAAACAGTATGTCAAATCTTACAAGTATTCAATGCCACTACTAATATCATATCTAGTAGTGATTATTTGATATCTAATGTATTTATGCTAGAAGTGTATCGTGTGAAGTTAGTGTTGGATAAAACGGCACTAGATGAGAATGAGTTTATCAGGCTGATGGTTGGAAAAGATGAAAAGAAAATTTGACAAGTATCGAGATGGATGTAATTTATTAATGTCACTTACTAGTGTCTTGGATCCGAGATGTAAGATGAGATCTCTTGAGTTTTTCTTTCCTAAGTTATATCCTAGCAGTGAAGCAAGTGAAAAAAATAGCTAGAGTCCAAGTTGCCCTATATGAGCTATATAAGGAGTATGTGAAGAAATATGAATCGAATAATGAATTGAGTCATGAGGAGCGTATCAATGAGGCTTAACTAGATCATAACATAGTTTCTTGTGATGATGAAATTGATCAAGATGGGGTAAATTAACTGATTTTGTGAAAAGTGTTGAAATTGTACTTCCTCATAAATCTGATTTAGATATATACTTTTAAGAGGGTTGCTATAGTTGTAAATCTAATCGAAAGTATTTGATGTTTAGATTGGTGGAAGACAAACCAAAGGAAGAATTCACATTCTTTCTAAGATGGCTCGTGATATATTAGCCATTCCTATCACCATAATGGCTTAAGAAGCTACTTTTAGCGTTGGCAATAGAGTCATTAATGCTTACCATGCCTCATTAACTTTGAAAATAGTTCAAGTCTTGCTTTGTGGTAGTGATTGGTGTTGTAAACTTCACTAAGTAATAAAGAAACCTAAGGTAATTTAATTCATATTTCTCATAGTGAAAAGAATTTTCATTCTTATTATTTTAAATGTTGGTCTTTATATTTATTCAACATATCTTCATATTATTTTCTTTATATGTTGACGAGAAACCAATAGAAATATTTCTTCCTATTTCATAAGCATTTTTCAAGGGTATGCCCATATCCCTCTTTAGCAATTTTTTTTTTTCTAAAATATCCTAAATCTTAACCTAAGTTAGAAATATAAAATATATAATTTAAATGGATCAAATAAGCAAAAAATAGAAAATAAATAGACAATCCGATGTAATTAAATTAGTAAATAGACTTAAATTGAAATTGAGATTAAAAATATTTTACAAAATTATGTGTTTTCCGTAATAACTTTTTGAAATAGCCACATTCCTAAGAATATATATATATATATATATATATATCTTTGAATTGTTTGATATAATTATGTTATGTGAAATGTGAATGAGCATGTCATAATATAAATTAGTGTTTATGTTGAGTATGTGTTGTTGAGATTAGGTAGTGTTAAATTTTGTTGATGCTAGCTTGGAATAAAGATAAAAACATGGCAGAAATTTTGAGCCAGGAAAACAAGCCCAAAATGCATTGATTTTAAGCTAAAAATGAGCCAAAGCCATGCAAAATTAAGGCCCATACTTAGGCAGCCCCTAAAGTCAACTTTTAGATAAGATTAAGCCCCATTCTTTTGCTAAACACACTTCCAAAAATCAGACCAAAATTCCATACGAATTTTTTCTCTCTTTTCCTAAACTTTCTTCCTTTGTCTCTTTAAACAACATCACCTAAACTCTTAGCAAGACAATCTCTTAGATTCAAGTATTTCTCAACAAGCCAAAGCTTCTTAAGGTAATTTTATACTTGTTTGAAAACTCAATTTCTTGTTAAAGTTTCTCTAGACATGTGAGTTCCATGTTATTGTGAATATGCATGTTGAAATGAGTTCTTGAGGAATTATATGTGCTATTTGTATATGAGATAGGATTTTGATGATATATAAGTTGTTAGTATGTGCTAAATAGGTAATAAAGAATGTTGAAGTGAATGAAGTTAGAAATGAGCAAGGTTAGGATAGTTTAGAGAAGATTTGATTAGCTAAATGAGGGTTAGATGATGATTTATGATTGAAATGGTGGATATGAGTGTTTGATGAAGTTGAAGTGAAGATTTTGTGTGTTAAAAGAAGTTAGAATACATATAGGTTAAGGTTTGGTGTTGGAAATATGTCTGAAGGAAATCTGGAAATGAAACTTCGGTAAAAAGTTTTGTTTTCAAAATAGGGGAATCTACAATTTTTTTTCGAAAATATGTGCTGTAGTGTACATCGCCTCAACGCCGCCGGCGTAGGGGTCATCACTGCCGGTGTCGAAGGCATTCACGGGTGTGGACCAACCCTGTGGAACTCTCAGAAATTTTAATAAATTTGAGTTGTAGTCTACACCGGCTCAATGCCACCGGTGTAGATTACAACACTACTGGTGTTTGTGTTAATGCTACCAGCATTGGCAAGCGTAGAATTTTTTGTGCAAACTACACCACCTCAACGCCTCCGACATTGAAGGCCAGCGTGTCTCCTGCAGTTTTCATTTTCAAAGCTTCTTCAAAACCATTTCTTAAGCTTGCTAATTTGTCTTGTGATTATTTTATGAGTTTGTTAGATGTATAAATGATATATTATGACTTTGCTTTAGATTCATTTGAATTTCCATGAGTGTTAAGCCTAGAATTAGTTATGTTCTATGTATGATTTAAAGGGTTTATATTGATTTGAGTTAAATTTCCTTGTAGCAGTGATAGATACTCATTTGAGTGCTTCTGTTGGTTCTCTTCATAGTACAGGTACGCAATATCATGCTTGATTCTTTGCTTAGGATAGGCATACTTTAAGTTTACTTTACTTTAAGAAAACTTAAGAATTGTTTGTATGATTGTCCTTTATGTCGTTGAATCCGGTTCGAGGAGCGCCACCTTGCTCAGATTAGGGGCATGGTAGTTTAGGCACGTGAACCACCCATGTCCTGATGTAATGACTTTCATAAGTGGTTCAGCGGGTAGTTGATAGGGTTATTGGTATCAGTATAACATTTACTTATTCTTAAAGAGAAATAATATGATTTAATTCAATTGTTTATGAGAACTTTTGAATTAGATGATATTATAGATTAAGTTAAGTAAAGTTGTGAAACAGCTGAAAACCCTAGAGGAAGCTACTTATTCGTTATTAGATAGATTTATCTAGGAGATATAAGTATCCGAGTTGCTTATATCAACCCCCTGAGCGTCGAGATTGTTACTCAGATCCCCCTAAATACCCTTGTTGTCCGGAGTTTGAATACTCCAGTGTTGTTTGGATAACTAAAAACTATCTAATAACTTAATGGTTATAGCATTTGCATGTAGCCTAAGCTTATATGCCATTAAGCTTGTGTTTTCGTTACTTGTGTATTGGGCCTTTGGCTCATATTTGTTTTCAATTTCAGACGGTGATGACAATGATGAGTTTTATGTGAGTATGGACCATGGTACAGACTTTGAGGACATTCTAAATGACTTGGAGGATTAGATGTTGACCATAGACCTTGATGGATTTCCTTTTGTAATAGATTAGCTTAATATAGCTTTGGATATATGTAATAGATGTTATAGCTTTGTCTATCTTTTATGTCTTTTGTATGAGGCTTGTTATTAGCCTTTGTTTGTAATATCAATACTTAACTATGTATGTTTTAAGTTTATATCTTTTGTGAAATGTGAAGATGATGATGTTAAGTTTTCTTAAAAGATTTAGAGGTCAATAGTTTTCGAATTTGTTACTTTTGAAGATTTAGACAAACAATTATCCAAACTAATCCTAGTAAACAACCTTACATATAATACTACAGGTTATGTGGTTGGGAATCTAGATTCACCTATTTGAAATATAAGAGTGAGTTAGGGTCCTTACACTTTTCTTAATAAATCAAACTATCCAATTTTAATCCAATTCTTCATTTTAAACTCGTTTTATCCCAAATTCAAATTCCTAAACCCTAAAACAAATATTTTAAATATTTTGTAAACTCCTAAACCCTTTATATTTTAGTTAACTTTCATTTTCTTGAATCTTGATAATTTTTTAAAACAATAAAAATACCAGTTTTAAACTCGAACCCAAATTAAATGTCAAATTTTCATAAGCTAAACTTATTAATTGCATTTTTGTATCAAGTTATAGATTTCTAATATATATGTTCTCAAATTATTTTCTAGCTAATTACGATTCTTAAAATAATTATTAGAAAGATTTAAACCTAATACCCTATCTCAAAAATATCTTCTAATATATATATATATATATATATATGTATGTATATATATACTCATCCTTTCCTTTTCATTTTTCTCTCACCTGCCTTCTTTCTTTTCTTTCCCTTCCTTTTTCTTTCGTTTCTTTGTCTCTCTCTTCCTTATTCTCTCAATTCACAAAACCAACCCTAAATCTCAAATTCAACATGTCTATGGAAGAAATCAAAGAGAAGAAACAAGATAGAGAATGAAGATCATGCTAGAAATAACTCCAAGAACCTAGGAGAAGTAAGAGTAGAAGAATCAAGGTGGTGGGTTTGTCTAAAAGATAAGTTTTGTTACTTTTCTTGCTTTAGTTGTTATTATGTGTGCGAATGTTATATTAGGACTAGATATATGTAAAGCTTGTGATAATAGTGATAAACCAAAGATGTATGAGCATGTTTGTTAAAAACCTAAATATATGCATATATGTATAGATCAAGTGAAATGATTTGTGGTTGTATGATATATTTATGCATATAGAAGTGTTTATAAGTCAAGTTTGAGCATTGGTAAGCTAATAATAAGTTATTGTTGTTGTTGATGATGTATGTTGAATTAAGTAGTTAAAAATTAGTGTAAAAGACAAAGGAAAAACATATCATGATCCCCATGTTCATCAAGGCTGTATCACGGCTCGTGATATATGTGAAAAATGAAATTTAGAAGGATAACGAGCGTGACAAAGGGCGTGATCTCCTCTTTTAAAATGATAAAACATAATAACAGGCATATTTTGCATGTAATGAACATCACGACCTAGATCACAACTGTTACGAAGGGTATAATCTCCATTAACAAGGATTTTCGAAAGGAAAAAGCCTCGATCATGACGGTGACAAAGGACGTTATCTTTTTGTTACGGGTGCAACAAGACTGTAATGGTGATCAGGCTTTCATCATGGGCGTGATAAGGCTAGTGATAACGACCCCCATCACTGGCGTGATCCTTGCCCTGGAGCTGTTCATAAAAAGAAAAGAAAAATAAAAGAAAGAAGGAAGAAAGATAAAATGAAATAGATTAATGGTAGATTAAATAACATGTTAGTGTTTGTATAATTAGGTATGAGTTAATAAATTTAATATGATTAATAATTATCTTGGGGTTAATATAGTTCTTAAGTACGAAATGAACTTAATTAGTAAATCTAAGTTCAACTTAGTTAAATGGATTTGAATGAACCAAAATGGATTAGATTGATTATGTTTGATTATCTTAGCTTGGTAATTGAATTAAATTATTAACTCTAATCAATTTGGTTAAGATTAAGTTAAAATGAGCTAATAATTAATACTTGGCTTAGAATAATAAGTTAGAATAAACCATAATTAACATGGAAGATATGTTGTTTCATATATGTGTTTACTTAGGAAATGAATGTTTTTGAATATGTATGATGTGATGATGCTTTTATAATAAGAGACTATAAGCAAAGTGAAAAGAAAAAACCTTGATAGACAAAGAATAACTGTCTGTATTTTGGCGAAGCAATATTCGCAACCATAGCGGGGTTATAAATTAGTGTCTAATCAACTAGGATTTTAAAATGGATGTTTAATATAAAAATTGGTGTATGTTAATAAATGATTAAGTTGCTTATATAGCTTAATTTCTTAAATAGATATTTGCTTTTGAAACTACTCTCTAGTCTATCTTTTGATTCTTTTGGATGGTGGACATCATTTAAAGGTACGCAGTAACTTACGTGTTGTATGCTAGGATAGGCATCTAAAATAAACTAAAACTTAAATATGGCTTTAATAATTAAGTGCTGCTTGTGCTTGTGTTGTTGAATCAGGTCTGGGGAGCGGCAACCTTATCCGAGCAGACATGGTAATTTAGGCGCTTTGGCCACCCCTGTAATGATACAATGACATTTATAAGTGGTACAACGGGTAGCTGACGGGGTAAACGGTATTGGCATAACGTCTACTTAAGCTTGGAATGAAATAACATGTTTTAGTTTACGTTTATGGGACTGGTTGAACTAACTAATATAATGGACTGAGATGAGTAGAGTGTGTGTAACGGCTGTGAACCTTAGATGAGGTTATTTTCTCTTTTTCGGATAGGTATAGGAGATATAGGTACTCGGACTTTCCATATTAATCCCTTATGCAACTGCTATTATTCAAGACCCTAGTTTCCCTGGATTGTTCTGGAGGGCGAGTGCTTCAGTGTTGATTTTTATAATGACCCAACATTTATGATATTAAAATATGACATGTCAGGTCCCCAACCACGTATAATATATGGATATATTACATGTAAGATTGTCTGAAAAATGAGATGTTTATGTGAATTGCCTATTTAACTTGTTTAGATACATATCTTTAACAAAAACTACTCATCAAGGAGTAGATCCTTTAATATAACAACATATAGATACCAATAACATAGCATCTCAAAGTTTACAAAACCTTATATTACATACAATATAGGGAAATGTAAAATACACTTTATTGCACGAGCCAAGTCTGAGCTGATAAGGATCGCTCCTGCAAACATCAAAAGATAGGTCAGAGAAATGCTAGGGGTTCTTTGGCACAGTTAACTCCGACGCTCAAGTCAGTTTGTGGGAGAATATAAGGGTGGTGCAAGCAAAATGTCAGATACATTGTTTTTCTATCTGTGCTCTATGCTATTTGTACTAGGTACAAAAGTGTACTCGGATAGGAGGGCTTGGCATCGTGGAGCGTGGCCGAGCTGTTGGTATCCCCTCGACCACGAGATGTGACTAGGTCGTGAGATGAGGAGAAGAGGTCGGGCTGGGTTGAAGGCGAGCTGATTGACCAGCGACCTGATGAGCTTAAAGAGATGTTCTGAGGCGTGGGCTCGAGGTCAAAACCCACGCCAGCTCGTATAGCTGAGGCGTTTTGTTCTCTAAGATGAACTGGGCTCTTTCTTCCATGAGCTACTGATGGTGAAGATTACCAAGCCCCAAAAGACCTAGTGGGCCTAGGGCTATATTTTACCATCAACATTTTTCCCCCCACTCTCAATGTGAGAGTAGAGAGAGTGTATACCCGCGAGGTCGTTGTCTTTAGGGAGTTCAGGTCAGGGCGAGCTGAGCTTTCCATTTGAGCTGCATCCCTTTTTAGTCATGCCTTGTTACAAGAACCATTGGGTTTCCTGGTGGAGTGTCGTACCCAACATGCTTCACTGTGTCTGAGGGGATGTGTTATTTTAGAGGGACCGATGGATTTGAAAGGTCCTGACAATGATTGCGTCTAGCTTTGACAGTCGCGATGATTGGTTGTGATGTCAGGGCCCTAAGGCTTATTCACCGATCTCAAAGGGCCTAGCCTTTTCACTTTCCCTATTCTTCTATAAGTACCCCTTTTTGTGAGGATTTCTTGGCAGCATTTTCTTCTTTTCATTCCATAAAAGGATTTCTCGAACGTTTCTTTCGTCATTCATTCATAGGCGTTTTCCCAGCTTTGTTAAAGATGTCGGGTTTAGGTACCTCCGCTACCCAATCTTTCTCACTCGACTAGGTTGGTAAGGTTCAGCGGTTCGCCTATGAGGTGAGGAGAGAAGAGGGAGATACTACATCAAGGTCCAATGGCTCGGAGTCGAGTGGTAAGCATAGGTCGAAGAGTGGGGGCTTTGTTTCTGTTAGTATTCACGATGAAGGATCAGTTAGGTTTCCAAGGTTAATGACGAGGCGCCAAGGTGCTTCCAATGCTACTCCGTACACTGAGTTGGCCAGGAGGGTTTATCAAGGTCTTAAGGATGTGTATCCTTTCGATGGTCTAGAGAGGACACCTATGGTTCCCTTATACTCAAAGGCAGCATGAGAAGACGGCTTCGAAGGTAGCTACCCTCATGGGATTCACTGCAAGCTATCGAGGGGAGAGATTCAAGTTGTCTTTGAGCAGGAGATGTGCAATGCTCCACAAGATTGAGTGACTATGAAACCCAAGAAATTGGATAGCATGTACCTCCTTGGTGGTCGGCAATTAGCTCTATACAAGAAATTATTCGAGTTTAAGCTAAGAATGCCTTTTTCTCCTTTTCAAAAGGAGTTTTTCAATTTTCATTGCCTGTGCCCAGGTCAATTATTGCCTAACGCCTGATGGATACTGGTGGCTTTCAAGGCCATTTGCCTCAACGTGTCAATGCGACCTACTCTGACCTTATTTCGGCACTTCTTTCTTTACAGGAGGTCACCGGAGGGGTGGTAGTACTTCGCCAAACAGCCCAAGTGTCCTTAGCTGCTTACCAGGCTCATAAGTTCGAGTGGATTTGACTAAAAGTGTAAGTTTTAGATAGTCAAGCTCGAGGACGACGTGTAACAGGGCTTTAACTTTTGGATCAAATGGTGCAAGCCCATTCGGGAGAAGTCCTCATCCTTAATGGTGCATGATGCTAATGGGCTGATGGTGTTAGAAGGTGCCTTGCGAGAGTGAGAGGGAAGGCCATATGATGTCGCGCTTGTTGTATGGAACTTTGTTCATGGCATCAAGCTATCTCTCTCTTTCTCTTCCCCTCCCCTAAATGACTTGTCGAGTTGAGCTTTGGGGGAAAGGTTCTTTTTGCAATCAAGAAATGCGAGCTTATTGAGCTCGGCTAGGCAGGTAATTTTACTTTGATACTGACTTTGTTATTTTTTGTTTTGCAGAGTCCGCGATGCCCGTGGTAAATGTGTCGAGGTGCTAACTAGTCCTTCTAAGAAATGTAAGAAGCCATTGGTGAAGAGATTGAGAGTTGAAGAGTGACCTGTTCAGGTCGGGGGTGCCACTGAGGTCGCCTTGCCGGTGATCGATGTTGATGAGCAGGAGCAGGGAGCTAGAGAAGGGGTTGTGGGAGCCAGAAGTGTAAGTGATGCTGGTGGGGTCAGTACTGGTGTTGGTGTTAGTGAGAGGGGCATTAATCCGCTTCATTTGGATCCATCTCGGGAAGAACGTGGTTCAACCCAATAGTCCCCCATGTTGACTCGAGTTCGAGTTTCTGTTTATTCTAGTGCAGTCAATGCGAGCAATAATGCTGGTATAGAAGGTCGGATTTTGGTTCATAGTCGTGAAAGCGAGCCCGAAAGGGGTGTCGCTGGTACAACACTTGATTTCTCGAAGGGAAGGTGCTGAAATGGAGTAACATTGATGTGGATTGGTCATACTTCAATGAGATTGGTGAGCTCGATGACCATATGAAGTTTAGGGCCTTCTATGATGAATTTTCATCGGAGGATTTGGCTGTAGATTTCTCTACTCATAAGACTTACGAGGTAATGGTGTCATTATGTTTGTTAGATTTCGTAGCGAAGTGAAATTGAGTTATGTTTGGCAAGCTATGTTGAACTATTCTTTATTGTAGGCTCTGGTGACCATTATTGAGACGTTTCGACTATTGAGGGAGAGTCATGGGGTGGTATGTCATATTTCATTGGCATTTTTCCTTTTGTTGATTTCCTCTCTTCTTTTTTTTCACTTTTTTTTTACACGTCTTATTTATGTAGGAAACTGCTAAGCTCGAGGCACAAAAGGCGAGCTTGGAGAAGGAGCTTGCCAGAATAAAGCAAAGCGAGGTTCGACTGAAGAGCGGGTTGATTTCTCTGACCAACAAGTGGAATACGCTTCGTGCTGAGATGGAGGACAAGATCATGCGAGCACGGGCTGGCATAGGCGATGTAAGGAGGAGACAGGTGAGCAAGTTTCAAGATAAATGGAAGAATGTGAAAGAGGACTAAGACAAGCTGTCTCACCTGGTAAATGAGATGGAAAACGCCATGAGGAGGCAAAGGCTTGAGCTTGAGGTTACAGCCCAAGAAAAGGTGAAGCTAGTGGAGAGCTTGAACTTGTTAAAGGGAGATTGCAAGAAGCTGAAGGTAAGGTTATCTTAATTTTTAGTCGCATCGTTCATTGTTGTTGTAACAGCTTCCTTTTAGCTAATTATCATAGTTTTCGCAGGGTTGCATCGCGGATCTTCACAGTGGTCGGCTCATTCCTGGATGTTAGCTTCTTAGCAGCCTTTTTAGGGGAAGTTCCCAAGGAAGGCTCTGGCAAGGAGAGTGATGGTGATGGCAAGAGGGGTGGAGAATTCATTGTTAAAGGCGTCGTTGAGGCTACTGGGGAGGGGGATACTGGGGTCGCTAAGGAAGTCGGGGTCATTAGTCATCAAAGAATTGGTGATCGTGATTTTCCAGAAAGCCGGGGTGAGGCTGTCGTGATAACTCAAGAACCCGACCAGGAGGTTTTGTTGTCAACGACCTCTGACATTGGTGGTGCGCCTCAGGTTAATGGCCCTTCGAAGAGGTAGGTTGCAGCTGATCCTATTGAGGGGCCACTTGGTGGTAGCAGTGTTAACTAGCTCGTGACAAGCGATAAGATCTTTGGGGTTTGTGGCTTGTGAATGGAGTGTTTAGGGTCTTCTCTTGTTGTGTTGTGGATTGAATTTTTTTTTTTTTTAGCACTAATGTAATCTGTAATGATGTACTCTTCGCTTTTTCAATGAAATTTGTTTCTTTCCAACCTGATCTTTATTCAATAGCTAGAGTTTTCTTGTTTTGTGCTGTTGATTTTTATTGGTCTTCCCGACCTTACTTTGGAATACGTCGCCTAGGCTTTGTCGTGTTTTCCCAAGATTAGCCATAGGTCTGCAGGTACGACTTTCCCAAGTGGATTATGATGTTCTGCTAAGGAGGTTACGTGTGTCAGAAATCTTTCCACTCTGATAATCATAGATTCCTTAGGCATTGTCGGATGGTTAGGACAGTTTGTGCTTGAGATTCTCAAGATTTCGTGGCATTGATTGTCATGCCCATGAGAGCTTTGTAGCTCTATAAATACTATATGTGTGTGAATTTCCTTTTCCAAAACAATCTTCTTGCTTGTTTGTTGCCATCATTAAGCTCATACCAATTATACTTGTAAGAAAATCATGAGGAGTGATGGGAGTCATCTCTATCAAACTTCGATGGCTTGAGAGGTCAAGCCCGTAGGCACCTCGCCAGTTGAGGTGCTGAGAGAATCTTACTGTCTCTGTTTGGATGGGTCGGGAGTCTCGTGGTCCCTATTTATACGAATCGGTCACCCTAGTCGTGTAATAAGCATTTTTGCTTGTCCCAGTAGCTGTCTCGTTCAAAACTGTGTTTCTCTTCTATAGTTGTCTGAACGAGATGTCAACTGGCATACACTCTTAGGGTCGGTCATGGTGACTACAGTAGTTACGTACAGATGAATAGGGGCCTGGCTTTGTTGAACATTGTGGGATGAGGTCGTCGTGGAGAGGCTACTCGACCTCTTTTCCTCATTTCCAAGCAATCTCATGTTAAGCCTTTGATGGGAGTTTGAGTTTGTTGGCGTCGAGGGTTAATGATCTCCTCTGTAAGCCCAGTTTCGTGACGTCATGCCGATAGAGGACTTACTAGGGAGGTATCTCTTTCAGTCCCTACTATCCAGTAGTACCAAGCTTGGGTCCAATTGAAGTTCATTTTTGTTATTATATGGATAAACTCAGGTCAATGATCAGGGATACGGAGTCGTGGTATTACCAGAACTCGTAGGAGGATTTCCCTGATGGATGAGCTCGTGCCAAGTCGTGGTATAATGGTCCTCGGAGAGCTTTTCTAATTTGAGGTTTATATCCTTGTTAGGACCCTTGAAGTCATAGTTGAGTTAAGTTCAAAGAATATAGTGTTCATGTCAACACTTTATTGTACTGGCTGGGATGCCAATGAAAAAACTATCCTGACCATGACCAGTCAAAACTACTGTAACCATTTTCTTTTAATGAAATCAATGAACGATTATTTATGACCATGATTTCTCATGTGTTTGGTTGCACTTACTTTTTGCTCAATTCATTTATTTAGCCTTTGTGAGGTTTATTTGCTTGATCGTGTCAAAGTAGTTATTCGAGGGGACCTGTTCGAGGTGGCAGAGTTACCTGAGCTCTTTAGGAGAGTTAGCCGTAAGAGGGAGTTACCCGTGAGAGGGAGTTACCCGGGCTTTTTAGGGGAGTTACCTGTGCGAGGGAGTTACTAGAGCTCTTTAAGGGAGTTACCCGAGCTTTTTCTTCTTTGAGTCACAAGAATTCGTTTTGAACATCATCATGACACAATCTTTATAGGGAGTCTTGATTTCATTTGCAAATGCTTTTCTTTTTACATTTTACACATCTGATTTCTTGCTACTCAAAGAATCTTCTAAAATTGTTGGTGTTTCAGGTCCTAAGGATGAGTTCGCCTTCCAATGTTTCAAGCTTGTAGGAAACATTCCCTAAGACTTCCTTCACCCTTATTGGGTCTTCTCAGTTTGAGGCAAGTTTTTCATGGGCTTCTTTAGAGTCCATCGCTTCTAGTTTTCTGCAAACAAGGTCTCTGGGGAGGAAAACTTTGTGTCGAATCTTCTTGTCGTAATACCCCGCCACTCGTTGTTGGTATGCGACAGTTCTTTTGCTCACAATGTCACGAGTTTCCTTGATGGTGTCAATATTAGCTCGGATGCTGATGTCACTGATCGATTCGTCGTCCGAGGCCACTCGAATATTTTGTAATTCTAATTCGATAGGCATAACGATCTCAGAGACAAAGGCAAGGCGAAAGGGACTTTCGTCGATAGGAGTTCGTCGGATGGTACGATACCCCCACAAAATACTGAGGAGTTCATCTGCCTACCATCTACTTTGTCGATCTACTTGGGCCTTAAGAGAATGCATGATAGTCTTATTGATTGCTTCGACTTGTCCATTGGCATGTGGGTACACGAAGGAGGTGTAGCGAGGTCTTATGTCATACTCGATGCAGAAGTCCTTGATCTTCTTTGAGCTGAATTGCCTTCCATTATCCATGATTATAGAGTGTGTGATCCCGAATCAGATGATGATATTGTCGTAGATGATGTATTGTACATTTGTATCCATGATCTTTGCAGCCGCTTCAGCTTCTACCCATTTAGTGAAGTAGTCACATCCAACAATGATAAATTTTCTCTATCCTGTGGACGGCAGAAAGGGCCCAAGTATGTCCAATCCTCACATGGCAAATGGCCATGGGCTGGTGAGGCAAAGCAGGTCAGAGCTCGGAGTATGGGTGATGGGAGCGATCTTTTGGCATCGCTCGCAACTTTGGACAAATTCTTTCGCATCATTCTTCATGGTTGGGTAGAAATAACCAGCCCGTATAACCCAGGTATGCAATGATTGAGCTTTGACGTGATTGTTGCATTCACTAACGTGGAGTTCTTCAAAGACTCGTTGTCCTTCCTGTGGCCATAAACATCGAAGAAGGGGGAAACTCAAACCCCTTTTTTACAGATCTCCATTGATAAAGGTATAGTTTGCTGCCCGGTACATCAGTTTTTTAGCTTCGACCTTGTCCAAGGATAAGGTCTCATCCCTAAGGTAACTTTTTATTAGTGTCATCCGATTGGAGGATAGCACCTCACACCGAAGATCAAGCACTTCATGGGGCCATGTCGTTATAGATTTTTCAAGTAGATATTCTACGGATATCCTTTCTTCTACCTTTCCCAGGTTGAGGGATATCATTGATGCTAATTTCAAAAGACTATCGGCGTCAGCATTGTTAGTCCGCGGGATCTTTACTATGTCCCACAAGGGTAAGTTCTTTATGAGAGACCAGACTGCTTCTAAGTATCCTACCATTTCTTCGTTCTTTTCCTCATATAGGCACTTAACTTGTTGGACTAAGAGTTGAGAATCAGAGAAGATTTTGAGGTTCCTGGTATCTACTCCGACGTCTATGGCGAGCATGAGCTCGGCCAGTAAAGCCTCATATTTTGCTTCATTGTTGCTCGCGAGAAATCTGAACCATAGGGCATAGTTTATTTTCACTCCATGGGATCCTTTAAGGACAAAGGCCGCTTCGCTCTTCGATGTGGAGGATCCACTTGGGTTTTTCCCCGTCTTCTTGTATAGGGGGGCTAGCATATTCAACTATGAACTCCGCCAAGGCTTGAGCTTTAATGGTGTCTCGAGGTTGGTAGTGGACATGATAGGCACTTAGTTTGATATCATACTTCATTATTCTTCCTAACATGTTTGATTTTTGGAGGATTGTCCTTATCAATACGTCAACGAGCACGATGACCTGATGTGCTTTGAAGTAAGAGCGTAAGCATCGTGCGAATATCACGATGGCCAGGCCAAACTTTTCCATCTTGGTATACCTTAGTTCAGGGCCTTAAAGAACGTGACTGATGTGGTATATGGGCTGGTGTTGCTTTCCTTCAGCCCTTGCAAGACAAATGATAGGGCTCAAGTGTTGACTATGACATAGAGGTATAAAGTTTCGCCTTCTATCAGGATTTTCAGTATCAAGGGCGAAATGAGGTAATGTTTCAGCTCGTCGAAGGCTTGCTGAGATTTCGCCATCCATTCAAACTTATTAGGCTTCTTGAGAATCTTGAAGAACTCAGAGCATCGGTCTACACTTTTAGGGAGGAATTTATTCAGTGCAACTATTCTGCCCGCGAGCTACTGCACCTCTTTTATCGATTTGGGCGAGCTCATGGCCAATATGGCTTTGATCTTCTTGGGGTTTGGTTCAATGCCCCTTTGAGATACCACGTATCCTAAAAACTTCCTGATAAGGCTCCAAACGTGCTCTTTTGAGGGTTCAACTTCAAGTTGTAGAAACGAAGTCGGTCGAAGGTTTCCTGGAGGTCATGTAGATGGTCTTTAGCTTCTTTACTTTTTACTATCATGTCGTCAACTTAGTCTTCCATGTTTTAACCTATCTGAGGTTTGAATACCTCGATGACTAACCTTTGAAACGTGGTGTCCACATTCTTCAAACTAGAGGGCATCATCTTGAACAATATGTCCTGAATGTTGTAACAAACGAGGTATGGACCTCATCCAAATCCTTCATTTTGATCTGGTTGTACCCAGAGAAAGCGTCCATGAAGCTTGACAACTCATGTCCCGAGGTATTACCAACGAGCTGGTCAATTCATGGCAAAGGAAAGCAATCATTCGGGCATGCTTTGTTTAGGTCGGTATAATCTACACACATTTGCCATTTGCCACTAGACTTCTTAACTAGCACTACGTTATCCAACCAAGTGGAATACTTTTGTTCCATGATGACCGCAACTCGAAGCAACTTCTAAACTTCCTCTTCAATGGCAGCCTATCTCTCAGGGGTGAAGTATTGGATTTTTTATTGTATCAGCCGGAGTGTTTTGTTAATATTAAGTTGATGCGTGATGACGCTGGGGCTTACGCCTGTCATGTTGGCTGGTGACCAAGCAAACACATCTCTGTTTGCTTTCAAAAAGGAAGTTAAGTCTTTTTTAACGTCGGGGTGGAGGGTTACCCCAATTTTGACCATGTGGTCGGGAGTATCATCGAGGGAAAACTCTTCCCTAAGCTCAGCTGGCTCACTACGCTGCTTGATTTTTTGCCTAGGTTTCGCTTCAATCGTGCATATACGGTCTCCTTTCAAAGCTTTGATATATGATTGTTGGGACTGCTCCTGGTCTCCTCGGCACATGCCTAATCCTGCTGGGGTGGGGAATTTTGCTTTGAGGTAAGGCTGGGAGATGGTCATAGAGAATATGGATTGATTGCCTCTACCTAATATCATATTGCAGGGAGACCATTAGTCAACTATGAGAAAATCAATCAAATGTTTGACATTATACGGCTCTTCGCCAAGCTCAAGAGGCAGTGTTATGATGCATCAAGACTTAATAGGTCGGATGTCGAATCCATACAACTCGTGATCATATGGCCTCAATTTCAATTTTAGCTTGTGTTTCATCTGTTCATAAGCCTGGTTAAAGAGTATGTCTACACTACTTTCAGTGTCAATGAGTATCCTTTTGACCTTTTATCCTGATATTAAAGCGGCAACAACCAAAGCGTCCTGGTGCGGGGCTTGGATTTCCTCATAATCCTTGTCGAAAAATGAGATAGTGGAATCCATTCTCAACTTCTTCGGTTTCACATTCATCACTATCCGAGATGTACCGGGCAATTACCCAGCCCTTGCCAAGTGATGGATTCACCAATTATGGTGTTAATTTCTCCATGACACAACCGTCGAAGATGCGGGTGATCTAGCACGGCTAGCGTCTTCTCAGACTCATCAATTTTCCTTGTTTATACCGGGGGTTCAAGTCTTAGGTCATGATCCACGTATTGTTTTAGCCAACCTTTACGTATGGCACTTTTGAGTTGCAAGCAATTGCTCGTATTATGCTCGCGATCGTGGTGATACTTATAGTACTCTTTAGAGTCATTTCGTTGTGGACTTAGTCGCATAGTAGATGGTCGAGGAAGGAGGCTTCGGTTCCTGATTTTGAGGAACACATCATGTATAGGTAGTTTAAGAGGAGTGAACTCGTCATACCTCAGAAAGAGTCTCCGCTTGTCGCTATCTTTCGCTCCTCAGTTTTTATCTATTCGGATGGAGTCGCAGTGATCCCTTGGTAGATTCCTTTCTTAAGGAATATTGTCGTATGCTCGAGCCAAAATTGAGCAACTTTCAGCCTCTCTTCGGGCATTCCGTGTGTCTTCTTGTCGATCGTAATTCTGGGCTTTCTCCCTTACTTGCTTGAGTTTCGTGAGTTGGCATTTGGAGAAGGAGTCAAAGAGTAGGCTTTCAAATAGTACTCCTCGCTTGATAGCCTCTAGGACCACACCCTGGTTAAGGCTCGGGATCTCCAAGCATGCCTTGTTGAACTTCGCTAGATAATCACGCAGGGGTTCGCCTGGTCTTTGCCGTACCGTGCAGAGATAAGAGTTGTTCTTCCCTAGTGGTTTGCTAGCCATAAAGTGTGCAACAAAGAGGTCGGTGAGCTGGGAAAATGAGCTTATTGTGTTTGGTTCAAGCTTGTTGAACCAAACTCTGGCTGCTCTTTGGAAGGTAGTAGGGAAAGTCTTTGCACCATATGGCATATGAGAAGTTGTGTATTGCCATAATAGACTGGAATTGGGCAATGTGATCTTTTGGGTCCGTCGTCCCATCGTATGACTCTAGAGTGGGCATCTCCACTCTGGTTAAGAGAATCTAATATTGGATCTCGAGCACAAAGGGTGTCTTAGCCAGTAGTTCCTTTACAGTTGGCTTGCTCTCGAAGCCTTCTTTGATAGTAGACAATCTCCTCATCATGTCGCATATCTCCTCTAGTGCGCGTTCCTTAGTGGAATCAAGCTGTGTATCTTTCGGGATGGGGGTGTTCCTCTCTTGGTCCTGACCTGGATAGGGATTCACCGTTCTCTCTTTATTGTGCTAGTAGTTATCGACCTAGTGTCGTACGGCTACCTGGGCCGACTGCTGCGAAGCGATACGTGCTCACAATGCGTTGTTTGAGGCCCTCCTAGGACTTCGCGAGGCGTGGGTCCTATGGTGGCCATTTTGGGATCATCTGGGACTATGTGAGCCCTCCCTGTGGGAGGCTCTACCACTATGGGAGTTCGCGACACCCTTACGGGAGCATACGGTTGGCTGCTCTTCTCGTCTAAGTGACGATTGAGCTAGGGAGATGCTTTTGTGCGTGCTAGAGGTGCGCCTTTCCAGGTGTAAATCCTTCAACCTCTCTAGCTCTATTATCCTGGCTTGCAAGAGAGCATTCAATCGCTCATTTTTTACGTTCCAGTGCACTAGTACCTGCACAAATGTTCCAATTCTAAAATGCGACCCTCGTCGATGGGGCCAGCATTCATGACAATGGCTGGACCGGACGCAGCACCTAAGAGGCTTCACCATCAATGACACAGGAGATAGGTGGAAAAGGAGTAGAATCACCTTAGTTCTTGCTCCATTAGGGTCTGGGCATTGTGAAAGGATGGTTTTATCGCCCGAAGTTCTGAGAGTGTTCTTCTGAAGGAAGTGGATAAGAGATGACAGGAAAGTGTTTATAGGTGTTTATCAGTGTTTAGTACACATTCTTCCCACATACGACACCAAAATGTTGCATGAGCCAAGTCTGAGCCGGTAGAGATTACTCCTACAAACATCAAAAGATTGGTCACAAGGATGCCAGGGGTTGCCTGGCACGATCATTTTGACGCTCAATTCAGTCTGTGGGAGAAGATAAGGGTGGTGCAAAAAAAAAGTCGGATATGTTATTTTTATGTCTACACTCTATGTTATTTTTCCTGTTCACTCTCTGTTCTTCTTGTCCCCTTGCCTAAAAGGTGGTGACAGAGGCAGGAGGTGATTTTTATAAGGTTTTAGCATCATATTAGGATACCTAGTACAAGGCTTTGTACTAGGTACGAAAGTATACCAGGACAGGAGGGCTTGGTGTCGTGGAGTGTAGCTAAGCTGTTGGTGTCTCTCCGGCTATGAGATGTGACTAGGTCATGAGATGGGGAGAAGAAGTCGGGCTGAGTCAAAGGCGAGCTAATCGACCAGCGACCTAATGAGCTCGAAGAGATGTTCTAAGGCGTGGGCTCGATGATGAAACCCACGCCAGCTGGTATAGCTAAGGCGTTATGTTCTTCGAGATGAATTAGGCTCTTTCTTCCATAAGCTGCTGATGGCAAATATTACCAAGCCCCAAAAGACTGAGTGGGCCTAGGGCTATATTTTACTATCAACACACTTTATATTATGACTTAGGCTTATAAACAAGACATGGCTATACTATTACATTTAAAAAAAAAAAAACAACAAAACTCAATTTGGTCTCTTTTGCAAAGGAAACAACAAGGTTGATCTAGGAGTCATAATCGTCGCACTCATCCAAAAAGTCCTCAAAGTTTGTCTTATAGCCCAAGGAATCATGAAACTCATCTTCATCAGTATCTGAAAAAGAAAAAATGAGTCAAAGGCCCAGTACACGGTAATACAAAAAAACACGATGTGACATACACTCCTGAACTAATGAAAGACAAAATAATAAATTATTTCTCTTTATTTAAGTCAACAAAATAATACTGAATTATTCAAACTCCAAACTCAAGCTTGGGGAATCTGGGGGTTCCTGAATAACCGTAGTTGCTCATGGGGTTGATATAAGCAGCTCAAATACTTATATCTCTGATACATCCTCATTAAAAAAAAAAAAAAAGTAATTTCATATAAGGTTTACAACCATTACTCAACTTTACTTAACTTAATCATTAATATTACCTAGTTCAATTGTCCCCATAAAACGTGAACTAAATCATATTATATCTTTTTAAGAATAAGTAAATCTTACACCAATACTATACCTTCTATCAATTACCCGGCAAGTCACTAATGAAAGTCATTGCATCATGACAAGTGGCCTAAGCACCTAAACTATCATGTTGACCTCGTTAACAGGGTTGCTACTCCCTGGACTAGATTCAACGGCGAAAAATAAAACCAATTTCAAACAACTTTCAATTCCTCTTTGATTAGAATTGGTTTAGAAATATAATATTTAATCTTAACAATCAATAATCACATTACTGCGTACCTTGATAACTAAGTTTATTAGGAAAAAGATCGATATTTAAACTCAGTCGAGTATGGGAATCTGTTAAACAAACCATTTCATATAAAACATGGTTAATTCACAATTATACACTAATTCATATTCAGACACACAATATATATCCATCACATTTCAAACAATTGCATATCAACATCACTATTTCTTAATTGAATATTAATCATAATTTGTTATCAAGTGCTTAACATTCATCAAACTCAAATAACATTCATATTACAGCACAACTTAATATTTATACTCATAATAGGTTCATTTGGACTTTTAATCAATCACAAAACTGAGAAACAAATAAGGAAAAATATATAAAGTAGTAAAATTATCACAAATAATTTTTTTTTTAAATTATAGGGTACACCGATGATGTAAACAGTCAACATCAATGGCGTAGGGGGCAAGGCTAGCGGCGTGCAAGTGTAGACAGATTTCAACAAAGATCAGAAAGTGAAACAGGGTGCCATTCATATTGTATCATATGTCGTTTGAACTAAGGGGAAATGCGCGAAAAGCTCCAGAAAGTAAAACATTTTGTCATACATGATGTTTCAAAAGGTGTATGAAGCTTCAATGGTGAAACACACTCCCATACAATTTGTATCAAGAGTATATGACCCATATAGCTTCCCAAACATGTTGTTTGACAAGGTATTTGATATTTTCCAAATTTTTCTTGTTTCAAACTTGATTTTACAAATTATACTCACATCCTACTTCAACTAAAACACTTCACAAGCATCATACACTATATCACATGCTCTTAACAACTCAAAACATGTATGAATTTCACATTCCCAACATCAAACAACTTCTCCACATCACTTAACATAAATCAACTCCTTCATCACCAACTTTCACCAACTCATCCACTACTCAAAACAACTCCTATACTTCTTATACTCATCAATCTTCAAACATTTCAACTCAAAACAACTTTAAAGCTTACTATAACTTATTTACTACAACTTCAAGGATCTAAATACTTTCTCAATCAACTCAACAATCAATGCTACTTATAACCTACCATGAGGCTAATTTTGACAAAAATTCATGGAACAAAAAGATAATAAATCATCGCAAAATACATATAAACTTACCTTAAACTCTCCTTAACTTGGAGATGATTCCTTGTAAGAGTTCTTGGAAAAATTGAGCAAGAAAATTGAGAAGGAAAAATGATGGAATGGAGGAGGAAGCAGGACATTTGTTTTGGTTTGTTTTGGGGTCTGTTTTAGCTTGCAAATTTTTTACAAAAAGAAGTTTGATATTATTCTTTAACTTGTTGACTTTGTTGCCATATTTGGAGAAAGAAAAAGAGTGGGCTTTGGGCTTTGTTTTTTGCTTTGTTTGGGCTTTATTTTGAACTAAAAAATCTGCTATGTTTGGTGTTTGGATTGGGTTAAGCTTATTTTAGCAAAACTTGAGTTTAACATGCATTAAACCACTATCAATATAATTATTAAAACTCACTAACACATTTAACACTCCTAACTTTTCAACCATATGTGTATATAATAAATATAATTTAAGCAACTCAAACATATTCAACACTTTCACACATTAATCATGCCATACACTACTATTAATATTCATACTAACACATCAATTTTTATTTAACTAAACACTTAACAAAATTCATAATTTAATTAAATCAACTTGTATATATTAAATTAATTATACATGAAAATTAGGCTATTTCAATTTGCTTATTTTAAATTGAAGATAATAAGTTGTTGCTTGTTGCATTGCATTTAGTTAGGTTTTGGTGTCATTTTATGTGTGTTTGTGTTAATATATACTAAGTTTTGGCTCATTATTGTTGTTGTTATTCTTTTACTAGGTATTGTGTTGCAGATGATGATGATATGTTGTTGATGTCATTGAGTTGTTGATGTGTTGATGATGATGATGTTGGGCTTGGGATTTGGATGATGTTGGATAAGTGAAGTAGGTAAAGGCAGTATATTTCATTTTATTCATTTTGCTCTTATATAAATGACTGGATTTATATTTAAGTTGTAATATTCTTTTAAGAGGTCTGTTGGAGCCTATGTTTTGTAATCTAAAGTATTAAAGCCTTGATCTACCATCATATAAAGTATTGGAGATATTTGATGGTAGAGTTTTGTTTTATGAAAGTTGATCTACTCAAGTGAGTAGATATATGTTTTGTTTTAATAAAAGTTTATTTTGGAAGTTTAAATCCAATTTCTTTAGAAATCTAAATAAACGATTTCATTAATTAAAGTTGGTTTGCAATGTTCAAAATAAATATATAATTCAAGAAAACCTGAGCATGTATACATGAAGTATTATACGTGGCGATAACTATCTTAATTAAAAGTGAGGGGCGTTACATTTTCACATTGATAATATTTGCTAATCTTGAGACATGTGGCCTTTTTATCATTTTATTTGTTTGAATTTGTTATTTGTTATCATTATTGACTATTGTACAATTAGATGTAAAATATTTTAGCATTGATTACATCTCTAACTTTATAAATAAATTAATTATTTTTTCTTCATGACAAACATTTTTTTTCTTCTTCTTTTATACATGTCATAAGATGCAAGATTTGCATATCATTTGTATTTATATTATCACTAGAGATTAGCTTATGTATTTGAATATCTTATTTTAGGAGATTTGCAACTTTTGTAGTGAGAAATACTTCAATAACCTAAAAGAAAATGTTTCATATTGAGAATTTCCTACTCTATATGTGTATGGTACTCTCACCAATCTATATGTCATAGTGATTCTTTTTTCTTTCCTAATATTTTTATACACTTAGGGTTATGTTTCAAATTATACACGTTTCATAAATTTTAATAACATTTGTGGTCCGTTCACTTTGTTGAATGAATAAGGTTGCAATAAAATTTCAATTATGAAAAAATGGAATAGGGCTATAATAAGATATTTCTTTATAAATTTTTTATTTATATTGTGATATTTTTAAATAAAAACAGTTCCAGTATTAAATTGGCATTCATAAGTTTAAATAAAGAATGATTATTCAATATTTCGTATAATAAAAATTCATTGTGGAATTGATATTTAATGAACTAAACGTCGTAATAACTATTCGTAAAGAATAAGTCTTTAATGGAATTGCAATTATAATAAAATAAATGAGTAGTTAATAAATTAATTTGGTATACTTGGAATTTAGTCTAATAGATGTTAATAATGGCTAAAAAGAAGCCTTCTAAATATGCAACTACTAAATAAGATAGAGGCTCAGTTCTTTTCATAATTAGCTGTGCACCATTTTTATAAAATGACTAGAGATTAAGGTTATTAATTACTCTCACAAGACTTTTATGTAGACATTTTTTGGTTTCTCCATTGCTCACCATTCTCATAATAATTATCACTACTGCAACCATTTTTATTGTATTTGAGACACCTTATCTCTCTAATGTAAATTTCACAACTTGCCCATACAACTTATTACTATTTCCAAGTACTTCAATTAGTTTGTCAGTTGGGGCTCAATACTATGCATGGGATACATCTCGAGGGCATCACTGAATGCTGATTTCCAATAATGGCTGACGATATCTTTTTCTGTTTTTTCAATCATGGTGTCACTTGTACTGCTACTATGATCTAGTTTGTACATCAATTTTCTGTTTTTTCTGCTTCCAGAGGAATTATTTTTACTGTTGAATTTGAAACTTTTGCATTGTACCGTTTATTTGGTTTTGAGTCTATATATATATATTTTTTTTTTTGGCAACTAATGCATTAGTTGCTTGTTGAAGAAAACGAAACTTTATGGTGTTATTTTTTCCAATTGTCATATAAAATAGTAATTTATTATAATTTTATGTTCTCTATATTATATTACTAAAATGCTTTAAATTTTAAATATTATGTATTGTTCTCCCTTTTATGTTTTCTCCATTTTTCGTATTATATTTGCAATATTTTCATTTTTAGCTAAACTAATTTAAAAAAAAAAAAAAATTCACGCTGGATTTATCATTCCAAATATAATAAATCGAAATTCAACTATTTTACTCAACCCTAAAATCTACTAAGCTTGATTATTGAGACTGAGATTGGTAGAGAAAAATTTATAGAAGTTTCAAGCTTGAATCAAACTCAAGCTTGTCAAACCTATTTTTAAGTCGAATCTCAAGCTCAAAATTTGACGTTTGGCTGAACTCAAATTTAGTTTGAGCTTCAAATTTTTTGGTGGAGCTTGAGTTCAACACTATTCCGGTTCAACTCAACTCGATTGCACCTCTAACAACAATTAGTTTTGGATTTGATTAAAAAGTTTTTACCTTCCACCTAATATTTTTAAACCACCAAATGCAAATGACAAATCTTAAGAATTGCCCCAGTAGTATAAGATTTATAAACCATAGCATAAAAAGATAACTCCATAATCAAATGAACATAAACCTGTAGAAAAGGGACTTGCTACTTTAACATGACGAACTTTCATAATCCCTCCAGAGCTGTTCGTAGGTAAACAGAAGGCAAATTGATCTAGACAAAATCTTATAAATTTTTCAAATTTCCTTTACGCTATCATCTGAAAATACATAATTTCCAATGACAACAAAAGGAAGCATCCATCCACAAACAAACCACATGTTGTTAAACATCCTACAGCTTACACCAACCCTGCTTGAAACTATCACAAGACTTTACCCGTCTGGCTTGCTTGAAACCATCACAAGACTTTACCTGTCTGGCTTCCAGCCAGCATTGGCAGCAGCCACAAATTGTTTATGCATTATAATCTTACCAATATTGCAACAGATTGGATTCTACTCTATTTGAGAAACACAGCCATTAAGGCAGGTACCACAAAAATATGGCATCTTCTCTATTGAGTGTTGAATAGAAGATGAAAATGAAGCATGAAACATGTTAAGCGATCCGTATTCTCTTGTTGGATTTACAAAATTGATTTCCAACTACTTCAAAGAAAATGTTCTTTTTCTACATTTGTTTCATGATAGAAGAATACATGTATGCAACAATCCTAAGTAAATCATCCCAGTATAAACCGTTTTCCATGCTCACAGAATGGAAACACAATGGATAGCAATAGACAAGGAATTTCCTAATTAATGTCATCAACAACACAGATGGGATACCATCAACCAAAACCCAACCCCTGCATTCTTTGGCAGATAATAATAATAAACACCTATGGCATGAAACTCAGTACAGAATGAGAATCTATTAAACATACCTTTATCATTACCAACATGCATGACCAACCACATAGATGAACTAAATAAATCATAGGACTATTTCACTTAAAAAAAAAAAAAAAAAAAAAAAACCAATATCATAAGAAATCCACATTCACCATCTATGTTTAAGTCAATTGAACGAGAAAGATGACTCGAACAACCCATGAAACAATAAGTAGCTATAGAATGGGGCATTGGAACCAACTTTCTTCTCCCACCTACATTCATTAACACTCTGGATCCAATTAGAAGATCTAAATATATAAAACACTTGGAAACCTCAAAATCAATTTTCTGGACCATCGCAATTCACTCAGGGATGCAAAGGAAAGAATGAACTGTGACACTGTAGATCTGGAAAGGAGAAATTAGGGGATCCGAGGAACTGTATCCTCAGCACTCTCAAATTACTCGCCCTAGTGTATTAATATAGAAGATAGCTTGTGCTGTGCTGCAGCTAAAAAAGAAATTCCACATTGTCAATATGTAATTCAAATCATAAACCAAAAACAAAGCAGTTTAGAATAAAACCTTTTTGTGCTTGTTTTGGGGGGTGAAACAAAATTAGTTTGCAGAACCTACAGTTAGAACTAAGTTTTAATGATCCCTGCAAAACAGATTTTCAAAAAGGGAAGATAGAAGAGCCACGATAACCGCCAAATATATGGATGACTTGCCCTGTTTCTCCACCAACTTCATGGTGCATTTATCAAATTTCAATGCAACCAAAGCCAGGACCCTACAGCTAAAACTAGGATTTCCGGACGATCCCTGCAAAATGGACTATTAAAGAAGGAAAAAAGAAGGAAGGTGCCATATACTGGGACGACTTGTCCTGCTTCTCCACAACTTCGTGGTGCATTTATTAAATTTTGAAGTGATCAAAACCAGGTAGGCCCTACCTAAAGATAAAACTAGGCTATTATTCTGGTCCCTGCAAAATAAACTTTTAACAAGGAAGAATAAAGGGCATTGATAACCGCCAAGTATCAGGACAACTTTCCCCGTTTCCACTCAACTTCGAGGTGCATTTATCAGATTTCAAAGCAACCAGAACCAAGGCCCTACCCTAAAGCATGGATGAAAAGATTATTAGAGAAGACGAAAAATGGTTGAAAGCTTAAATTTTTATCTTTGGATGGAAAAACTTGAGGGAAAGAAATGAAATAATACTCTGTTTTGTCCATGCAACACCAACTTTGAGGCACGAAGGTACCTAAAGAAATTGCTGCAACATTGACGCAACAGGATCAATTCAATCTAGAACTGTTAAAAGAATCATAGCAATTCAGATAAGCTTCCATTGAAGCTTCAAATAAATTTATCAAATCCAATAATCACATAACACATAACATTTCTGCATAAAGCTAGCTAGCAGATTTTAATATTTAACAGAATCTAAAGACTTCAGCTGATAACAAGACATATGATCCCACAAAGCAACAACAAAATTAGAAAAATAAGAACTTCTCCACCGGTGGTCCAGTTGTTGATAATAGCCTATTATCCTTTTTTTTTTTTTTTCAGTGAGCACAATGTTTATTTTAAATGAGCTACAAGACCCTTTAAAAATGTTAACCAACGTGATGCCAAGCACTTGAGCATGATTATAGAGAGAGGATTATTGCTGCAAAAACCAATGGCTAAAATGTTCCAAGACTTTGCTTTACAGTTTTATAAATACAGGAAAAACCAAATGTTAGCTTAATCATGTCCAATGATGACCTAATTTTCTTTTTCTTAATCAAAGAGTTCCTCGTGTGAAGCATATATGATTCCATCATACATCATGGGACATCCGGCATCATCTAACCATTATCTATAAACCTAAATCTTATGTTGCAACTCAAGACCTCAAAACACTTCTAAAACATGTTCACTCCATCTCACACCAGACCAGACAAAGCAGGCATATATCTATAAGGAAGAAGATCAATTACAACCCAATCAATAGATTTTTGACATCCAAAACAATGATCTAATTCAGACACCAACAAATCCTTAATGAATCTATCAAATCAATAGACATTCTGAACTTCAAAAGAAGCTCAAGGATCCACATTTATTCTGCAACGCTAAGCACCATGATACCCATCAAGTATACACACAATCAAAACAATTAAACTAAGATAGATTAACAGCATAATTAAACTAGTTCCACAATGTGTTAAGCAGCTTAAAACATAAATCCCAAACAAATAATCCAACATAAATAGCAATTCTTCCGTTCAAAAAGTAGCAATAAACATAAAAGCAACAACACAAGCCTCGAATGTTCCATTACCATCATCATCATCATAATAACAGCATCATCCCGAGAGAAAGCCGAATCCCGAACCTCTTTTCTCCTTTCCCATCACTGCTTCTCCTCTCTTTCTCTATTCCACTGTTCAATCCTTGCCCTCCGCTCCTCGCTTCCTTCACGAACAGGACTCCGACTTCGCTTCCTCGGACTATCCCCACGTCTTCTCCTCCCACCATCCCTCTCATACCTCTCCCCATTCCCACGACGATGATCCCGATAATCCCTCCCAGCCCTGTCACGGTGCCGATCATGATCTTTCTCTCTATCTCTATCCCTATCCCTCCCACCACCCCTAGGACTAGCACTCCTACTCCTACTCCTAACACCGCGATAACCGCGATACCGACCGAACAACTTCCTCCTCAATTCCCTCCCAATCATCTTCACGTGCATAAAATTGCAATACCCTCCACGGTTACAATTATTCTCCTCGTACTGCCTACACGTCGCTTCTCGAAAATCCGTAACGGGAGAGAAATCCGCAATAATCGGCCTCCCCGAATAGAACCTCCCTTGGAGAGCCTGAAGAGCAGCAGCAGCCTGATCTTCCTCCCTGAACTGAACATAGACATTACCGATCATGTGATCAGCTAGGTTATCACATACGTTAAGCGATTCGATCTCGCCGAACTTCGAGAGCTCTTCGAATATGTCCTCATAGAAGTCTTCGAAGTGGGATTGGATTGTGTTTGGATCTAGGGTTTGGCCCTGTGCGTCGACTCCTGGTGTGATCATATCGGGACGGAGGTACATGTTGGAAAGGAGGAGGGTTGGGGAGATGGTGGGACGGTTGTGGAGGCGAGAACAGCGGTCGCCATGACGGCAAGCGCCGATCTTGAAGTAGAAGGGGCAGTTGACTCGGTCTTTCTCGGTGCCGAAGATTGAAGCTAAGTGCTCCGCCATTAGAGAGAGAGAGAGAGAGAGAGAGAGAGAGCTTTAGGGGTTTGGAGCTGTTGAGATGGGGTTGTGTTCTGATTAGAGATTGGATTTTCTAGGGTTTTGTCTGGGGACTATGAAACCCTAATGAATAACGATTGCCGGATGTGTTCATTTGGGGCCATTTATTGGATGGAGTAGTTGAATAAATTTTCAAATCGTAGGCCTTTTAGTAATAATAATAATAATTTACCTTTTATTATTTTATGTGCATATTTTTCAATTCCAAATCTAAAATTTATAGATTCCCACATTTTGGATATAAATTTATCAGATCTTTTTATTCTAAAGAAAAAGTATTAGAAAAGATTCTTTAAAGGGTAATATTTTATAAAAATATTACATTAATCAAATTTATCATACAAAAAATATATATATAAATATAATTTATTTTAATATATTACTCTAAATTTAATTAAGGTATTATTATGTATTATACGCTAAGGCTTCCTAGAATATGTTTATTTTAAACTTTGCTAACTAATTTTAATTAATGAAATCGTTTGTTTATAGTTTTAAAACAACTGGATTTAGTTACAAAAAATCAAACTTTATAAAAACATAATAAAGATCTCGATTCTCATCATATCAACTTTCCGAGAAACAAAATTTTATAAAAATATTTTATAATCTATTCTCAATAGTGGATCAACATTTACAAATATATGGGCATTACCATGCCCTTTAAAAGAAAATTTCAACTTTAAAATATAAATCCAATTCTTAAATGAAACAGATACAAATACAAATACAAGTAAAATCTACGATCTTAATCCACTTCACTTTTCCAACATTGCCCCAAAACTTGAGCCGAGCGTCATCATCACCCAAATCATCATTGTGAACATCAACATCATCATCATCAATTCAACCGGTCTCATAAAAGTGAACTTAAACATGTTACTTCATTTTGAGCTTAAGTTGATGTTACGCCGATAATATTTGCCTCATTAGCTACTAGCTAAGTCACATATAAATCAGCTATTGCATCATGGCGCATCATTACATCATGGTATTTGTCATTATATCATGACATCTTAGTGCCTAACTACCATGTATGCTCAAACAAGGTTGCTGCCTCCCCCTAGACAGGATTCAACGGCACACGCACACCAACACTCATCAATTATTAAGTCGGGTTTAAGTTTTAGTTCGTTTTATGATGCTTATCTTATCATGCAAGTTACTACGTACCTTTAATATTTAAAGTCTAATAAAAAATAGAAGGCAGTCCAAGCCTATCTCAAAAGATAAATCAAACATCCATATCTATTCATGATTTAAACTCATATAAGAAATTGAATTAATTATCTATTACATCAAACTTATTTTATTATCCTATTTGATCATACACTAATTAGGAACCCTGTTATAGCTACGAAGATCGCCCTGTCAAAATACGAACGATTCTCCTTTATCTATCAAAGTATTTCTTTTCGTTTTGATTATAGTCTCTCATAATAAAAACATCTACAAAGCATTCATATTCAAAAACATACATGTCCTAAGCAAGCACACATTCAAAACAACATATTTCCCATGTTATTTATGGTTTATCCTAATATATTAACTAAAGCCAATTATTAGCTATTAAGCCTATATTATCTTAACTTAGCCAAATTAATTAGATTCCATCCTTTAATTCAATTACTAAGCCAAGGTAATTGAACTTAATCAATCTAATTCATTTTAGCTCATTGAAGTTCATTAAGTCAAGTTGAACTTAGATTATTAACTAGGTTCATTTTATATCTAACTCTATATTTAATCAAATTATTCCTTAAATCTTTAAATTCACTTAACTCATGACTAATTATGTCATTTAACAAACATAACATATCAACTATCATTTATATATTTCATTTTTTTTCTTTCTTTCTTTTTCTTTTCTTCTTTATGAACAATACCATGTGACTGATCCCGCCCGTGATAGTGGCCATGATCGCCATCACCTTCCTCATCACGCCTGTGATGAAGGTTGTGATTGTCAATACAACATTATCACGCTCATAACAAGGAGATAACGCTTTTTCGTCATGGTCGTGATATAAGCTTTTTCCTTTGAAAATTCTTACTAGAGGAAATCACACCGTTCACAACGATCATGGTCTAGGCCATGACATTCATAACTTATAAAATTACGCCCGTTATCATGTTCTATTTTATGATGAAGAGGAAATCACATTCATTATCTTTCTACATTTTATTTTTCCGCATGTATCATGGGTCGTTACGACCATGATGAACAGGGGGATCATGCTACGTTTTTCCTTTGTCTTTTACACTAATTTTAACTACTTAGTTTTAGCATATATTTACAACAACAACTTGTTATTAACATAAACATGCATAATCTTGTCTCCTAAACACTTCTATATACATATCTATATTATATTCCTTCAAAATATTTCATCAAACACTTGGCCTACACAAAATACACACACATATAGGTTTTTAATAAACATGTTCATACATGTTTAATTTATCACTATCATTACAAGTATTACATATGTCTAGTCTTAATACAACATTTACATACATATACAAGAATTAAAGCAAAGAAAATAACAACACTTATCTTTTTAAGCAAAACCCACTTCTTGATCTTTTCACCACTATTTCCTTAATCCCACAGGGTTGTTTCTAGCATGATCACTATCCTCTATCTTGTCTTCTATCTTTAATTTCTTCTATAGACTTGTTGAAATTGAGATTTGTGGCTAGGGTTTTGAGAAAAGAGAGAGAAAAAGAAACGAAGGAAGAAAGAGAGAAGAAAAGGAAGAGGGCAACAACAAATGAAAAGAAAAGGAAAGGAAGAGAAAATTTATATATATATATATATATAATTTAGGAGATATTTTAAGACAAAAACGTATTAGGTTTAGATCTTTCAAATCGATATTTCTCATTCTGAAAGTATTTAAGAAATAATATGAGGATCCACAAGTTAAAAATAAAGAACTTAAAATAGGGAATTGATTTAGGAGATTGATTTATATCAAATTAATACTTAACTTGAGCTTAAGCTTAAATATGATATTTTTAGGGAAGCAGGTGATTCCAAATTTTAAGGGAGTTAAGGAAATGAAATATTGGGCTAAAGTTTAGGGATTTATGAATCCACTAAACATTTAAACAACAGGCTTAGTGGTTTAAGATTTTAAAATCTCAAATTTCAACTTAACTTATTTATTAAATTAATTTCATTGATTTATTTAATCATAATTCATACATCTATTTCTTTTGCATCATTTAATCTATCTAAATCCATTTTCTAACTTAGCTGAATGTTTGAGATATTTAAAAAAGTTTGTCATATGAAACCCAATTGGGCATCTATAACAATTACACTACAAATTTAAAATAAAATTGTATTTTACATTAATCAAATTTATAAATACAAAAAGTTTGTCATATGAAAACTAGTCGGGCATCTATAACAATTATACTACAAATTTAAAATAACATTGTCTTTTACATTAATCAAATTTATAAATACAAAAAGTTTGTGATATGAAACCCTATCAGGAATCTTTAGCAATTACACTACAACAGCTAAAAAATAACATCTATTTTAAAATTCATTACAAATTGTTAGTCTCAACAGTAATGCTAATGCTTTATAAAAGAATAATCTCTAAACCACTACTTAGAAGATTATTCAATTACTGTAATATGATTAAAATTTAAAACACATGACAAATTTAATTTTCAAGTATATAAAATTAAGAAAAAAAAAACAAAAGATTAAAAAATTATCATAAACTAGTTAGAACCTATGTAATACACAATGTTTTAAAGAATATTTATAAATATATAATATATATTTTAATATATATGATTAATTATCGATATATAGAATAATATAATGTTTAAAATATTATAATCTTTGAATTATCGAACTTTTCTATAATTTTATATACAAACATATATGGATGATTAAATTTTTTGGGAAAAAATCAATGGTGTTGCAAAAACTAAGAAAAGGGTTAGGAATTGCTTTGTATGGAACTTATGCAATATTAAGCAAGCATTAAAGTGGTGCTTTTTCATTTTATTAAATGGAATTTAAGGATATGAAAAGGTAATATCAAAGATATATTATATATACATGCATATATATATTTGGTTAATGTAAAAAGGGACAATAACAAAATATATGCAAAATTATATACTATAATATCATTGATAATAGATTGTTATAATAAAATTTATATAATCAGGGTTAAAGAGATGCATTTGTTTATAAAACAAGGTAATAATAAAAAAGTATCAATTTGAAAATGAATTATTGGTACCAACACAACACAAAAAGGTAATATTAAGGAAAATCTTATGGTTTAATGATAGTCATGACATGACCGGTCTCGTTATATTATTAAATGGTTCAAATCTATTTCAATTGTGATTGAAATCTTTAATATTTTTTACAATAATTTACAATTAATTTAATAATAATATTATCGACAAACTATCCTGTCATGAGACTATAGAAGTTCCCAATATTAAAATAGTATAATAGGAAATAGCAACCACAAAGAGATACAAAAGAAAAAAAATGTACCAATACAAAAAGTTAGTATTTTGTCAATCATAAAAATGCCAAATAATGATATCAAAAGGGTTTCATACGAAAAATAATCACAAAGAGGTATAAGGTAAAAATAATATAAAAAATGTTTGACACGAAAATTAATGACGAAGAGGTATAAGATATAAAAAGCTTTCAAACTTATATATTATAATAGATGTTTTATAAGACTATATAACCCCTTCTAAATAGTCCATGATTTCAAGAAAAACCATCTAGTAGTTATATGAAATTTTAATGATATTTAGTATAATTAAATAATAGTACTGTTTTATATTTATGTCCATTTATAAATATATATATTGTGTGTATAAAACTGTGATAATCTATTAAATGTGTTTACTATTTCACTAAGAACTATATTCTAAATCAATAGTTGCATATAGAATGACATTGACCTGGTTCAGGACTGATTTCAATGAAACAATTGATAACGATGGGTAGCTAAGTTTTATGAATTTACACTTTGTGCCTCATAGATAGGGATGCACAAAAAAGCCGATAAAATAAAAAAACCAAACAGAAATCATAAAACCAATCCAAAATATATGGTTAACCAATTAGTCGGTTTCGGTTTCGGATTACGATTTTCATTTTTTTTTTCAGTTTTCAGTTTCGGGTTGTAACTACAAAAAACCGATGATTAACGGTTAACCGTTTCAATATTTATAAGCATATTATATATATAATTTACATATACATATAATTATTTTTTAAAATGTATATATACATAAGATTTACATATACACGATTATTTTTTAAAAATATACATACATATAATTTACCTATGTTAATATTCCTTGAATTTTGATTAAAATACTATTGTCCTATGTTTGATGGAGTTAATGTGATAATTGATTTGGTTTGATTTTATTGATAATGATACATTCAAAGGTTTGTTTTTCCTCTTTTCGTTGTTTTAATTTTGTTTAAGCTCTTGTAACATATATAATAATTTAAAGAAAAACTCTATTACAAAAGATAAAAATTAAGGTTTGTTGAAATTATCAATTTGATTTGTTGGGACCATTACGTTAAATGGTTAAAAACCGAAAACCGAATAAATAACAGAATAAAATGGTTAACCATTAAGGTGGTTAACCGTATATAATGGACCATTTAAGGATCGGGATATTAAAAAATCGATCATTACGGTTAGGTTCAAAAAATAAGACCACGAATCGGTTAACTGATCCATGAACACCCCTACTCATAGATAATGTTAAAGTTGAATTTTTATCTAGAGTATATTTTCTTAAGTTTTTTTCCTCCCTTTTTTCATGTTTACGTACTCTTCTACTATACATTAATACATTATACAATTAAATATGTTTAATAAAACTGTTTTATTCAATTAATACCAATCGAAAGCTAGCACATGTTAAAGATGGAAATTTTTTTCACAAACTTAACAAAATTCTTCTTTTTAAAGAATTTGAAACATATTAAAAATTTAAATATAAAAAATTAAATATTACGAATCAACTTTCATACTCTTAGGCTTTTCCTTTTAAATCTTTGAATTATATTTAATGCTTTTATTTAAAATATTAAGCATTACAAAAATGGAAAAAAGAACACCTTGATGAAGTGCTATGCGGAGTAATAATGCAAAGGAAGCTAGTCTCCATAGCAATGATTTACAAAACTACTTTATCTTACTCTAGTTCATCTAAAAGCACAGGACATAATGGTCTCTTCAATATTGTAAGTGAGTAAGCAACAACAAAACTTACTTCATTAAAAATTCTATCGCAAGTTTGAAGAAGCAAATTCAAAGACATGTTCAAAACCTTTTTAGACTTCGCCAAAAGAGATTTTGGCCATGGGGTAAAATATAGAGGAATCTTTTGGTAATTAGACTCTTGGCTCAATTTAATACCATAGATTAATCTTTTGGACTAGTAACAGGACTTGAAAGACTAGATCCAAAAAAGAATGTGGTAGGACGATTTAACTTGGTAGGCTTGAAATAGTGATTGCTGGGCTATTTTGTCCTGCTATCAACCTTATTTGATTGTTGCGCATGCAAAAAGTAGACTTCAAAAATATTTTTTTAGGCTAATTTGAGCTTTATTTGACTAGGGTAGCGTTTATATGGACTAAAATAAACTTCAAGCCCTTTTAAAATACAAATGGGCTATTTTAAAAGAATAATGAGCTTTTCTATTATGATTATAAAAGCCTCAGACTCTCTTCTAGCCTACTTACAAGCCTAGGCCATTACTAAATAAAATAATGCTCTAATTTCGACTGTTGGATCTCTATGAATCATCTAACAGCTAGCATTAGCTTTCAACATCTATAAACGGGAGGTTTTCTTCTCATTCGAGGACATTCGACATAGATTGAGAATAATGCGGGAACTCTGCTAAAATATCTTTCTTAAAGATCAAAGCATCTATTCTATGAAAAACAAGGCAAGAATAATCAAGTCTACTTGATTTGATCTTTTATCATACTCGTGTGCTTAAGAAATCGAATTTACTTATTCTCTCTCCCACAACCCTCTCTCTCTGTATGACATCTGTACATATGTCATCATTGTACGACTCCTATCGGGTTGATCAACACGCTTATTTCATGTGATTGATCAACTGTAGTAACCCAATCATATATATATATATTAATTTTAATTAATTTGAAAAAAAAAGTCATGAGTTTAAATCTTGGACTATGGTCGAAATCATATATGACAGGTTTGATTTCATTCCGATTCTTAGGACCTACAAACTTGTAGGTTTAAGTAGGGTCAACTTATGTCAACCTTTAAATCCCAAATTCAATGTATAAATTTTAAATGGGTTAATGGCGTAATTGTTATCTTAACTCTACCTAAATGTATAATTAAATATTTGAATTTTGAATTAGTAATCTAAGTGCTACATGATGCTACTTTTTGAGTTAACTAGTTCTACTTGAGCTAACGCCAATACTTAACGTGACACTCCCAGGTTATAGGAGCGTGACATGTGTCCATTATAATAATTATTTTATTTTTTTCACTTATTATTATTGTTATTATTTTATCGAGTTATGGTACCTGAATTTTAGCCAAATGGACAATTAGGTACCTAAATTTTCAAAAAGATCAATTTTCATACGAAGCCAAACATTTTGAGCCATTTTTCACTACCTCACCCAATAATTGTTTGACATATGTCAATTATTTTAAGAGATAATAAAAAAGTGAGGTAATAAAAAAGGGCATGAAAAGTTTGACTACTTCTTGAAAGTTCAAATATCTAGTTGTTTACTTAGTCAAATTTCAGGTATCAAAGGTGCTTTTTCTCTATTTTATCTACGAGAACAAAATAATTTTAGTGTAAGGAGTTCAATATACTATACTATGTCCCAAACAAGGAAGCAAAGATTGTCTCCAGACTTGGAAAAATTACATAAGAAATAATTTGTAACCAATGTCAAGAGGTTAAGGTATAGATCCCAGTGTGCAACATTGTGCATTCATAGTCAATCTTCCTGGACATTGTAGTCGTTTAAATGAGGCAAGTGACCTCGCAATGCAAATGCAGGTCATACCAGATTTTAGTGTAAAAAAAGATACAACTAGTGAAAAACAAATTCCATGCATTTCTTCAAGGAGATACATCACACCCACTGCATGATGAGATATGTCCCGGGCACATGAGAAAAATTTTTGCCTCATGAGAAATCTATATTTCATGATTTGGAGAATGATGCGAAGACTCATACGGTACGTAGTCAAAGAGAAAGGCTTCCAATTGCTTTGTGACTGATTACCACACCACATGATCCGAATATGTGAGGATCGCCATCTCCAGTCATGAAAACAAAAATAGAAAATACCAAATTTGGTAATAAACTTTGTACAAATATTCGATTCAATGCATGAATTTTGGAGTGACGAATTTAATATATAATTAAAGTTTTTTTCACTATTTTTATTACTTCATTAATATTATTTACTCTATTTACTAATATAGAAGAAACAGCCTATTAATGCCAGACAATGTTAGAAGTATTAGTAACATTTCAATGAAATACTATTTTTTCTATGTTTATAAACATAACAGATTTTATTAAGAAAGTAATAAAAATAACTACTAAAAGCTTGATTGCATATTAAAATTGACCACTTTAAAGTTGGATAATTAAATTGAATTTTTATGCAAAATTTAAGTCCCAAATTTGACATTTACCCAAACAAAAATCACTATTTACTTTACGTGAGAACAACGCAAAACATGTGATTTTTTAATATATATTTTGGCTAAAATTAAGACATCACAAAATCCATCCTAAGATTACGGTAATAGTATTATATATATATTATAAAAGCCTATTTAAATTTTTTTTTTTTTAGGAGAGGCAAACTAATGTGCTTCTCATGAGTTTTAAGGAAAAAAATATCCGACATGCATAAAGTACATAGTCACTTTATTGTAACATTATAACTCTATTCATTATAAAGAGTTGTTACCATATTTAGTTCACTATAATAGCAATTCTATAAGAATCTCTATAAGATAGTTTATTTATTATTCAAACCTATTAATAGCAATCCGATACCAGAAAAAAAATTTTCATAAACTATATTCATTTAAATAAAAACTCAATAAATGAAAATCCTCCGATAACTTGCTTTATTCCATTTATAGAAGTAGCAACTCCATTGTAGATTTATTTATTCAACAAAGTAAACAAGCAACTGTAATGAGTGGAATCAAAACCAAGTAATCATGGATAGAAGTGTAACTTGAAAAAAAAAAAAAAAAAAAAAAAAAAAAGAAACAAACAGAGGTACTACCTTATTAGAAAGCAAAAGCCAATCTTACAACTAGTCTGCAGAAAATTCTGAAAATTAGTCTTTAGAGGAATGAATTGGCCTATTTCTTGAGTCCAAGCAACAAATTTGTTGACGTGCTTCATTGTTTTGTAATAAGTGGAATCAAAATGAAGTAATCCTCATATAGATAAGAGTGTCACTGTTCAAAAAAATGAGGCATTGCCTTGTCGAAGAGCAACGGCCAATCTTACAATAACTTGTCCGAGGAAAACTGGGAAAGGAAAGATTGAGGATTTCTAAACCGGCAAAAGAGGAGACCATGTGAAAATTCTGGTCTGGAAGGATGCAATCTCAAAGCAAAAATGGATGCTGTGTTTAAAAGTGGAAATAGAAATTGGAGAGCATATGACTTAAGATAACTGTAACAGCAAGAGTAGGTCTGAATCTCTATGGCTATTTGTCTACACCATCCTGACAAGAAAAATCATTTCAGCTCATAAAATTTAACTATCCTTTTCAAACCATACTGAAAGCTAATAAATGTTGATCCGTAGAAGATGCACTTTCCTTATATAAAGGTGCACACAATTTCTCAGAATAGATGCTAACTGTAGAACTACAAACACACATTGCAAATGTTCTGGATCAAGCTTTAGAGAAAAAAGCTGACCCCTACAACGTAAAATTCAATGCATTGATATGACATTATCTTGGATTGATACGTCATTATCTTGGAAGAGTTTGGAGTGGAAAATTGCGCAGTGGGTTTTCCCTAAGAAGTTCGGTCTCCCTGAAAAACATCAATGTTGGAATGTTTATATTATTCTTAGCATTTCATGAGCAACGTAGCAAAAATATCCACATAAATGAACACATACTTCTTCAGATCTTTGCCATCTCCTTGCCTAAGCTCCAGAGCTGAAATCTTTTCTCCAACTTTATCTCGCCTAACAAATCAGAATTGGAGGGGAAAAGAGAGAGAGTAAGATCTTGCCAAATAAATGGAATCAAAACATAAGAATGCCATTAATTGAAATTTCAAACAAGTATCCAGATTCCTTGATAACTATTCAATTCCAAAGGTAATCAATTCCATCAAACTGATTCATATTCAATTTCCTTATATCTCACTTACACTGCACAATCTTCATCTACAAAGACTTCAATGCAGGCAGCAGGAGTTGCTCCAACAGTTCTGACTCTGGGTCTTTGAGGAACCTGAAATGTATAAGTACTGTATATCTCAGAATCTGTATACAAAAACTGATATCCAAAGGGTTCATTTTTAAACAAAAAAGCCTATTAACAAAAAGAACCTTATAAGATGTCCACTTGCTGGGAGCTCTACTATTTTCTTTGTTTCGATCTGCATGAGATCCAAGGCTGTCCCAAGAAGTCAATACTTTCTTTGACTCGTCATGGTCATCATGGTCAACACTTTTATCCTTGTAAACTGAAAATGAAGCCCTGTGGATTGATTCGATGAAATAGTCAATAAAAGATCCTGCTGATGAACTTGAATATTGTTAGAACAATATACAAGAAAAAATCTAAAGTAAATAATGCTTTGCTATTGCTTAAAAGTTAAAGAGTGAAAAATAAAAATCGCTCTAAAGATGTTGCATAAAAGCTCACATACTAAGAAGTAGAGTGCTGACGTCTTGTTTATAGTATCACGACAAAAAAGCATTTCCAAGTTTTACAATATGGCTCTCCTAAATTGTGAGGCATTTCCACTAATATTGTGGTTTTGACTTTTTTAAGCATGTATCAGAGCAAGATCTTAAATGAAAATTCACCTTAATTATTATCTGCACTTTACCCACCCTGCATGCTAATGATAAAGCTGAGATTTCATGTAGTAAATGAAGCAGGTGAGGAAGTTGGCAAACCAACCTATTTGCTTTTGGGTTCCTCTTAGCAAAATCTGAAGTCTCCGCAGTCTGCCTTACTGTAGCATCACCAAAGAGGCTTAGCATTTCATGAGATGGAAAGAAGTTAAAAAGGCAAATAAACTTACTGTTTTCTCCTCTTGCCAGGACAGTTCCAAAACTCCTAACTGGTGCACGGCTCTCCACTTGTTCCTCCTTGAACAATATAGAAAACGTAAGCATTCTAATGTAAAACATTATTTGAAATCCTTGACAAACTACATACATCATCAACTTTTGGCTTTCTCATTGATCGGCCCATGAATTTTCTGTAAGCATCCTCCAACTTCTTTAGTGGCTGTGCATTCCTGGTGAAGGTGAAATAATTAGTAAAAAAATGTATGCATAATAATGTAAAAAATAAAAAATAATCTAGTTCAATCATATGAGCCATCAGATCTCCTGTAACTCCTGTCACTAATAACAGTAGGTTCAACAGGTAGTGAGAAAAGCTGATAGTTGAAGAAGAAATGCAAAGAAGGGGACATAAGGAAACTCTCATATGTTGAAGTGCATTATATTTTTATGGAAAATTTAACTAGAAAGTAAATGTTAAAGAGGAAATAAACAATTATAATCTTGCCAGTTAACTTGAAATGGGCTCCTCATCTTTTAATCGGGATTGGAATTAAATAGTAAAAAATTAAAAAGAATGATGAATTTAGAGCGTATTTGAGAAGTATTTTTCATATATTTGCACAAGAATACATCTATTTATACAAAAAACTTGTGACCATTGGTCTACCTTACCTACCATACTATTAATTACATTGTTATAGGAAATATAACACTAATAATATTACACGTATCAACACTCCCCCTCAAGTTGGAGCATAGATATCACACATGCCCAACTTGCAAACTAAAGTATGATAGGTCCTGTGACACAACCCTTTAGTACACATCAGCCAGTTGCTTATCAGATGTCACATGATGTAAATTCAAGGCACCATTAGTCAATTTCTCTTTGATGAAGTGTCGATCAATCTCTATGTGCTTGGTTCTATCATGTTGAACTGGATTTTGTGCTATATAATAGCAGCTTTATTGTCACAATACAAGGATAGTGTCTTTGCTCGATAGACTTAATTCTTCTAATATCTTCTGTACCCACAGAAGCTCACAAACCCCTTGAGCCATAGCTCTGTATTCTGCTTCAGCACTTGATCGAGCAACTACACTTTGTTTCTTGCTCTCCATGTTACTAGATTTCCTCCTACAAAAGTACAGTAGCCAGTGGTATTTCTATCACTTGGAGATCCAGCCCAATCTGCATCTGTAAAGCATTCTATCTGAAGGTGACCATGTTTGGCAAATAGCGTCCTTTTTGGGAGCAGACTTCAGATATCTCAAGATGCGAAATACTGCTTGCATGTGTATTCTCGTGGATCATGCATAAATTGACTCACTAGACTGACTGCATATGCAATGTCGGGTCTAGTGTGTGAGAGATATATCAGTCTTCCTACCAATCTCTGATATCTCCCTAAATCAACTGCATCACCAATTCCAACTTGTAGCTTGTGGTTGTTTTCAATAGGAGATTCAGCTGGCTTACAACCCAACATGCCAGTTTCTTCCAGAGATCCAGAATATATTTTCTCTGAGAAATGAAGATACCTTTCTTTGATCTGGCAACTTCAATTCCTAGAAATATTGCAGTTTTCCCAGATCCTTGATTTCAAATTCCTGGCCAAAAGTTTCTTCAATCGAGCCATCTCCTTTTCATCATCTCCTGTCATACTATGTCATCAACATAAACTATGAGAATAGTAATTTTACCCTTGTTATGTTTAATAAATAGAGTGATCTGCATTGCTCTGTTGATAGCCGAAAGAAGTCATGCTTTGCTGAATCTGTCGAACCATGCTCTGGAGATTGCTTTAATCCATATAATGCCTTTTTCAGTCTGCATACTTTCCATGTGTTGTTTCAGTATCAAATCCAGGGGGATCTCCATATACACTTCTTCTTTAAATCTCCATGTAGAAAGGCATTTTTCACATCAAACTGCTGTAAATCCCAATCAAGATTGGCTGCACATGATAACAAGATTCTGATTGTGTTCATTTTTGCTACTGGAGCAAAAGTTTCCTGGTAGTCTACCCCATAGGTTTGAGTGAATCCTTTAGCCACCAATCTAGCTTTGAACCTATCAATTGATCCATCAGCTTTGTGTTTTACAGTAAACACCCATTTGCAGCCTACCAGTTTCTTTCCAGGTGGAGAGGTAACAAGCTCCCAAGTCTCATTCTTAGTCAAGGCTTTCATTTCTTCAATCATTGCTCCCTTCCATTTTGGATCATTGAGTGCTTCCTTCCAATCCTGTGGAATAGACACAGACGAAATGGACAAGGCAAAACCTCTATAGGTGGAGATAAAGAATCATAGGAAACAAAATTAGAAATGGGATGTTTAGTACAGGCTCTAACACCTTTTCTTTGAGAAATAGGTTTATCTAAATCATCAAAAAATAACTCACCAGAAGAGGATGATTCTTGGCAGAGAGTAGGTTGCACGATGACTTCTTTGTTATGTCTTTGTTTCTCCTTGAGTACCTCTTCAAATCAGGTTTATCCAAACGTCAATTTTCTCCCCCTGGATTATAGTCTCCTTCTGATCATCACTTTTCTTGGGGTAAGATCAATGAGGGTCACAGTACTAGGTATCATCTCTTCCTTTGCATTATTCTCCCCCTGAAGAGATGATGGAGTTGGATTGTAGTAAGGTTCAGTTTCTCTGAAAGTAACATCCATACTCACAAAATACTTCCTAGATGGAGGGTGATAGCATCTGTAACCTTTTTGTGTCGTGAGTACCCAATAAACACACACTAAGGGCTCTTGGATCTAGTTTCCCAGCATCCTTAGTATGAACAAAACAAACACATCCAAATACCTTTGGAGGGACAGTGTATGTTTATGTCCTGTTAAGGTTTCTAAAGGACTCTTGTAGTTAAGGACCCTAAGAGGCATTCGGTTGATTAGATATGCAGCAACTAGAATTGCATTTCCCCAGTAAGGCTTAGGAAGATTCATGGTAAACATAAGAGACCTAGCAACTTCCAAAAAATACTGATTCTTCCTCTCAGCTACTCCATTCTGTGCACTTGTATAAGGACAACTAGTTTGATTAATTATCCCATGTGACCCTAAATAAGAATCAAATCTTTCATTCATGTATTCAGTGTCATTATCAGTCCTAAGAATTTTTATTTTAGCATCAAATTGGGTGTAAACCATCTTATGAAAAGACTGAAAGCAAGAAAACACATCACTCTTAGCCTTAAGTAAATAGACCTAAGTCATCCTGGTGCAACAATCAATAAAAGTGACAAACCATCTATTACCAGACAAGAAAGTAGTCTAAGTAGGATCCCAAACATCAGAGTGAATAGTCATGAAAGGAAACTGGCTTTTATTATTAATCAAAGGATAAGAGTCTCGAGAATGTTTTGCATATTCGCAAGGATCACAAACTAATGAATCAAACCGAGTCTTTGAAAACAAACTAGGAAATAATTTGCTTAACATAAAAAAGAAGGGATGTCCCAAACGCCTGTGCCATTGCAAGATTTCTTGATTAACATCTTTATTTTCCCCATAAAAAGCCTGTTGGAGACTAGATCCTTGACTTTCATCCAACATATATAAGCCATCGTGCAATCTACCACCGCCAATCCTCTTCCCTGTTTGAAAATTCTGAAAGACACAATGATCAAGAAAAAACTCAATTTTACAGTTGAGATTTTTTGTAAGTGTACTGACAGATAATAGATTGACAGGAAATTGAGGGACATGAAGCACAAAGGATAGTTTGATATGGGAAGTACAGAAAACAGAACCTGTTCCAGAAACTGGAATAAAGAGCCATCGGCTATTCGGACATTGTCCCTAGTTAAACATGGTGAGTATTCAAGAAGATTTTTTGAGGAGCCCATCAAGTGTCTATTCACACCAGAATCAATAATCCAATGATTAGTATCAAGAGTAGCAGAAAAAGCATTACCTGACTGCACAAAGTTGGATTTGGCACCGGAGGAAGATTCTTTATGAGACATCAGACGCTTGAGATACTGAATCTCATCAGGAGAAAAGAAGTCAAAGGGAGTCATCTCAGGAGTTGTTATAGTTTCAGACAAATTTACCCGAGTAGAATTAACTTGTTTGCCTCCACGACCTCTCGTTGGGCGTCCATGTAACTTCCAGCAAGTCTCTTTAGTATGACGTGGTCTCCGACAATAATCACATCATAAATGATCCTTATTAGAACTTTGGGTCTTCAGCTGCTCAGATGAATCACTAGCTACTACCAAACTAGATTTTTCAACCTGTGGGATATAGAGCATGGTATTGCGTCTGCTCTCTTCCTGCTGAACATAGGAATATGCTTCCTCAAGAGAAGGGAAAGAGGTCTTACTCAGAACATGAACTCTAAGCTGATCAAATTCATTGTTCAATCCGGCCAAGAAATCATAGACCCTTTCTTTTGCAAGCAGTTTCTGAAATTTGACTGCATCTCCAGTACAATCAGCCTGAAAATCTTGATAATAGTCAAGCTCTTGCCACAAGCCATTCAACTCAGAAAAATCCTGCGAGATTATCATCTCTCCTTGCTTCAAACCATGAACTTTGTTTTGAATCTCATAAATCTGGGCATTATTTCCCACTTGTGAATAGGTGAAAGTAACAGCATTCCATATTTTTGCTGCTGTGTCAAGCAATAAGTATGTCCTTGAAATTTGGGGCTGCATAGAATTGATAAGCCATGACATTACTAACGAATTTTCAGAATCACACTGGTTGAATGTTAGATCAGTTGTTACTGGTTTGACTTTAGTAACGGTAATATAATCTTGCATTCCTCTGGCTTTGATAAACAATAAACAAGACCGTGACCAGGCAAGGTAATTATTTCCATCAAGCTTGACAGGGCTAATTTGCAGTAAAGGATTATCAGTACTAATAGCTGCAATTTTCTTATCACTTTCCATATTGAAAAAAAAAAAAGAAAAGAAAAGAAGATACCAGAACAATCCAAAAATAGATCACATTGGAATAGTGCACGTCGGAACAGTGAGTCGTCGGAACAGTGTTGGTGTCGGCAGAAAAATGGCGAGCAACAACCGGAATAGGGCTATCGAGCCAAACGCCACTCATCAGAGGTGGTTCTGACGTCCCACACGCCCTCACGCGCCGGCGCGTGAAGAATTCTCAGGAAGAAAGATCAGTGCGTGAATCCACGCGCAGCTTCCGACAGCAATCGGACTTCTGGGATAGACCGATCGGGGGATGCTCTTCCTCCTTGTAGCGGCGGTGACAAAAAATAGAGGGAGGAAACTCGACCTCTTTTGAAAACGAAAAAAAAAAAACACTAGAACCTAGTGTTGCGGAGGGAGGAAAACTCGCCTCAAATGGCAGCGAAGCACTGATACCATAATGAATTTAGAGAGTATTTGAGAAGTATTTTTCATATATTATTTGTACAAGAACACATCTATTTATACAAAAAATTTGTGACCATTGGTCTACCTTACCTACCATACTATTAATTACATTGTTATAGGAAATATAACACTAATAATATTACACGTATGTCAACAAAGAAAAATAATAATAATTAAAAAAAAACACTTGATTGACAAATACATTAAAAATTCATTATCTCCACTTAAGTTCAGTTGGCAATATTACCAAATTTAAGTGTCATTTTTTATGACCCTTACTCTAGATGTCTACACACAAAATCTCAAAGTACTGAGATAGAATTTGTTATAGCAAAAGTTACCTAGATATCCCACGATTAAAGATTTCATTTGCAGCTTTCATTTTGTTCTTGGATTCCATATGCAGGGCATAAGCTATATAATACACTGCATGAGACTTCCCAATCTCATTAGCATCAAGAAAAGTGTATATCACTTCTGCATCATGACAATTCTCAGCCTGCAAACAGAGGAATCTTCTTTATCTAGTCATGCAGGGAATTCCAATGTGCAAACAATACTAATGTTAAACTTGAAAGAGGCATTGATAGATAAGAAAGAACTCACATATTCTAGCCACACTTTTAAGTAGCGAAGATCAGTCTTGTAGCGTTCTTCATGCCAGAAAGTCCGCACACATTGCTCATAGATCACGACAAGTCCCGAATAGTCTCCACCAGATGGAAATGCCTCTTGTACCCACTTGATGCACCTTCAAAATATGAAAAACAAAAGAAAACCGCACAAGCAACCTTCATTACTGCAGAAGCAAACATCACACAATTTCACATACATCATAGTCCATCATCTGGCATGAATAACTCACAACGAGCTAAAAACTAACCCATAATCAGATTATGAAAATGAAGAACAAGCAACATCATATGAGCCACACAAACTTGGACCATCTCAACTTCCTTTCCTCATTGCAAGCTGATGTCAGGCAAAGTTCTTTCATGATGTATTTGAAAGAATATTCACATGATATATCTACATCCATCCTTCATAACGTCTACTAAACAAGAAATTTAATGTAGAACAAGACAAACCGAAGCTTAGTCTCAAACTATTCGATTGATGAAGAAGCAATATTAGCTAGGCCGCTGCTGATAACATATACAAACTTGTGCACTTTCAACTTCTATAAAAACCCGTAATCATTAGTAAATCATTCTAAACCTCTATACTCAAATACAAGACAGACAAAACTTTATCAAAAGCCAAAAATGGAAACATCTTTATCTTTTGTCCCTGAATTACAATGAATTATTACTTCAACGGAAACTAATCCAAAACATTTCTCACAATGTCATTTTTGGTCCTAAAATTCACCAATATTCGGCTAAGCCACGGCCACGTTACATATCATGTCACCCAAAGAACAAAAAGACCAAAATCCAAAACTTTAGGAACGGCAATTTTCAAGGAAATAAAACCTCGATAACGAGAATTTCGCTTACTCTAGCCAGGGTTGCAGCGGATCATCCCCTTGGTATCCATCAATCTCCTCAACAAGTTTCCTAAAAAACATTACCAAAAAAAAAAATCAAGATCACATATAACCAAACCCTAATACAAAATTTATCAATAATTAAAATCAAATCCTTCACTCAGGGAATATATGAGATATGAGAACACGAATAAGTAATCTATCTTAAAATAAAAAGAAAAAAAAGACGAGACCTTCGCTTTTGGAACAAATCTTTTCTGAGTTGATTATCCGAGTGGGATTTAAGTGCATCGTTAAGGAGATTAACATTGCGCCCTCGTTTCAATGGCCTAACATTTTCCTTGAATAGTTCCCATTCGTTGCCGGTCTGTCGATTCGATACAAGGAACTCTGTCTCTGGGTCTAGGCTCTGGATCTGCAAGTCTTCCATTGCACTGGTTCTGGCTCTGGACGTTGTCGATGTGAGGGTGACTGAGAGAGAACGAGAGGGAAGGTGAAAGATTAGAGATTTTGAATTTGAAACGAAGGTACGGGATGAGAGGGTTTTTTGACCGTTAATGGGGGTTTGGGAGCGTGCGTGCGAGTGCGCTGTCTATTGTGGGGTGCGCCTTTTATTTGTATTGGGCTGATGGAAAACAAAACGGCCCGTAGGATTCATTAACGGGCTTAGACTGAGTTTGGATATACCTTTTCCCATCACTTGGCTTTCATTTTCAAATCAGACCAACAACTTCTCTTTGGCAGCAAACAAAGAAAGTCAACACCTTAACTTACCATTATTAAATGACAAAGAAAATCCCATAAAATTTTCCAAATTCCTATTTTGCCCTTATCTCTTCTTCCACCTTTAATTACTGTTAAACCCATTTCAAACGACATTAAAGAGGAATCTTGGTAGAAAATATTTCCCATTGCTTCATTAGAGAATCAATATCTTACTAGTACTCTTACTATCATTTCATCACGGATAGAATAGGAAGTCTGATTTCATATAAAGGAATTGGATCGAAGTGGGGAGTTTGTTGTATACCACCAAGGAGAGAGAGAGCGTATGGGACAAAAAGAGAGATAGTGAGAGTGTGTTCAAAAGTAGAGATCGGCGACATATCATATCGATTTCCCACATAGTTTAGGTTCATTCATGAAATTGACTCCTCCATAATTTTTTGTTTTTTTTTTCTAAAGGTACAAAGCATGGTGATTGTTCTAATGGGTGGTGGTTGGGAGTGGGCTGGTGGGTGTGTTTGGGGTGGGTATGGGTACGTGTGTGTTTAAGGTGGGTACGAGTGCCGGTGCGCGTGTGTTGTGCATCGTGTGTGTGTGTTATGCAGAGTGTGTGCTTTGGGTGTGTGCGTGTGTGTGTGTAGGTGGTGGGGCATGTCTATATGGGTTGTGCTACATGTGTATGTGTTGGTGGTGCAACATATGTGTGATGAGGGTATGTTGCGTGTGTGTGTGTGTGTGTTATGGTTATGCTACATGTGTTATAGGCTGCATGTGTGTAGCATAGTGGAGCACGTGTGTCTGGGATGTTTATTGGGGTGGTTGTGGGGCGTTGGAAGTGTTTGTGTGTATGTGTAGTGGTGCAGCTAACATGTGTGTGTAGTTGTGGAGCTGGCGTATGTGCTGCTCTATGTGTGTGTGTATCCTGTTGCGTGTGTGTACCTATGTGTGGGGGTGGCTCTGTGGGGCGTGTTGGAGCATGCATCGAACTAATAGAGGGTACACATAAGGCGCTATTAGGGTGGGTGGTAGAGTGCACACGAGGCTGGCCAAAGGCCCTCTTAGGACACTATTGGGGCATTTCTTATTGCCGATTGGTGTGTGTTTGATTGTGTACATGGTGTGTGGGAGTGTTGTGTTATGTTGTGTATTATTGTTTTTGTCTTCCATTACATTCTTCAAATATAGTCTTGTTGGGAATGACTATATGCTTTTCAAGCATTGTCCCACATTACTTGGAAAACTAAGTTTTGTCATGTTTATAATAAACTCTCCTTCTATATGGTTTCAAAAAGTGCATGAGTGGGCTTTGAAATAATCACCACACGCGCGCGCCGCCGGCCCAGCCCGGTTTGGTCTGGGCTGGTTTCTTTGAATTTGATTTTTGACAAATCGTGTTTGAATTAGTCCGAAAAGAAAAAAAAAAACGTGTTTTGAATCATTCAAAAACGAGCAGTTATTTTCCAATTTGAAAGGCATGATCTCCACATTGTGCCCTGATTTTTCTCAACTGGTATTTTTTGGTTACGTTTCAAAGGCAGTTTTATATATACTGCTTTTGCTTGCAGAAGGATATACAACTTTTAATTCGAAAAATATTCTTCTTCTTCTTCTTCTCATTTTTCCTGTTCTAGGCAATTGTAGTTGTTATTCCATCTCCATCTCACGAGTGCACGTGCGACTGGGGTAGCTGTGTTAACCTTGGGGAGCGAACGGCGTTGTTGGTTGCACCACGGTCGTGCCGGAATTTCGCTTTCAGGGCAGTGGTTTCCACGACACAGCTTTTCATTAATATTTTACTAACAATCTGAAAGCGAAATTATTACAAGCAAACGATGGCTGCTTATGTTCCTAAATCATTGCCTGATCTCTCCAAACTTGAACCCCTGGATGGTAACAATTACAAGCATTGGTCCCAGAAGCTTCTAATCTTCTTCGAACAGCTTGAGGTTGATTACATTCTTTTCGCTGGCATTCCTGATGATCAACCTGAATCTGCTGTTCCTACTTCTCCTCTCGCCATGCCTCCAACAGACAAAACAAAGAAGGCTGCTGATGAGGCTAAGGCGAAATCCGAGAAGGACAACAAAACTGTCAGAGGTTACCTTCTCAATCACATGATGAATGCTCTCTTCGACATCTTCGTCAAACAAAAATATGCGAAGACAATCTGGGATACCTTAGAAACAAGGTATGGTGCTGATGATGCTGGGAGGAAGAAATACGTGGTCAGCAAATGGATGCAGTTCCAGATGGTTGATGATAAGCCTATCATGGATCAGATTCATGAATCTGAAAACCTGGTTGCAGATGTGTTGAGCGAAGGTATGAAAATGTGTGATGTCCTGCAGGCTAATGTTCTACTCGAGAAATTTCCACCATCCTGGAGCGATTACAGGAACCATCTCAAACACAAGAAAAAGGACCTGCCACTCCAGGAGCTAATCAATCACATGAAAACTGAGGAGGCTAATCGCTTGAAAGATAAGCAAAATTCTGTCTCTTCAATTTCTGTTAAGGTTAATTTAGTTGAATCTTCTGCTGCTCCTAAAGACAGGTTCAAAAACAAAGGAAAGAAATTCCAGAAAGGCGGATACCAAAAAAGTTCAAAAGCAATAATGGAAAAATCCAAAAAGATAAACTACACTGTTACTGTTGTGGAAAACTAGGCCACAAGGCGTACTAGTGCTTCCAGAGGAAGGATAAAAAACCAGACAGTAAGCCTAATAACAAATCTGCCCCGCAGGTCAATGTTGCTGAAACGGATGAAATCATTGCTGCTGTCGTGGTGGAGGCAAACCTGCTGGAAAACCGGGTTGACTGGCTACTTGATACTGGCGCCACTAGGCATTTCTGCTCCAACAAGGACCTGTTCCAGGAACTCCAGGATGCAGCGGATGGTGAATGTGTTTACATGGGCAATTCAGCCACTGCTGGAGTTCTCGGTAAAGGAAAAATTCTTTTGAAACTTACCTCTGGAAAAACTTTAGCTTTGAATGATGTGCTGTATGTTCCTTCCCTTCGTAGGAACTTAGTTTCTGGTAGTTTACTTAATAAGGCTGGACTGAAACTTGTATTTGAAGGTGATAGGGTCATTTTAGCCAAGAATGGGATTTTGTGGCAAGGGATATTTGTCAGATGGACTGTTTGTCTTGAACACTGTTTCTGTTATTGCTAATGGAAGTAACTCTGGTTCTGCTTATATTGTTGAGTCTGTTAATTTGTGGCATGGTAGGTTAGGACATGTGAATTTTGGTTCAATCAAAAGACTGAAAAATATGCATCTTATAAATGCGTCTGATGAGAATGAATGCTCCAAATGTACTGTTTGTGTTGAAGCAAAATTTGCAAAGAAACCTTTTAAACATGTCACATCAAGAAGCACTGAATTACTTGAATTGATTCATTCTGACTTGGCTGATTTTAAAAACACAATGACTAAAGGTGGCAAAAAATATTATATCTCTTTTGTAGATGACTTTTCCAGATATACAAAAGTTTATTTGTTAAAGTCAAAGGATGAGGCTGCTCAAATGTTTTTAAAATATAAAGCTGAAGTAGAAAATCAACTGGATAAAAGGATTAAAAGGCTTAGGTCTGATAGAGGTGGTGAATATAGTACGAATTTTCTTAACAATTTTGTGATGAAAATGGTATTATACATGAAACCAGTGCTCCTTATACACCTCAACAAATGGCATAGCTGAACGGAAAAATAGAACACTAAAAGAAATGATGAATGCTATGTTATTAAGTTCTGGTATGCCTGACAACATGTGGGGGAAGCTGTTTTGTCTGCATGTTATATTTTGAACAGGGTTCCTCACAAGAAATTGGATAAAACTCCTTATGAATTATGGAAAGGCTTTGCACCTAACTTGAACTATTTAAAAGTTTGGGGTTGTTTAGCCAAAGTTGCATATCCAGATTTTAAGAAAACTAATATTGGGCCTAAGACCTTTGACTGTGTATTTATTGGCTATGCTCAAAACAGTGCTGCATACAGATTCATGTGTTTGAATGATAATTCGATTTGTGAATCTAGAGATGTTGAATTCTTTGAACTTGTATTTCCTCTTAATAAAACTATTGTTGATCATGCTGCTCCTTCAAGGAATGATTTGATAAATGAATCTGCTTCAAATGAACATATGATTGAACCTAGAAGGAGTAAGAGGAAGAGAACTGAGAATAGTTTCGGGCCTGATTTTTTAACTGCCTTTCTAGCTGAAAATTCTGATAAAATCAATGAACAATTTGTTTCTGTGTTCTTAATTGATGATGATCCTAAATCCTATAAAGAGGCATTAACCTCTAGAGACTCTAGTTTTTGGATAGAAGCTATTAAAAGTGAACTAGACTCCATCATGATGAATCATACTTGGGACCTGTGGGCAGTAAACCTATTAGATGCAAATGGATCTTTAAAAGGAAAATTAGACCAGATGGGTCAATAGAAAAATTCAAGGCTAGACTAGTAGTGGTGGGATACACTCAAAAGAAAGGTATTGATTATTTTGATACCTATTCTCCTGTGACTAAAATAGCTACCATTAGATCTTTGATTGCTCTTTCAGCTATTCGAGGCTTGATAATTCATCAGATGGATGTAAAGACGGCCTTTCTCAATGGAGACCTGGAGGAAGAAATTTACATGGAACAACCAGAAGGGTTAGTAGTTACTGGGCAAGAGAACAAGGTATGCAAGCTCAGAAAATCTCTCTATGGTCTTAAACAGGCACCCAAACAATGGTATGAAAATTTGATCGTACTTTAGTAAACAATGGATATGTTGTGAATGCGTCTGATTCTTGTGTTTACTCAAAATTGTTTGGTTCTGATTGTGTGATTATATGTTTATATGTTGATGACATGCTCATTTTTGGTTCAAACTTGGAAGTGATTAACGATACCAAGATGTTTTTGTCTTCTTTTTGACATGAAAGATTTAGGGGAGGCTGATGTTATTCTTGGTGTTAAAATAAGAAAACTGAAAATGGCTTTTCATTGTGTCAATCACACTACATTGAAAAGATACTTAAGAAATTTGAATGTTTTGATGAAACGCCTGTGAGAACTCCTTATGATCCTAGCATAAGTCTTAAAAAGAATAATGGTGATAGTGTTTCACAAGCTGAATATGCTAAGATTATAGGAAGTGTTATGTATCTCATGAATTACACAAGGCCTGACATTGCTTATGCTGTAAGTAGACTCAGTAGATACACCCATAATCCTAACAATGAACACTGGAATGCACTTCGTCATTACTGAAATATCTTAAAGGAACCATGAATTTGTGTTTGCATTTAACAAGTTTCCTGCTGTTTTAGAAGGTTATTGTGATGCAAACTGGGTGACAGATAATGATGAAGTGAGTTCTACTAGTGGATATGTGTTCACTTTAGGTGGAGGAGCTATTTCATGGAAATCATCCAAACAGACTTGTATTGCTCGCTCTACTATGGAATCTGAGTTCATTGCTCTTGAACTGGCTGGTCAAGAAGCTGAGTGGTTGAAAAACTTACTGGGTGACATTCCACGTGGGGGTCTTTGTTCCAATTCATTGCACTGTGATTCACAAGCAGCTATTGGAGTTGCCAAAAATTATGTGTATAATGGCAAAAGAAGACATATTCGCATTAGGCATGGTGCGGTTAAACAACTCTTGAGGAATGGAGTAATTTCCTTAGAATTTGTGAGATCCAAAAGAAACCTGGCAGATCCTTTAACGAAAGGATTGACTAGGAGAGTTATTCAAGAGTCTTCCAAGGGAATGGGACTTAAACCTTTGGTTTGAATATTGTGTGTGCACTACAGTCCATCCCTGTATTTGTGGTAGTGCTTAAATCCATAGCCCTGTGTTTGGGTGGTTCTAGAAAGGACTTGATGGATGATTGTGATGAAAAATGAGTCCAATGGACTCAGTGACTTCATAGCTCTGTTTATTGAGTGGTCTATAATGTGATAGACTTGATGAAGTTACCATTTAAATGAGTGTGAAGGTGGGCCGCCTTCTATGAAGGAATATAGGATTTTCTTTCTAGAGCACTCATAAAATCCAAGGTGTATGCGCAGGGCCTTTAATAGTGCTTTTGTATTATCGCGGAATAGCAACATTAAGGAGTTGATACGTGTTGTGGGGGTCTCAACTTGAGCTTTTGAAAGTTCAAGATTTATTTCACTTTCATTAGTAAAGTTGTTGCCTCATTTCACTACGCATTAATTCAATCGAAAGATATTAATGCTTAAGTAAATAAAATTCCTTCCTTTGCCCAGAAAATGTGTATAGTCATTCGTGGGGGATTGTTGGGAATGACTATATGCTTTTCAAGCATTGTCCCACATTGCTTGGAAAACTAAGTTTTGTCATGTTTATAATAAACTCTCCTTCTATATGGTTTCAAAAAGTGCATGAGTGGGTTTTGAAATAATCATCACACGCGCGAGCCACCAGCCCGGCCCGGTCTGGTCTGGGCTGGTTTCTTTGAATTTGATTTTTGACAAATCGTGTTTGAATTAGTCAGAAAAAAAAAACGTGTTTTGAATCATTAAAAAACGAGCAGTTATTTTCCAATTTGAAAGGCACGATCTCCACATTGTGCCCTGATTTTTCTCAACGGGTATTTTTGTTAGTTACATTTCAAAGGCAGTTTTATATATACTGCTTTTCCTTGCAGAAGGATATACAACTTTTAATTCAAAAAATATTCTTCTTCTTCTTCTCGTTTTTCCTGTTCTGGGCAATTGTAGTTGTTATTCCATCTCCATCTCACGAGTGCACGTGCGATTGGGGTAGCTGTGTTAACCTTGTGGAGCGAACGGCGTTGTCGGTTGTACCACGGTCGTGCCGGAATTTCGCTTTCAGGGCAGTGGCTTCCACGACACAGCTTTTCATTAATATTTTACTAACAAGTCTAACATGCATATTTTCTAATTATTTGCGAAATGTAGAGTGCTCTGGTAGGAGTTTTTATTAAAGTTCTGTTATGTGTGTTCATGTTCCAATGAATTATCATCCAAAGCATGAGTGATAGGGCTCTATGGAGCAAAAGTGACACAATTGCCTTTATTAAATTATGTGTTGAACAAGTCCGATTGAAGATGCGTGCTAGTGGGAATCTAAAGCCCAACACATTTACAATAGTAGGCGTTAAACTTCAACAAAGTAGGGGGAAATCGTATACTTCTAAGCAGCTTCATACAAAATGGGACACATTAAAGAAGTTACTATGCAAATGGAACTTGCTGGTATGATATGCTCCCTCAGTAGTTGGTTGGAACGACACCACTCAAACTTTTGTCGAGCCAGATGAGTGATGGGAGACTGCGGAACAAGTATAAACATATAACCATCTTTTTACAAATTCATCTTCTGATGTGCCGGTGTTTAATTATTCCCCCTTTGTATAATGATGAAGGAATACAGGAGGATGAAGGAGGATAACATTCTCCAATTTCGTGTGGAGGGGTTAAGATATAAAGATCAACTCGATGAGATGTTCAAAGGCACAAAGGGGACAAATCGCAGAGCTTAAGTACCCAATTCGTCCATACTTCCCCCAGAAGATAGCCCTGAAAGCACTGGGGGTTCAGGTGGGGATCCATGGTTTGTTGATCCGATGGATACTTCCCTACCTAAAGATGACCCGATTGAGCATTCCTCCCATGAGGGTGAACCCTCATCTAAACAAAAATAGCGACCTGCTAGTAAAGTGGAAAAATGGATCAAAAAAGGTCGATACTCAAGGGATGATCTCACCAACGATTTAGGTAATTTGATTGCCATACTGCAGGCTTGGAGTTTAAGTAGTAGCATGTCCGTTGGCACTGAAAAACATCATCCAATCATCACGATAGTTATAGAGGACATCTGGGCCTCACCAACATTGTAAGGGAAGAGCATGTTAGGTTTAGAGGTAACTGACATTTTCATAGTTGAGAAAATGAGGATGTTTTATTTTATCTGTCAAAATAGCAACCTAAAGACCGAATTCCTCCTACGCGAGCTAGCGAAGAGAAGTGGAATGTAATATGCATGTTTTGTTTTATTTATATTATGTGTGGTGTGTATTCTTGTATTTATTGTTGGTTAATTATGGTAATAAATGATGGAATGTTTTTCCTTTCTTCTTTTTTTCCCTTTTTGTTTGAGGATTGATTGTGAAATATTGTGTTATTAATTTCACTTGTTCCTGCATAAGTATGGTGGGTCATCAATACGATGAGCTTGTGACAGTAAGCATGCTCTATCTTATAATATATAGACACTTGTTCGACAAAATTCTGTGTTACAACTCCACAAGAACTGGAGCACAATTTATCAATGAGCTCCTAAACCACTCGAAGGCAACAAGATGCCATAATATGTTCCAGATGAGTTCAATATTATTTTGCCAATTTTGTCGAACTTTGGCATAATACGGCCTTAAGGACAGTATAGGTTTGTCTGTAAACCCCCAAAGTTTTGTGATCGATTTAGCTTAAACCCTAATTGGAAAGTCAACCAGATACTCTAAAGTCAACAAAACCCTAGTTAGACATTATTGTTTAAGTCCGACAATCCCGTATAAGCAATCCCAAGAAAGTAAGTACGAGATTAGTATGTAGAATAGTTCATAATTACATAAGAAAGCTTAAAAAAATCATATTAGTAAAACCGTGAATCGTTTTGAATTCGAACGGATACAGTTCTTAAAAAACGTGTGCCGGGGCTTGGAATAGTAAAAATATTTCGGATATATTGTTAGACTCGTAAAAATGTAAGAATTCCAAAAATATTAGTTTTATAATTTTTCGGTAAGTAAAAATAACATATATCACAATTATACATGTATTTTCTTACTACCGATACTTTATTACTCATATCTACTTTACACTATACTATTCTACACTATTCTTTTATCTCTACTTTTTCTAACACCTATTCTTACACCTATACACCTATTACCTTTACTTTTTACCTTTCTCATAACTTTATTTCACATCTACCTTACTTATTACTTCATTTAATCAATAAAAATATCAAATAAAACTCTCTCTTCCCCTCTCCTACATAGTGGCCGGTGCCTCCCCTTCTCTCTCCCCCTCATTTTTGTTTCAATTTTCCTTTATTTAAATCACACAAAAATTCACTCCTCATTTCCTATAAATACCCCTCTCCTCTTTCACTTCTTTCACGCAATTACTACCCACAAATTTACTACCAAAACTCTCCAAAAATTTCCTCTCAACACTCTCTCAAAACTATCTCAAAATTCTCTCAAAAATACCCTCAAACCACCTTCTACATACACAAAACAATTCCCATATAATACTTCAAAAATCCTCATTAGGTAAACTTTTCTTTACACATTCTTCTTCTCATGTCATGTAACTTTACATGACTATGGTGTAAGTTTCCAAAAAACTAAATGTTATGGAAGCTACACTATGCTTATGTATTGTTCTTGTTCATGAATATCTATTTATGTTTATGTTGTTATTTTACATTGTTCATATTATTATTGTTATTATATCCAACTAAGTATTATTATATATCTACATATATATAATCTTTAGAGCATATAAGCTCACTTGCAATTTATTTATTTTCATGCAAAGTAATTTATTTATTTCTTCCATTGCAATTTATTTATTTCTTGTTGTTTTAAGACTAGTCTCTAGTCTTAGACTTGTCTTCATCAAGTTAAAACAATTTTTTTCCTTTTATTTTATTTCTTTCTTTTGGGACTAGTCTACTTCTTAGTCCTAGGAGTCTTGAAGAAGTTAAGACTCCCAATACTTGATTTTATTTATTATTTATGTCATTTTTACTTGTTATTATTTCTCATAATCATACCCATTAAGATTGTTGTCCAAATCTTTATAGCTTCAATAATACTTGACAAAAAGGAGATTTTATCACCTAAGAATAATTTTACATGAAATATAAATTCTATGGTTTAACAAAAGTAAAGTTATTCTTTTCCAAGTTTTAAGAAGAACTCACTACAATTTAAAAAAAAATTCTTTTGTCTTGAAAAAGCTTTTTGAATCATTTTTATATTACTTTGTTTTCTTAAAAGAAGATGACTTTGGTACTAAAATATTTTCATAAAAACATAATATAAGGAAACCCCTTAAAACTAAAATGAGAATTTTCAAAACCAAGATTTTTCTAATAAAGAGTCAAAGAAAATAAATAGGAAAAGTAGCACTAATATTGAGAATTTAGAAAAGAAGAAATTTATTTTATCAAAAAGTCATTTAGAAAAATAGTAAGATAAACAAAAAGGTGATTCTTTGAAAACAAAGGAATCAAAATATTCATTTTAAAGGATTTACAAATGCTATAGTTTTCTAAACTCTTAATTAACATTGTTTTACCCAAGAAACATGGTTGGACAACAAACACTTGAGCATGGATAAAATATGAGCTATATATCTATGAAAAAGGAATTTTTTAACTATATAGATAACTAAGTGTTTATCAAAGCAATTTTTGAATGATTTAATATTTGAAACAAAATGCTTTTGGGTTAAGAAAAATTCGTGGTAAATCTGATCACCACTGTTTCGGAGCCTAAATGATCTATTTTAATAAAAATAGTTTTAGAAATGGATAGATCTTTTCGAGTAGGTGGAATCATCCCTTTATACAAACTTTGACGTTCTTACGACATTTTTTTATCAAAATTCAAGAAAGTCATCAAGAAATACTCATTTTTGGGTATTTTCCTTGACTAGGTGATTCCGAGAAAGAATATCCATACCCCGAGGATTATTTTGACTAAGTAGATTGTGTGAACGACTCATCCGTTTAGAGAAGTGTCGACATGGCATCTAAGTTTATTTCCTTAAAGTGCTTTACTTGATTGTGCTTGTAGTTTAGTCGTATCAGAATTAAGAAAAGAAAAATTGATATGTATGCGAAAAATTTGTTGAAAGGATCCTAAGAATATCGAGGCAGGGATTGATTAAATGTTTGTTTTAGTATTTGTATGAAATTCTATGATCACCTAAAATTGATAATAATGATGTTATGATATGATAAATAAATTAATTCATGCATACCATGAAATGAGTCACATTACATTAGGTTATTATCCTGGGGTGAGAAGGATGCTAGCTCGGTTGAAAGCAACACTTGGCGAATATGATCAGAAGCGATTGCTTGGCGACATGGTATTAAATGCTTAGCGGAAGTCCAGAAGCATGGCTCAAATCAAGTAGACTTAATATACTTGGCGGTATCGATCGAAAGCATAATTTTTAACTAAAACTACTTGTTTTGAGGTTACGTATTACCAAACCTCGAATGGAGGGCGTAAATCCATTCAACATATAGTTCCCGGAAAATTATATGCCTTATTTGCCCATGTGTATGTTGCATTTCATTTATCTGCTTAAATAACTTATTTGAATTTCATTACACAAGAAGTTTATTTATGGAAATAGTTCTTACAAGCCATAGATATCTTTTGCAGTTCACCTATTTGTAGATGAGGCCACGTGGACTCTGCAGCCAGGTATTTTCCTTTTTGGTTAAGGAATTTCTAGATGAAGTTTAGTGTTGGATAAGATGTAAACTTCATAAAAATATTCTTATAATAGATTATAGTTATTTGTGGTTGGGGAATGCCCCTAAGATCTGTAAGATTATTGTCATGAACAAATGAATATTATGAATCCTCTTTTCTTAATTTGTTATTATATCTTCTTAAGCTTCATAATTCCATGTACGGTCCTCTAAATTTGTGAGAGCACGCCTTATACTTAATATCAAAACTTCTGGGAATGACTAAGGTTGTCATACTTAAGCTTTAATGTTGAGTGTGGCAGACTGTTACGTTTCGGGTACCCTTTGGGGCGCGATAGTGTGCATTGAGGAGAAACTCAGGATTTTCTTAGTAATAGTCAGTCAGGGCGCATCTGCAAAAGTCGTGCAAGAAATGTTTCAACATTCATCGGAGACTGTCTTTCTGACAATTTAGTGAAGCATTAGACGCAATACTGGCATTCTCACATACTATAATACAACCTACTGATTCGCACTTTCGTGAAACTTCATCAATAATTAACCAAAACACGGGATATTATAAATTTTTCCAAGTTGGGATAATATGGCATCCATGAGATACATATAGCATGGAAGTAGTACCAAATCCATGTTCTTTTCTTCATTTTTTTCCTAAGGCGACATTGAAGCAATGGATGGATCACATGTGACGGCACACGTTCCAGTAGACGAACGAACCATATATACAAATAAGAAAGACGAGGTTTCCCAGACGCATTCAATGTTTGTGATTTTAGTTACAGATTCATATTTATGACCACATGTGCAGATGGTCAGAGCCATGATGCAAATCTATTAGCTATGGTACGTGGAGATCAGAGATACAACTTTCCAGTGCCACCCCCCGGTAAGTGATGATTTTCAGGCATACACTTTTATAAGTCATGAGACACCTTTGCTAGCGAATGTCACAATGAAATTTTTTTTACAGGTAAATATCACATGGTAGATTTAGGGTTTCCAAATAAGAAGGGGTTTTTTTCTCCTTACAAAGGAGAGCGGTATCATGGGTCTGAATATTGATTAGGTAGTCTGCCACAGAGTCCAAAAGAACTATTTAATCGCATACATTCGTCACTACGAAATATCATAGAGAGAACATTTGGAATTTAGAAGAATAGGTTTCGTATTCTCCACAACATGCTAACATATAAGTTGGCAAAGCAAATAAAGACAGTCATTGCTACTGCTGTTATGCATAATTTGATTATCGACAATGATATTAATGATTTGTACATTAGGAATGCTCTTGCACAAGGGGGTTCTGGTAGGTCTAATCATAGTAACGGTGAAGACGAACCAAATGGTAGCAGAGCGCCTGAATTACTAATGATTTTATGGATGAATGTTGTACATGATTCAATAGCTTTTGGTTTGACATCACATCGTCAAGGTGAGTAGATGTTTCATGGAGAACAACAGTTTCTCTATTTCAGCTGTAATGATGACTTCCGACTCCATTGTTCATGTGTCATTGTAATAATGACCTCTAACTGTTTACATTACTAATGATGGTAGTGTGAAGTGGCAATTACAACTTTAAGGTTATTAAAGGTTCTAAAATTATTTAATGAATTTAATGTAATAATGAAACAAAATGTTAAATTAAAATATATGATGATTAATAAGCATATTGTTAATTTTAAAATAAACCTAAAAAAAATCAAAAAGCAAAAACATTATAAGATACGAAACCGATACGGAACTAAAACTAACAGCAGCTTTCAAACCGATATCGAACTAAAACTGAATAGTTGTTGATACTAAAATCGATACAGATGCCGATAACAAACTGACAATCACAAAGCACTAAAATTTAATGAAATTAAAATAATTATGAAAAAAAAAATCTTAACATTAAAAATATGATGATCAACAAAAGTATTGTTGATTTGCAAATAAACCTAAAAAAGATAAAAATATATATATATAACATGATATCAAACCCATGCTGAACTAAAACTGACAACTTTTCAAACGTCAGCTTTCATACTGATACTGAAATGATGCTGACAGCTTTTCAAATGTTAGCTTTCATACTGATACTGAAATGATACTGACAGCTTTCCAAATACCAGCTTTCAAATCGATACTAAACTGAAACTGAATCGATGTTGATACTAAATTGATACAGATACTGATAAAAAACTGACAATCCAAAAGCACCCTTAATCAACTTGGCGAATTAGAATTAAAAGCATAACCAAAATCATTTTATCATTATTTTTAAAAATAAAACTATATAATATCAATAAAAAAAACTAATAATTTTACTAATTAAGATGAACTGATACTGATAAGTTACTGATATAGGTAAAAATCCAATAATCCAAATAGACAAGTAAACTTTTAATATCACATCCTCTGTCTTGTATAATTTTTTTATATTAAAAATACAATATATACACACATGTGAAAATTGAAACATGTACCGTAAAGCCAATTTATTAAGTGATAAATAAAGACTAGCTAATGCTAACAACCGCGTTGGGTGTAAAATATAAAATTTATATAATAAAAAAAATTCTACAATGTCATTATTTTTTTTGTCCAATAAATTATTTGATACATCAGTTTAATATATAACTATAACTAAAATACTTAATATATTTAACTATTATATTTATTATAATGTCCACTATCACAGCTTTTTAAATATAAAATAATTACTATCTCGTTAACAACATAAACATAAAAGTAATGTTTAACATTTTATTTATATGGAAAAAGATCTTTCCATTACGTTGTTTTCAAAAATTAACAATACAAGCATAAAAACATAAAAATAATTATAAAATTGAATTATGTTATATCTATATCCTTAGTTACAAAACAAAAGATGTAAAATAAACATGAAAATTTCTAACAGCAAATATGGAAAAATTTATTTTTGTTCGCAAAATCAATGATAGTCTAATTATAAACCATATAAGATAAAAAAAAAAAAAAAACTATAAACCAAAAGCTGTCACAATTAAAACAATGAGAAATTTTATACTAAGAGAAGAAAATAAGAAGACAATAAAAAAAAAAATCACAAAAATGATTAGTACAAAAATTTGTCATTCTAAACCTATAGCATATAATTATATATTTCTGAAGATTTAATGGTGTTTACAAATTTCTCTATATAAAGATAGATATAAGTTAATAGATTAAGGGTCTATTTGGATTGTTTGATTTTCATTTTTATCTTGTTTGTATCTAATATGCATAAGTAACTTATTTGTATCTAATGCATTTAATATGTTTATGAGTAAAAATGTTTATCTTTTGTTTGTATATATTTTTTTTTTTTACAAACATCTATTTGAAAATGGCAAAAATATAATGTCAAAATGACAAAAATAAAATGGAACAAACAAACCCTAAAATATAGTACAAATCTTGAAACAAAAGACTTAAGGGTGGGAAAAAAATTGGTATGATACTTTTTTTTATTGTTAGTTTTTTATCAGTATTAGTTTTGTATTGGTTAAGTATCAGTTCAGTATCAGTATTGGTTTAGTCAGTTTATGAGTAAAATTGTCAGTATTTCCAAAATGATACAAAAACGACTAACCAAAAAGACTACCCATACTTACTATTGGCAATTAATAATAAAAAATTTCTTTTTTCATTGTTTTGTTTTCATTTTACATAATATTACTGATGTTAATTCACTTTTTCATAAATATTTGAACATATTTATATCACCAAAAATATGCCTAAAGATACAGTGTAATCACTGCAAGGCTAATTTTCCTTGATCCTAGAAAAAGAAAGAGTAAATTAAAATAACATATATTAAAAAGCACTTCTTACATGCAAGTTTTCTTACTGAGTATTTAAATAAGAAAAAGGGGAAATTGTAAATTACCCTCTAAATTTATCTAGGTATGGATTCAACCCCTTAATTTTCAAATTAAACTTTTTGACCCCTTAAACTTTAAAAAAAATAGCATGGTTGAAGAAACTCAATATTTTCCATTAAAACAAAACAGAAAAAGTTGCAAAATGCTCCATCGAACTTTCACCTATGTGCGAATTCACTTTATAAACTTTCATCTATGTACGAATTTGTCCTTAAAATTCATAGAAAATTTTAGTTGTCCTTAATTGTACCAATTTTTAAGATTTTAAGCAGTCAAAAGGCTTACTTTTGAGGAGCGAATCCGCACCTTAGTAAAAGTTAAGAAGGTAATTTATGAATTTCCCTGAGAAAAATAGTTAATTCTTATCTTTTTTTCAAATAAAACTGGTTGAAAATTTATGACATATGAAAATAATACTCCAAAAGTATATGAGTTTATGTATACAAACATGAAATCTGGAAAAGAAACAAGTACAGAGTTTTAAAAGTCCTATAAATTAATTTTTTTCCTTTCAATCAATAGCTTTATTGATTTCAAATTGTTGCATAGATCATAAGCAACAGCATAACTCATTTCCATCAACTGCACTTTCTTTGCTATAAGTTTGGTTCTTTCCCTATCTCTTTAAAAAACACACTTAAACAAGTAAGAAAAACATGAAAACTTTAATTTGTTGATCAATTTTAGAGTTTTTAATTCTTTTCCGTTTAAATTTGTTAAATTTTGATAGTTTTGACAAAATTAGCTTTTTGATAATATGGATCCTAAGATTTATCAATTTAACTTTCTATTTCATAAAAATTAAATTTTTTTTCTAAGTGACAAAACTCTTTAAGGAAACATAACATAACAATCCATATGTTATCATTAATTAAATTATCACAAGAAATCAAATTTCACACATACATGAGAAAAAAAATGTTATTACAAATATATAAAAGATGGAATATTTATAACATCAAATGGTATATTGCGGACATCATGTTATCATATAATAACTTATCATTTGAATACATCATGGAAAAGGTTCAATCCATGTCATTAAAGTATTTAAAAAAAAAAAAACTGAATTTATTTGTCAAGGGATTATAGTGAAAATTTAAAATCAAAGTGCTCTGATAATATTAATAAATCAAATTTATAAAAATCAATTGGTAAAGCCTTAATAAATCTTGTCAAGATAAAAATTAATTTAGGAATTTTAATAACAATTTTATACAATATAAACCTAAGAATTTAATTTATAAACAATATTACAAAACAATCACTCAAAAAGACATATTAATTAACCTCATGTTTTGAATGCCTAAACAACTAATAAAAATATGTAATATTTATTATGTCATAATCTTATTATTATTTATTATTTTTCATTGTTACAATGCTATGAGAATTCATTAACTTATAATATTATATTACTAGTATCACTATAAGAAATTTCATTTGTTGCAACAAATAAATTATGACGAGATTATTTTTTTGTGACGAAGATATATTTTATTATTTGTTTCAAGGAAAACTTCCTTGCAATAGGCTATATAAATAATCAGATATTATTTATATTAAATTTTATTTTTAAAAAATAAGCAAAACCTCTTGCAAGGAATCATTCCTTAAAAAAAAAAAGTATACTGACGCTACTTTTCACAATTCACTCTCCCGCTCTTCTCTTCTTCCTCTCTCTATATCTTTTTATCCTGTTCTATAATTCTCCCTGGTAGTTTTTTATTTTTTTGCTCTTCTTTGAACTTTGATCTTTTGTTCTTCTTTTTGATTTCTAACAAGGTTCCTTGGTTTTTCTTTTCCTTTTGTTCAGAAAATATGGCATAGAGGACACAATCAAGGTATGAGATCAATTTTTAATTTTTTATTCATTTACTTTCATATAGTTATTATTTTAACTTTTAGTTTAAATATATTTTGGATGTATGATTTCATTTGTTTCTGCAAATTATTCGATTTAGGGTTTTTCAAAATGATTCAATTTGGGGTTTTTTGACAATCATTTGGGTTTTTGAAATGTTTAGTTGTTTTTTCTCGTGGTTTAATAGAACAGGTTCAGAGGACCATCTAATTTTGGTGTGTGTGTTCCTCTTGACGATTCAGAGGCATAATGAACGAAATGAACGAAATCTGGCAACTTATTTGAAATTTATTGCATGTACCAAATGTTCTATTAAATCTGCTAAATTGCGTATCTTGTCTTCGTATTTTTATGTCAATTCATCAAACACAATGTTCATTAATTTCTACTTCTGGAAGCTAGTTGAACCTCCCAAAATAATATTAAATTCTAGTCTCGGGCAAATCTTTGAATCAGTTGATGCATTATTGCCAGTCCAAGTAGCCAAGATATTGTGAATGTCATGGTTTCTTTTCATAGTATAATCTAATATGTTCAATTAGATATCGTGTCGTGAACGGAAATTATGTCTATTAACCAATGAATTATTTCTATTGTTTAATTTCACTTGTTAAAACAATATAATTTTTTTTTTAATTTTGTTTGCATGCAAAATACTTTCAACATTTAATATCGTATACTCATGACTAAAATTTTGTTGACATCAATAATATTAGTTGCTTTTATTTTATCTTTCTTTTGCAATTAGTTTAGTTTAATTTTATGTATTAATAAGTGATGGGGCAAGTCTTGTTAACCTTCCTATCCTACGAAGCATAAGCAAAGAACCTTGACAGCTTCATCTTGAGCAATTGAAAGAGCAATTTTAGAGTATTTAGTATACTTGAAGAAAGGGCAATGGCATTACCAATAAAATATACAGTAGCGATGGATGGGTTTAGTACGCTCCACTAAAACTCATTATGGGTGATTATGATCTATATCTGTTGTTTCATATGTTGATGAAGACATAATATCAAGTATGAGTTTCAGTAGGGAATACACGGCAGGTTCTATCATGATAAGTGGGAAATTAACTGGGCTTGATCAATGGGATAAAGGAGTTCGTAAATTATTTTCCTTGAGAATGTCAAATGTCATAACAGGTGCATGATCTTGTTACTTAAAATGATTACTTATCTACATATTTCCAGCATCGTTAAAATGGATGGTTCAATTCATAGAAGAACTTAGCTTCTATTCATAATATCTGGTTCTACATATTCCCTCATTTTGTCCTTGATAGTGCTTAACACATATTTTGACATCTGAAGAAAATGAGAGGTACAAAGCTTCATGTTTTAAAATTGATAAAACTTCATGAGGAGGTATATTTTGTCAATGTTCTACAGTTGTTTTCTTAATCTAATGATAGAGTTTAGATGTAATAATGAAACCATGTTTCCTCTATTCCTGTTATTTAAATGTGGCATATGGAATAAAAATCATAGAGGTGTCTCAACACCAAAAATTATAAATTATGTTTCCTACCGAAGACTGAGTTTTGTCGTTCATTCATATTTCTTACTAAATGAAATTGCAATTGTTGTTTGTTCTTATTTGTGAAATGTTTAATGGTAGTGTACTTTCTATTATTGGCTCCTGATATTCTTTGCTGGAACTAGCTACCGTGGACAATTTCACTAACTTTAATCAGGTTTTTTTTTAATTCCCTTTCTTCCTATCATTTTAATCCCATTTTGCAAAAACTGCATTTACATATGTTTTTATACTATATTTAGTCAATAAATGAAGGAGATCTTAATAATTTAATATGTATTTGATTTTACATATGTTACTGTGGTGTGGTTTAGGTGGGGTTGTTATGGGTGTACGGTATAGTGTTGTGGTGATGTTAAATGGGTTGTATAGTGCACTACCACTACCACTGCCACTGCCACTGCATACTGTAGAACTCTAGTGAGTGTGTGGATAGGATGTGCGGGTAGGAGCTATAGGAGTTGTGTCACTCTGGTGTGGCAGAAATGTAAGGACCCGATCCTCTAAATCCCAAGACTTAGAGTATCGAATCCCCAACCACATATAACGTTTTCACATTATATGTAAAGTTGTCCTAAAACTAACAGTTTATGAAAATTGTTTGATCAAAAACACTGAACTTTGTAAATAACTTTTAAATAAAACAAGATTGCTAACAAAAGCAATCTATACATACATTTACGTCAAATAAACATCGTTTAGTGCCAATACATGACACTACAAAAATTACATGTTTTCTCAAAACATGAGAATCCTAAGGGATCTTAGGTCATTACAAAATAAATTGGCTTCACTAACAAGCCTTCTATACATAGCTGGTCCATAGCAAAAAGTCTTCTAAAAGTCCCGGGTCATTGGATCCTATTCATCCCACTCGTCCAGAAATCTTTCAAAATCGGACCCATAGCCCAAGTCATCGTAATACTCGTCTCCAATACCTGCAAAGCAGCAAAAGTGAGCCAGAGGCCCAGTACACAATAACCAATGCATAACAAGTCATCCAATTCATGTAATGCATCATAGAATAAGTGGTTATCTTTATTACATTTTGATTCACAAATCAACAAGAGGGTATTCAAACCCCGGTCACACTTCGGGAATCCAGGGATCCTGAGTAACAGCAGCTGCTCAGGGGGTTGATATAAGCAGTCTGAATACTTATATCTCCTATATCTATTTCATGAAGATAATAGCTTCATCTAGGGTTTAAAAGCTGTTGCCCGACTCTACTTAAACTCAGTCTATAACATGAGCCTAGTTCACAAGTTCCCATAAACCTTGAACTAAATCATGGTATTTCCCCCTAAGTTTAAGCAAACGTTACACAGATATAATTCCCCCCTATCGGCTACCCACTTAACCAAAAGAATCGCTATTGCATCATAGCGTACCATTGCATCATGGTAAAGTCATTGCATCATGACTTGGTTAAGCGCCTAGCTAACATGTCATTGCATCATGACAGGTTTGCTGCTCCTCGGACCAGATTAAACAGCGTAATAGACATCCAAATCATTCAATTGTTAAGTCGAATCAATTTAGGTCAAATTAGAAATGTCTGGTCCTAGCAAACATCAAACAAATTATTGCGTACCTGAACCCGTTAGTATAGAACTAGGATCTCTCGGTGAGGAACTAACCGAAGAATCCTTAACTGTAATGGAAATGTCACAATAATCAATAATCAACAATTACAGATCTCATTAACACAAATATATACATATTATATCCATATATCACAATTTATCAAAGAAATCTAAATAATTGAATACAAGGTCATGAATAATCATTTAAACATCCTATTATATCCCAAATTGCTTAATAAAACTCAATTGCTCAAATAACAAACTTCGGAAAATTTTTGGAAAAAGTTTTTGAATTTCAAAAGCACAGGGGATAGGCCGGCAGCCAAAGCCAGCGGCTTTGGGCCGGTGCTCAATGTTCTGAAAATGTACACTTCCAACGCTGGCAGCGTTCAAAGCATACGCCGTCAGCCTTTGTACCCTACGCCGGCGGCCTTGAGCCGGCGTAGAATCCAAAACCAAAGTTTTCAAAAACGTCCAGAGAGGTCTAAGCCGGCCGCTTACTCAGATAAGCTGGCGGCTTTTACATATACGCCGGCGGCCTTAATTTTCACTGCCAGCGTTCAACATGACAGAATGAACGCCGGCTGGCTTTCCCAGCAAAAGCCGGCGGCTTTCAGCCAGCCTTAAAATTTCTGAATCCAACGCTGCCTCTAAGCCGGCGGCGTTGAATTCCCAGGTTGCCGGCGTACGTTTTAAAAACAGGTTTAAACGTGAGAATTCAAATCCCCTGTTTTTCAACTTTGAAAATTACATCTTAAAACACTTCAAAACTTTCCTCAACTACACTTCTAACTTCATATACCCACTTCTACATATATTACTCAATTCTAGCAACTCCAAGCATGAATTCAACACAATTAAACACTTCAAAAATCTACTTCCATCAATTCTAAATTCTCCTACACAAATCCTCTTAACAACTTCCCCACACTTCATAAACATACAACAATGCATGCACAACCTCACACACTCATATAACACTTTCTCAACTCATCCCATGCATGAACAAACCATTTGATCAACATTAAGCTAAATTCATCCAATAATCCATGCAACCACTTCAAGAAAGGAAAATAAAACAACACAACAACCTTAACTAAATTAATTCATGTACAACTATATATATATATACCTTGTCTTGAGAGTAACTTGGATTTTTAAACTTGATATAAACCTTGTCTTGCTTTTGGAAATGGAGATGGAAATGGAGGAAGAAGAAGAAGAGAAAAAGAAGAAAGAAAAGGAAAAATTCGGATAAAATTTGAGCTGCCCCAAAAAGTAGTCAAATTAGCTTAATTTTGACTTTTTCACATTCCAAATTTACCCCTTAATGCATATATTAACTTAGGTTGCATTTAACTTTAATTTGAACTTCATTTGGCTTATATTTGAGGCATAAATGCTAACTTAATTACCTAGAACTCTATCAATTAATCTTTAGCAAAATTGGAGTTGATTTATAAATCTAACTTGACTTAACCTTTTACTGTACAAAAGACAACATTAATAATTTCATTACCCACACAATAATGCATATAAAACAACCATACTAATGTCAACATATACACATACAAAATCTTATATCTTAGACTACTAACAACATAATCATACTCCTTAAATTCAACATTTTAACATAAATACTTAAACACATGGAATTTGAATAAAATGTAAATCTGGGTCATTTCAAGAAATGTTTCCCAGCAGTTCATGTACAACTGGCATTAGAGGAAGTCCTCTTAACTATACAAGGAAAAACTCTCAAGTCAGTTGGGGGAAGTTAGTTGAGCTGATCAATTTGTTGCTCCTAGCAATATGCTCAGGTACTCATTTTTGCTTGCTTAATTGAAACTCTAATTCAACTAGTAAAATTGCATAAGAATAGGTCTGATTCTTACCAAATACTATAGAGAAACACAAAATGAGTTGACACAGAACTCCATGGCTTCCACATGGCTTTCTTTTGGCACCCCATCTGAACTTTATATACAAGCCTATAAAAGAAGTGATATCATCGGACCAACAACAAAATAAAGCCCTGGGTTCCACTGAATTTCCTAACTAGTAAATAATATCATATATGTGTCATCAGCTCCACATTTAATTAAAATTAAAAAGAAGGAGAAGAAACTTGAACTTGAACTTGTGTGTCCAGATCATATTTACATAGAAAATGAATCAACCCGATATACATTTACACTGCACGGAATCCTTTATCTCCATCAAAACCAACTTCAGAGTTATGGCTGGAAATAATGCTATTTCCTTATTAGATTTGCCAGCCCGTATTCGTATAATCGTATCCTACAACTTTGACAAATAGATACTAGTATTACTGGTGTGTGGTGTCCCTATTCCTGATCCTTACCCTGGAGGACTGTCATGCCCCAAAATAGGGTCTAGTAGTATCAGCCTGTAGTCATCATACCACGTGTGCACCCGTAATATGGGAACCATCTTGCAAGTCAGATATTACAAGACTCTATCTTATAATTGTTACATGTAATGTAGTCATACCAATATATTATATAAATACTAAGGATTCAGATTTTCCTTAGTTTGCCAGAACCGCAGAGAATCGGTATCCCCTACCAAATAATGAAATTGAGATCAAACCTATAAAATACAAGATCTTAATCAATTATACCATTTATCTAATTTGTTCTTTGGGACCAATATAATCTATAAAACTATCTTCAGCAAGGTCTTTTGATGTAGCACTCTTCACTCATGCTTAACCCAATCCCAGCTAACGTTATACCTGCACAAAGACTGTTGGGGGGTGAGCGAACCACGGCTCAGTGAGATAACCTGACCAAACCACACATCAAACAATAACAAACAAGTACAATTACCAATCATATGCAATGTAACAATCAATCATATGTACATTACAAGCTTGGATGATCTAGAATCTAAAGCAGGATGGAGATTTACGCCCTCTCATCGGGGTTGAAGGATCACAATGCTATGGCCCACCTACCCAGGAGAGACTAAGCATACAGGAATACAGCAATACTTACTTTAATTATCTCTTTAAGTTAACCATATCTTAAATCTCTCATTTCCTGTTCTCTGCCTTAGAAACTCCACTAAGTATTAGTCCTTTCAAAGCGATACCATAAGCGGCGTCTTTCATTTACCATATAGTTCCTATGGTACCGACAGCTCAAAGGTAACCTTGCGTTGATCTAATAGCTTTTAGCCTAGGTCAACCGAGCATTATCAGAGGGCCGAAATACTAACACGTAGTAGGTTGCCACTTGCTCAAATGCTATTTATGCAAATCGTGTAATGCATGATCATTTTCTTTTATGGTGTCAAAAGCTTTTAGTCAGGTTTAAGGTGATCATACAATTACAGAAAACATCAACATGCTCCATACAATTGTTATCATACAATGAAATTATTAATTATAATAAGGTGTTTTGGCAATCCCACATACACCAAGCAGCATTTAATTTACCCAAACCCACATGCAATTCAGTTTGATATGTTATTATCAATGCAACTAACTACAAGTATAAACAATATGATAAGGTCAAAGTCCCTCACCTGTGGTCCTCGCTATATCGCTGTAATAAGCTACTGGTAGTTCGAGAACCGATTTATATTCCTATGGAATGAAATAACATATATTTATTATTATACGATTATTCCTGTAAGAGAAGTCTTCCTAAAATTAATGGTGCTAACTTTAATCACCTAATTTTAGATTAAACTTAATTATTACGGTAACTATTAATTTAACCGAATTCCTATGAATATCTAAATATTCCATATTTGATAAAGTTTCTATTATTTCTAAGGACTTTTTAAGGTTCTAACCTTTATAGTAAGAAATAATTATTTGTTATTTATTTTCATTTTACTTCTCTTGATCTTTAATTGTTATTTATATTTATCTGATATTATCATTGCTTTTATATTGTTTTTAGTTAATGGATTATAGTAACTATTATTTATCTTCTATTGTTTAATTTTCGTGGAGTTCTTCTTAGTGTATATCATATATTTATTTTGTAATTTTTATAGATCACATTGCTCGTAGATTAAGCTTTTAAAATTTTTCATTGTTGTATATTTTCTTTATATATAAAGATTATTTTATTAATTTTGAAAATTTTATTTTTATTAGTTACCAAAAATCATATCTTTTATTTATATAATATACTAATCTTAGTATTAGCGATACTCATAAAAGTAGTAGTAATACTAGTATCAAAGATAATGGTGATTATATTAAATATTACTACTAACAGTAAAAATAATTTTAATAAAAAAAAAATTAATACTTTTAGTAACAAAATCAATAATACTAATTTAGATAATATCAATAATCTTAATAATAATTTTAATATTACTACTGACAACATTAGTGATATTAGTAATAATATAAGTGATAATATTGGTTACAAAAATAAATTTTAATGATAAAGTCAATATCAAAATATTTATTTATTTATTCATTTATTTATTTTTATATATCATTTCATTAATAACATAAGTAGTTCAAGTTTTATTTCTATTATTTTTTAGCTAAAACATAAATTATGGAATATTTATAATTATAAAAATTTTATTTGAAATAATAAAATTAATTTATCAATTACTACTACTACTACTATTATTATTATTATATATATATATAATCCTTGCCGGACTTAATCCAGGGGACGTCATTTACGTCCCCCTACTTTTGGGTTATTCAATTTTCCCTTTTTTTTTAATTATTAACTTTATAATAAAAATTCGTAATAAATAAAATATTAATTTTTAACACTTTTTACATTACTAAAACATATACTTATAATCTATATCTTACATAGCTCATACTAATAAAACTAATATTAAAAATTAATAATAAAAAATATAATATTTTAGAATTAATAAAATATTATTAATTATTTTATCTAACCAAAATTAATAAAATTATATTTTTCTATATTTTCAATAATGCTAACGTATCTACTTATACATATACTTAAATAACTATATATTAATAAAAATAATTCCAAAAATTATAAAAAAATTATTTTCACTTCAGAATAAAATAAACATATATTTTTAATAATTAACCAAACTATAAAAAATTAATAAAATTAATTTAATTAATTTTTTTTAAAAAAATGTGCACATATTGGTTACTATTCACGTGAACAGTATCAGGGCACTATTCATCATCTTGAACCTTGGTTTTGATCCGATTTTCCATTGTTTCACACGCCCAAATTCATTCTAATTTATTCCTAAACATTTATACATGATATTTCTATACATATAACAACTTAAATCATCAAAACTCCTCCTTAAATTACAATTTTCGGATTAAACAAATATAACTCAAGTTTAAGAGCTCTTACCTTCTTGGAGCTATTTAAACAAGATTTGAAGCTTGCTTTGGGTTGTTTTATGATCCTAAGATCATTAGGAGTTAGTTTAAACCAAAGTTTTTAACAAATAACAAATTAAAGTAACTTAACTTACCTTGAAGAATTTGAAACCGAGCTTATGAGTGTTTAAAAATCGTTTTCTGGGTTGGTTCGACTCCTAATAGGTTATAGTTGTATTCTGGAAAGTTTGAGGGTCTGTTTGTTTGGCTTTTTCTGATAGATACAGACACTTTTTTAAAACTTTTTTTAACAAATTATTTATCAAGAAATAGATATAGATAAAAAAAATTGGCAGTTCTCATCAAAAGATCAAATAGATCAAATATAGATAAAATATAAAAGCAAATCGGATATATTTATACATATAATTTTGAAAAAGATACAGATACAGATGAAAAACAGACTATCCAAACAGACCCTGAAAGAGTTTGGAGTTCGTTTGCCTTTCCATTTAAATTCGTTAAAGTATAATATATATATATATATATAAACGAATGCAATTCTTCGGTCGTGTTTCTTGCTCAGATTTGGAACGAATGGCTCCTGTTTGTGTTCATTCATTTCCTTGTTTAATTATCATTAATATGGGGGTGATTTGGCCGGTTGGTATTGGCTTAGGTTAGATATATATTGACTTCAATGTAAATTATTGAGAGAAATCCGGCTCACATACTTTAAGAGAATCCCAGCCCTTCAAAATATATATCACGTCTCTTGCAAGTTGTTTTTGCACTTGTATATTAGTTATATATATATATATATATATTAGTTAGTTGATAATTATTTTAGGTTTAGGATATATATAAATAAAAAAATAAAGATAAGATAATAAATTTATAACCGTATAAGATGGGAGTAAAAATATAAATTTGTGAAAAAAATCAATTTTGCGGGTTTAAGTGATACGTATGTTAAATATTGATTTGGTAATATTTTTAGATGAGAAGTTCCATATTCGCGTTATTAAATATTCTGAACACTATGCTATATATAGAATTTCTATTAAAGATTTGTATATATGTGTTTAAATTTTCGCTTTTTCTTAGAACCTAACCGCGTCCAGAGGAGTTGAATTCCAAAACAAACTCATACGTAATACGAAACAAAACTAAAACAAAGGAAAAAAAAATGCAAGTGAGTTAGAATATATGGAAATATAAAAATAAAAAGAAAGTGATATATTTATAACCAATAAATATGTAAGGAGTGAGAAAAAATATAAATTATCGAAAAAAATTAATTTTATGGATCTAAATGACACGTATGATAAATACTGATTTGATAATATTTTTGGATAAAACTGTACATATTGACGATATTAAATATTCTGAATATGATAGTATACATAGAATCTTTAGTTTAATACTTTCACTTTTCAGTTTTTATACCTGCTATCATAAATTATATTTTATTTGTTTAAAAGTTTTGTTTAATGGTATTTTGATAAATTAATAATTATATTGCCCTTAATTTGACTTTATTATAAATTTTTAAGATTTGAAATTACATATGAAATCATTTCTATTTATAAATTTATTCTAGACTTTTTATTATATTAGGAATTTAATTTTAATTTTATATTTGTTACTCAGTTCTTTTTACTAATTATAAATTATTAGATTAGATCAGACTTTTAGTTTTTATAGACTCAGAATTATTTAACTTGAATGTTTTAATATATATATATATATATATATTTTACATTAAAACTTAAGTTCGTAAATATTACAACCCGAATACTACAAGCCGTATCAGGATACTTGCTCAATTATCGAACCGGAGTATTTAAGACTACTTTTCTCTCTCTTATCCTCAAACAGTAAGACTCTAACCCTAATTTCTTATTTTCTTTCTCAGTTCTCTCGTTTATCCTCTCTGTTCTAGGGTTGTTCTAACTCTAATTGTTTTGCAGGTGTCTCAGAATGAACACTGTGGCTATTCGAGGAAGCCACCAACTCCTCACAAGGTTTTTCTTGTAACTGGGAATGTCCCCTATTCCATTTCACTGTTGTATTTATACATGTACAGTAGATGGTACTACTTTGATCTATGACAGCTGTTACAATAGATTCAACTGTTACAAATCTATGTTTTATTTTGCGAATACATGTATCTATTCTGTGTAATCTTTAAGCCACTTGGGTTTTTCCCTTAATCTGGTCTGTCCAGCTGTAAATCCTTGCTGTACTGTTGTGGATCTGAGCTGTTCTTGTTCAGATCTGTGCTGTCTTTGTTGGCTCAGTGTGGATCTGAGCTATTCCTCTGATATTGGATGTTGTTGAACGTATTCTCTTTGTTCGGTTGTAACATCTTTCTCCCCTTCTGGAAAAACGACCTTGTCCTCAAGGTCGAAGTGGGGATATATCCGTTGAAAACTTGAAAAATCCTCCCAAGTAGCATCTTCTAAGGGTAACCCATCCCACTGTACTAAAATATGAGCCACCTCTGAACCATGTCGTAAAATGGTTCGTGTGTCCACAATACACAGAGGTTTAATGAGGGGGTGATTGTCAAAAAATTCTGTTGGCAAAGGTAGAGCAGTGTCAACTGATCCCTTAGCCAAACGTAAACGAGATACATGAAAAACATCATGTATTCGAGCAGTGTGGGGTAGTTCCAATTGATAAGCACAGTGTCCTATTCGTTTAATAATACGAAATGGACCATAAAACCTCTGTGATAATTTGTGATGATCATGTCCTGAGACTGAAGTTTGCTTATAGGGTTTTAGTCTGACATAAACCCAATCCCCTATAGCAAAAGTGACTTCAGTACGATGTTTATCCGCACAATTCTTCATTCTTTGTTGAGAAACTTTAAGATTGTTCTGTAATGTGGCTAGAATCTGGTCTCTAGTAAGCAGTTCCATGTCAATGGCTTCTAAAGAAGAATGGCCTCTGACATACATGGGAACAGTAGGTGGTTTCCTTCCATAGACTGCTTCAAAAGGAGTTAGAGAAGCACCTTCATGTTCTGATGTATTATAAGAAAATTCATCCCATGGTAAAAATTTATACCATTGAGAGGGCACATCCATCACAAAACATCTCAAATATTGTTAAATTGTTCTATTTAAAACTTCAGTTTGCCCATCAGACTGAGGATGATAGGCTGAACTATAAGATAATTTGGTGCCACTAAAACGAAATAAATCTTTCCAAAAATTGCTCATGAATATAGGATCTCTATCTGAAACAATGGTTCGTGGAAAACCATGTAATTTAACCACCAATTGTATAAACAATTGAGCCACCTTAGTAGCTGAAAAATTGGCATCCAAAGCTCCCAGATGGCAATACTTAGACAACCTGTCCACCACAACAAGAATAACAGAAAATCCATTGGATTTAGGAAGACAAGTAATAAAGTCTATTGATATATCCTCCCAAATTTGCTCGGGTATTGGCAATGGTTGCAATAACCCAGCAGGTTTTTGGGTAGAATACTTGGTTTGCTGACAAACCGCACAATCTTGTACAAATAACTCAACATCATGTTTCATCCCAGAGCAATAAAATTGAGCTGCTATTCTTTTATAAGTCTTCAGAATACCAAAATGGCCAGATACTGGAGTTGAATGAAATTCCAGTAAAAGAGAAGGAATTATCCTAGAAGTAGGAACCAAAAATAGTCGGCCTTTGGTATATAATAACCCCTGATGCCACTTAATGGGCCACTTCAACTGTTGACCCTGATCAGCTTCTGTATGATCTCAATAAATGCTGGAATTTGGGTATATTCCTGTTTGATAGTATCCGCAATATGTAATAAGGGAAATGATGTAGCCAAATGCATAAGAATACTATCATATTGACGAGACAAAGCATCAGCTACAATATTGTCTTGTCCTGATTTGTATATGATAGTATAATCATACCCTAGAAGCTTAGTTAAGTACTTGTGCTGTTCAGGAGTAGAAATAACCTGGGTGAGAGCTCTTTAAGGCTTCGATGATCAGTCTAATAACAAAGTGTGCCCCAAGTAAATATTGTCTCCATTTCTTGACTGCCTCTACCACTCCAAATAGTTCACGAACATATGCTGATGCTTTAGTCATATGAGTGGGCAATTTCTTACTAAAATAAGAAATTGGTCTATCATCCTGTAACAAAACTGCACCAATACCTGATCCTGAAGCATCTGTTTCCACTATGAACTGTTTAGAAAAATCTGGGAGAATCAGTATTGGGCTGTGACTAAAGCCTGTTTAAGAGAATCAAAAGCAGATTGAGCCTCCAAGACCAGTGAAAAGCGTCTTTCTTTTAGTTTCTGTCAAAGGACTGGCAATTGAAGCATAAGCTTTAATAAATTTTCTGTAATAGCCTGAAAGCCCTAAGAAGGCTCGTAACTACTTCAAAGAAGTAGGAACTATCTTGAACGGCTGCCACCTTTGCTGGATCAGGTTGTACCCCCTGAATAGACACAATATGTCCCAGATATTCAATAATAGTCTGACCAAAGGCACATTTAGATTTTTTTAGAAAAAGAGTGTTTGCTTGCAGAGTAGCAAATACTGTTTCTAAATGTGCAATATGGTCCTCCAAAGACCTGCTGTAAACAAGAATGTCATAAAAAAAAACAATTAGAAATTTTCGTAAGAAAGGCTTGAAAATGGCATTCATCATAGATTGAAAAGTGGCCGGAGCATTGCTAAGGCCAAAAGGCATCACAAGGAACTCATAGTGTCCTTCGTGAGTGCGAAAAGCAGTCTTTGCAACATCAGATGGAGCCATCCGAATTTGATGGTAACCAGCTCTTAAGTCCAACTTTGAAAATATCTCTGCCCCATGTAATTCATCAAGAAGTTCATCAATTGTGGGAATTGGAAATTCATCTTTGATTGTAACCTGATTGAGTGCCCTATAGTCCACATAGAAATGCCAAGATTCGTCTTTTTTCTTAACTGATAAGACTGGAGACAAAAAAGGACTAGTGCTACATTGAATAATTCCTTGGTCCATCATGTCCTGGACCTGTTTCTCAATTTCCTCTTTTTGGAAATGAGGATATCGATAAGGACGCACATTCACTGCATTAGTTCCATGAACTAGATGAATATGATGTTGAATGGAACGTAAGGGAGGCAAAGATGATGGTGGCTCAAATATCGATGAAAATCTGCCTAATAGTTCTTCAATGGAACTGTTGTTGGTGGTATTCAGTGAAATATTATCCATCTGAGCCACCAGAGAATAGCAAGATGCCACAGCTTGAACCTTAAAGAGCCGCCTTAATTGATGGTGGGAAATCAATTGTGCTGGAACAGATGGATCACCCACTAGGGTAATCTGAGATCCCATATGAGAAAAAGTCATAATGAGATCAGTGTAATCAATAGTGACTGGTCCCAAACCTGTAGCCACTGAACTCCAAACCACTTCTGCTCCTTGAATGTCCAAGATATAAAAAGTATCTTGAAAATTAAAGCCCTGTATATTCATTGGTACCATATTACATTGTCCCTGACATTTAAGCTTTTGACCATTACCTAACATGACATGAAATTGTGATGTTGGAATTATGTAAGGCCTAAATGATTTGCAACTCTACTATGCATAAAATTGTGAGTACTACCAGAATCAACTAGTACAACAATTTTACGAGAATTGATAGTGCCTTGAAATCTAAGTGTTCTAGGAAACATGTCCCCATTCAAGGCATGATAGCTAATGGTACACTGCATATCAGTTTCCTCATGTGAGTTCGAACAATTCTGTACCTCATCATCATCTTGAACCTCTGATAAAAGTAAAAGAAACTTTGCCTTACATTTGTGAAATCTATGAAATTTTTCATCACAGTTATAACAGAGACCCTTGTCTCTTCGAGCTTGCATTTCTGCAGGGGTTAATTTTTTTATGGGTAAGGAATTATTAGTAGAGGTAGACATAGAACCTGCTGAAGGGGATGTGTTTGGAATTTGTGGTTTTGAAAACTGTAATGGTGGGGAAGTGTATGAAGAATTGGGTTTAAAGGGTTTAAAAAGTCTCCTTGAGTTTGTCTTCATGCATCCTGGCTAACCATATAGCATCCATTAAATCTCTAGGTCTAGAAATTTGAACTTCTCGCTTTAAGGTTGGAATCAATCCTGAAATGAAACAACTAATAAGAAATGATTCAGATAATCTAAATGTACGGTTAGAAAGATCCTCAAACTATGATTGATAATGTGAAACAGAAGAAGTTTGAGTCAGTTTAGCCAGCATGCCCTGAACGTCCTCATACCCAGATGGTCCGAATCTTTTTTGAAGGGCTTCTGTAAATTTAGGCCAAGAGCTAAGTTGTTTATTTAAAAACATCCACTTATACCAATTTAAGGCATCACCTTCCAAAGCAAAAGAGGCAATAGTAATCCTCTGTTCATCAGGAATTTGATGAAAAACAAAAAATTGATCAACCTTAAAAAGCCACCCTAACACATCATCTCCTGAAAATTTCGGAATTTCAGTTTGATACCTTTCAACAAATTCTTACACTGATTATTATGGTTGGAAAATGATGAATCTTGATCATGAGGACTACCATGATGGACTCCAGACAGGTTCTGATTGATTTCTAATTTTTCAATTTTATCATTCATTTTGCTTAAACTGTCTTGAATTGCAAGCAATGTCTGTTTCATGACATCCATTTCATCCACGGATTCATGCGAGCGGGTTACCGGAGCCATGAATGGAAAAGTTCGAACGGGAGCACCAAATATTACAACCCGAATACTACAACCGTATCAGGATACTTGCTCACTTATCGACCCGGAGTATTTAAGGCTACTTTTCTCTCTCTTATCCTCAAACAGTAAGACTCTAACCCTAATTTCTTATTTTCTTCTAAGTTCTCTCGTTTATTCCCTCTGTTCTAGGTTTGTTCTTACTCTAATTGTTTTGCAGGTGTTTCAGAATGGACACTGTGGCTATTCGAGGAAGCCACCAACTCCTCACAAGGTTTTTTCTTGTAACTGGGGATATCCCCTATTCCATTTCACTGTTGTATTTATACATGTACAGTAGATAGTACTACTTTGATCTATGACAGCTGTTACAATAGATTCAACTGTTACAAATCTATGTTTTATTTTGCGAATACATGTATCTATTCTGTGTAATCTTTAAGCCACTTGGGTTTTTCCCTTGATCTGGTCTGTCCAGCTGTAAATCCTTGCTGTACTGTTGTGGATCTGAGCTGTTCTTGTTCAGATCTGTGCTGTCTTTGTTGGCTCAGTGTGGATCTGAGCTATTCCTCTGATGTTGGATGTTGTTGAACGTATTCTCTTTGTTCGGTTGTAACAGTAAATATTAAATATTTTTTTTATTCTTTATTATGAACTTTTATAGTCTTAGTGATAAAGATTCTTTATTCTAATTTGTTCATACTTAAAAAATTTAAATCGTGAAAAATTTGGAATGATTTCTAATATTTTTGTTATGGTTCTTTTATGATTCTATATTTTATTTTTATATATTTATTATAACCGGGTTACGTAAAATCAAGGGGATTACAAGTACAACCTAATTCACTTTTGTTGCTTCTTTATGTGTCGATGAAAGACTGTTTGGGGAACATAGGTGTCGTGTGAAGCCAAAGAAGGATCCCACCAAGAAAGCCCAAAAACCTTAGATTCTGTAGATATCTTGGAGAAATAGAGGAAAATTGATACAAGGCGGTGCTAGGATTCTATTTATTTATTATTCCTTTATTTGTATCTTGTGTGCCTTTTAACAGTTCGTGTTGTGCAATGATATTTGCTAAGGTGATAATTCCCTGTGACGGTAATGCACACCAAACTATCGTTTAGTGTAAAAAATAAGCAATTTTACCACGAAGATTCTTACGAACAGACTTGCAATTTAAAGTAGAGTTTTCTATTTAATTAGAATGTCCATATTCCTGCTGTTATAATAATTTCATAGAAAATACCTCACTAGACAATTTCTATGAATTTTGAACAGGCAACTCCAGAAAGATTCCTATGAATGACCATACTCTGTTGTAATAATTTCACAGAAAATACATATTTCACTGGAGGCATTACTTCTCCTTGTAGACTTTTTGGTGGGAATTCTGATTTTTCCCCCCTTCTCGCTAGGATTCTAACCTAATTCATCCACTAGTGAGACCAGTCATAATGTCATTAGCATACAAGATATTGGCTTATAATCATTGGCTGTTTTGATAACTCAACGAAGGTTTTTTTTTCCCCCATAGCTTCATTCCTCCATAGTCTATTAAAAATAAACACTTTTATTTATTTTAATAGTTAGATACTTAATCATAAAAGTTCCAGGAAATTTCATGTTGGTTTCTAGCCAATATTTTGCTATGACCGACTATTCCTCAACAAAACGTATCTTTATTGAGGTCGACCAGTGGGACAAAATTGGCTTCAAATGCAATTATCTCATTGTTGACCTTTTCCCTAGAAATTTTCTTTTCCCAACAAGTTTCGGAATTATATGTAAAAAAACTCATCATGTCCATGGTCCATAAATAAGATTTATAAGTTCTAACATTAATAGGATTTTCACTGAAGTTTAATGATCTGGTGTTGCTCATGGGGTATTTCCTAGCAAGAAATCAGAGAATCCGTTCCTCTCAAATGAAGATTTTTGCTTGGGCTTGAAAAATAAAAATACAAATTTAATGAGAAATATAAGCTAAAGATAAAGTTGAAATTAGTTTTTATTATCCATTTGAATCATCAACACCAACATTTAAATCATTACATTGTGTGTATACATTCCTTCAGTTCAGTTTAGTCTCTCGTATTACGCCGATCGATGAACAATTTTAATTACGAAAGACTAGAAACAATTATATTAATAAATTATGGCGAAAACTTTGTGCTAGTATATTGGGGTTTAATAGAACATAGGTATTATATTATATTTAATCATAGGTAAATGCAGTTTTTGGGAAGATTCCGATATTATCATCCCAAGTTGAAATAGAAAATAATTGCTTCTTAGAATTTTCTTCTATGTTATGCTTTTTTCATATTATTTAAAAGTAAATATGACTGGATTCTTATGATACATGCATTTGAGGGGGTTTGAAAAATAATGAAATAATGTAGTTTAATTTTTAGGATGTCAGAAAGAACATGGCACCATACCTATGACCGATCAAGTAGAGCATATGTTGAGGGGGTTAGGGATTTCGTTCAAGTAGCAGTGAAGTTTGCTAGAGAATCTGATGGTCATATCCGTTGTCCTTGTCGTGATTGTGTCAATGCACCCAATTGAGGTTATTCAACGTCATTTATTTCGGAGGGGTATGGTTTGGGGTTATGATAGGTGGATCTATCATGGTGAACTCCCGACATCCATGGATGAGTCAAATGTAGTTGGAGTGAATGTAAATAATGATGTACAAATCAATGACCAAACATTTGAGGATAATATGGACTATCAAATGTTGGAAGACATGGCTCGAGATGAAGATCACCATAATGATGATGATTCAGAGAGTGAAGAGATTGGTGGTGAAGTTGATTCCAATGATTGGAGTAGTTTATTTGAAGATGCAAAGCGTGAAGTATACCCTGGATGTTCGAACTTTTCTCTTCTTTCTGCGGTTATTCAGATGATGAACTTGAAGGTAGATGGCCAACAATCCATTAAGAGTTTTAATGCTTGGTTATCTTTTGTCAAAAGCATATTACCTCAAGGCGAGAGATTGCCATCTTCTTACTACAAGGCATGACAGATGTTACGCACCTTAGGAATGGATGCAAACTTGATTGATGCATGTCGGAATGATTGTGTATTATTTAGGAAAGAGTATGAGAACCTTGATTATTGCCCAAGGTGTAATGAATGTAGGTGGAAACCTAGGAATGGCAGACAAAAAAAGAAGGTTGCAGTAAAGGTGTTAAGGCATTTTCCTTTGATTCCACTCCTTCAACGCATGTTTTTATGTAAAAAGACAGCACCAGATATGAGATGGCATAGTAAAGGGCATGTTACAGAGGATAACATTTTAAGACACCCTTCTGACTCTCTTGCATGGAAGACCTTGGACAATAAGTTTCCAGAATTCGGAAAGGAGGTTCGGAATGTGCGTTTGGGTATTGCTACCGATGGTTTCAACCCCTTTGGCAATTTAAGTACTACGTATAGTATATGGCCAATAATTGTGTTTATCTATAATATTCCTCCTTGGAAATGCATGAAAGAGCCATATTTATTAATGTCTTTACTTATTCCAGGGCCAAGATCACCGGGAAAGGATATCGATGTCTTCTTCCAGCCTTTAATTGATGAGTTGAAGCAGTTATGGTCATATGGGTTTCTGACATTTGATGTTGTTGCAAAACAATCTTTTTGTTTACGAGCAGCAGTATTGTGGACAATTCATGATTTTCCAGCATATGGTGATGTATCGGGATGGAATACTAAAGGGTACAAAGCTTGTCCAGTTTGTAATGTGGATGTGACTAGTGGACACTCTCAAAGTAAATTTCATTACATCGGGCATAGATGGTTTCTACCTTTGTCTCATTGTTTACGTCGTGAATCCATGAAATTTAATGGATTTGTAGAGACAAGACCTCCTCTAAAGGAATTTTCAATGAATGACATTCTGCAACAACTGTCAGATTATGAAAATGTAGTACTTGGAAAGTCCACTGGGATGAGAAGGCGGCAAAATGATGATGGTACCAATTGGTGCAAGAAAAGCATTCTTTGGGAATTGCCATACTGGAAGGAATTAGAAGTTAGACATAACCTAGACGTAATGCACATAGAAAAGAACATATGCAATACCTTGGTTGGCACACTACTAAATATTAAGGGTAAGTCTAAAGACACTGAAAAGGCTAGAAGGACACTACAAGAGATGGGGATTCAACCTGAGTTGCATCTTACTAATCAAGGGGGTCGAACTGTTAAGCCACCAGCACGATTTACATTGCCCTTACAACATATAAGAGAGGTTTGTCGCTTAATAAAAGAAGTAAAACTTTCATATGGGTATGCTTCCAATATTGCATCATGTCTAAGTCAATCAGAGGCAACAATCAAGGGTTTAAAGAGTCACGATTGCCATGTTTTACTTCAACGTATTCTTCCAATCGTTTTACGTGGGTTTCTTCGTGATGAAATTTATGATGTAGTCTGCAAAATATCTCGATTGTTTAGAGAGCTTTGTGCAAAAGAATTGAGGGTGGACATCTTGAAATCAATGGAGAAAAGCATAGTTATAACATTATGTAAACTTGAAATGATCTTTCCACCGGGCTTCTTTGACATCATGATACATCTAATGGTGCATTTACCTGGAGAAGCCCGTATTCGCGGTCCAGTGCAGTATAGGTGGATGTACCCAGTAGAGCGGTACTTAGGTGTTCTTAAAGGGAAAGTTGGTAATAAAGCTAGGCCAGAGGGTTCCATCACAGAAGCTTATGTTGTACGAGAAAGTATCCTATTTTAGATACTGTATGTTTCATATGCAAATTGACATATATATGCAAGTGAGAATGGAATAGTGAGTTTATAACCCTCATTGTTGAGTCGTTTTGTTATGTCTTTTGTTTCTTTTGTGTAGGTATTGTCGTTGTGTGTTATCTCAAAGGCAAGATACACAAGTGGGTCAGAGTCGTTTGTTGTTTTTGTTTGAGTCTGAGTCTTCTTAAAATCGAGTCAATGGAGGGTTAAAATCGCTAAACTAATTCCTACTGCTTTATATATTTTGGAGTTGCACGGAAAATCAGTTAAGTAAGTTAAAGAGACATTAAAGTTTTCAAAATCTTAAAATCAAAACATGAACAAATGATTTTCAAGAAAAGAATGAAATCAATGAAACTCAAATATCAAAATGTTTCTTGTAAAGAAAATGAAAAGAAAATTTTCAAATATAAGTGATCAAGGAAAAAATGATTCAAAATCCTAATATGTTTTCTGAAATCAAAGATAATGAAAAATATCCAATAGAACTTCAAAATCCTTTTGACAATAATCATATACAACAAGAATTTGAAATTTATATATGTTTTCCAAATAATTCAAAATGAAGAAGTATAAGAACAAAATTTAAAGAAAATGCTCAAAGTGTGCAACAGAAGCGTAATGGAACCATAAAGATTAAGTAAAAGTCTTAAAATAATAAAAGGTTTTTAAGATAACAAAGTTTAAAAAAGATATGATATGTTTCCTATCAACAAAAGTTAAGTGAATTTCGAGGACGAAATTCTTGTAAGGTGGGAAGAATGAAATACCCCAAATCTTCACCTAGATTAGAAATTGAGTTTAAATAGATTAAATGAATCAAATGAATTATAGGATTTAATTAGACAAGTTGGCTTAATCTAATTGGCTAATAATTAAGTTGGTTTTGAGATTTGAAATTCCTAAAATCCATAAATGTGTTCTAAAAATGTTTAGAGGATTCCTAAACTCTTGATTCTTAGCCTAAACACTAATTCCTAAATCTCAGTAAAATTTGAGTTCATTTGCTTGAATAAAAATATCAGTTCTTAAACCCGAACTTAAATTAAATATCTTGTATCCAAATTAAATACCTAAATTAAGTTCTTATTTTAAGATTTTAATTTATAACATATCGGTTCAGAAATCATCTTTTAAATACTTCTGGAACTATAGATATTGATCTGATAGTTCTAAACCTATATCCTATTTTTATTTTGTCCAAATTTAACTTTACCCTTTCCTTTTTTTTCTATTTGTTTTGTCTACCCTTTTCTTCTTCCTCATTTTCGTTTCCCTTTTCTTTCTTCTTCTCCTCATCTCTTCTTCTCTCTTTCTTTTTGCTTTCTCTAAAAATCAAATTCAAGAAGATAAATTAAGGATAGGAAACAAGATAGAAAGAGGAGATCAAGTAGAATTAGCTTCAACAAGAAGAAGAAGAAGAAGGAATTGCATGAGTAGGCTCAAAAAGCTAAGTTTTCGTTTTCTATATCTCCTTGTTTTTACTTGTTATTTACATTTGTAATTGATGAATTAATGTTGAATTGGGTTGAGAGTGCTGTCTATTTATGTATTTGTTGATATATGCTTATTGGAGGTCGGATTGTAAAAGAGGAAGAAAATGATGAATAGTAGTTGTGATGGTTTGATTGTTGTTTGAAGTTGTTGGTGGAAGATTGAAGTGTTAGGAGTTGTTAATAGAGTTTATTTGATGTTAGAATTGATATAGAAAGTTTAGTAGAAGATTTGAAGAAGTTTTGATAAAAGGAAAGTGTAAAAAACCTCTTTTCGCAAACTTGTTCTGTCGTCAACGCCGCCTCCTGGAGTTTCTACGCTGCTGGCTTTGAGGCGGTGTTGAAGGGAACAGAATGCATTTTCTTAAAGCTGCCTTCAAGGCTACCGGTGTTGAACCTTTAAGCTGCCGGCTTTGAAATTTACGCCGCTAGCTTTTAAAAGCCGGTGTTCGTTTTACTCAGTGCCCTGTTTCGCAGACTCTTCGTATTTTGGCCATAACTTTTTCATACGACCTCCAATTAAGGTGATTAAAGTTGATATAAAAAGATTAAAAAGAGATCTACAACTTTCATATTTTGAGTTTTTACAAATTCGAAACGTATTGATGCTTAAATTTTGATTCTTTCCGACTGTTGTGTTTTCCTAAACAAAATTAAAACTTGTTTTTTATTTCTAAATGTTTATTGTTAAGTGTCAATGGATCTTTTTGAGTTAAAATGAGATAGCTAAGTGATGTTTGATGTGTTATGTTGATAGATTGATTTAATTAAGCATGATTTAGATAGATTTATAAATTCAACAAATAATTGAATTTCCAGGAGTATTAAACTAAAAGTAGTTATGTTGTATATAAGATTTCCATTGCTTGATTTATGATGTTGTGATGACTTAGTGAAACTAAATGATCTTGGTAAGTATATAAATGATGAGTTATGTATTTTTTATGAATTTTATTTGAATTTCCTTCATGCTAAGTTTAAGATTTGTTTATTATTTGTTCTTATGATTAGTTATTGAACTTAAATGAACTTAGTTAACAAACTTAAGTTCAACTTGATTAAATAGACTTGAATGAGTTAAAATGAATTAGATTGATTTAGTTTAACCATCTTTGACTTAGTTTTTGAACTAAATGATTAAGGTTAATTAATTTAGCTAAGTTTAAGTTAAGGTGAGTTCAAGTTGACATAGATCCTACATGTATAATGAATTAGTAATGAATCTAAGTTCAACTTGACTAAATAAGCTTGAATTAGTTAAAATGAATTAGATTACTTAAGTTAATCAACTTGAACTAGTTTTAGATTAAATGACTACTTGTAATCAATTTGGCTAAGGTTAAGCTAAAATAGGTTAATAGCTAATAATTAGCTTAGATGAATGTGTTATGATGATATTTGAATAACATGAGCAATATATTGTTTCAAATGTTTATTTGCTTTGAATATGAATGTTTCTATGTATGAATGCTTTATATATGCTATGTTTTGTGATAAGAAACTATAATTAAAGTGAAAAGAATTACTTTGACAGACAAAGGAGAACTGTCCATATTTTGGCGGGGCGATATTCGCAGCCATAGTGGGGTTCCACATTAGTGTCTAATCAAATATAATTTAATAAAATGAGTTTGAGATGAATGGATAAATAGCTTTAAGTTCTTATATGATTTTGATGAAGTGGATGATTAGTTTAGTTTAGTTTCTTATATGAGTTCTTTCATTTAACAGTGATGGATATCTAACATATCTTCTGAGATAGCTTCTGCCTCTGTTTGGATTTCATATTCAAGGTACGTAGTAACTTGCGTGTTGGATGTTAGGATAGGCATCTAAAATAAATTAAGAACTTAAACTTGACTTAATAATTGATTAGTGTTGATTGTCTTTTACGCCGTTGAATTTGGTTCGGAGAGCGGCACCTTGCTCAGATTCGGGGCATGGTACTGTTTCATTATTGGATAGATTTATCTAGGAGATATAAGTATCCGAGCTACTTATATCAACCCCTGAGCGTCGTGATACGTTACTCAGGATCCCCTAGTATTACGGGCTATGCCGAAAGGTGGGGTTGCCTGGTCTGTATGAACAGTAGGGACCACTCAGGCAGGCGGACGTGATACTAGATTCTTGATGCCCGGAGTTTGAATACTCCCGTGTTGATTTGTTTATTTTAATGAAAAGATAATAACTTGTGATTGTCGCATCTGCATTTAGTTAAGCTCGTATGTCACTCCGTATGTGATTGTGTTACTGTATACTGGGTTTCGGCTCATCCTTGTTGTTGTTATTCTTTTTACAGGTATTGTTGTTGATGATGATGATGAGATGATGACGATAAGATGATGACTTGATGATGATGTGGAGGTTGTTGATGTTGTTGTTCTTATTATTGTTGTTGATGTTGATGAGAATGTTGATGGTGATGATGATTGATGTGATGATGTTTGTCCCGGGTTTTAGGCGATTCTGAAGATATGGGAGAATGAGTGAAGTGTGATAGGATCGAGATATTACTTGTATTTTGTTTCTTCTTTTGTTTTGTTTTGTAAGAGGACTGGATATATTTATAAATTGTATTTTCTTTTAAGGGCTTGTTAATGCCTAATTGATTGTAAATGATTATGTACCCCTAAGAGTAGATCATAAAGTGTTTTTATAAAGTTAGTTTCTTAGAAAACTGGTTTGCTCTATAGGGAGTAGAAGTTTATAATTTGTTTTATAAAATTTGATTTTCCGCTACCGAATCCAGTTATTTAGAAATCTAACTAAACAATTTCATAAATTCTAAAATTGGTTTAGCAATGTTCAATATAAACACCTTCTTTTAAGACAACCTTACGTATAATTCGTAAGAGTTATATGTGGTTGGGAACTTGGTGTGCTTAATTTAAGAATTGAGCATATCGGGTCTTTACAGAAGCAAACACAAATTCTCTCATTTTTTTCGCTATCTAAAATAGTATCATGTTTCAATTGATATCAGAGCCATACGATCCATCCACTATGGCTGACTTAGATTCGGAGCTTGAAGAGATAAAAAAGTTATTCATCAAATCTTTGACACTGGGAAGAGCAAAAAGTAAGATTAAAACCAGTAATTGTCACACCACCATAGGATGCCCTAGAAGTATGATGCGTTATGTATCAGACTAAAGCCACAGGCACGGTATTAAACTATCTGAGACTTCTAGAGAGATACATACATATCACACTTGTAGAATACTCCATGGCATGGACAGTTATACATGATCGAAAGTTGTTTAGAATAAGAAAAACTAAATACATATAAGATACAAACAAGAATTACACTTCATGGAACTTCTACTAAGTCCTAACTATTACATCATACTTTTTTTTTCCTATCACCAATCTCGAAGCATCTTCACTTAAAACTTCAAATCTCTCTTTATCCCATAATTGTTCTTCATATTCTTTTGATTCCTTAAAACTTCAAATCTCTCTTTATCCCATAATTATTCTTCATATTCTTTTGATTCCTGAAATCAAATAACCAAAAGGAGTATGAGCTCAACTAGCTCAGTGAATGACTCGATCTTAAAACATTTCAAGTAATACAAACAAGTTTAATTATCAAACATATGCAATGCTACACTCATTCATATGGAAATGCATAATTTAGATGACTGGAATCTAAACCAATGAAGATTAGGGGGTTGAAGGACTCATTCAAGTCATTTAGGCCCAGAAGAATATGAGAACTAAGGAAGGGAGTACTCTCTCAACTCATTGTCATTTGAAAATATATACATGTTTAACATAACCTCAAACTTCTCCTTAATAATGTTTTAGAGGGAAGATTTCTCTTTAAACTCATTTGCTATTTATATAAATATAATCAACATAACTCCCACTTTGTTCAAAACCTTAAAGACTCCCTAAGTATTAATCCTTAAAGCCGACTCCAACACGGGTGACGTCCTTCGATGCCTGCTTAGTTCCCGTGAAGCTGAGCCCTACCGGATTCATTGGACTCTCAAAGACACTACTACAGAATCAGAATATCAATAAGTGACATGAATACCATGCTAATGCAAGGTATGCTATGATGTAATGTGTGTTCAGTTTATTTCATGATCGGATAAGGTTTATATCACATTACTTGGCGATTGATCAATTTCTAAACAATCCACAATATTAATATAATTCAAGCAATTTTAACTTTTGTTATTAAAGTCTTTCAATCATTCAATCACTATACAACATGCATTGTACCCATCTCCATATACAATCAATTATTGTTATAATTTTGTCTTGTGCTACTATTTTACAATCACAATCAATGCAATAAGATAAGAGTCACTCACCTGATATATGGGTTAAGTCATAGAAATCTTCTAGTAAATCCACGTATTGATTCGTGTTTGTTTCTCCTATTAACTGAAATGAATATTATTCAAAGTTTTCATTTTCCATATTAATCTACACATAACTTCTTTATTAACTCATTATTCACTAAGTCTATTAACTTAAATTGTATTTAGATCTATTTCATTGGCTTAATCTTATTTACTATTAATTAGTTAATCCTTTACACAAAACATGCATTGACACTTATGTTTAAGGCTATACGCAAACATACATATATATCTATCAAAACACATTCAACAATAGAACACTTCATACTCACATGCTTAGTGCTTCCTTCCATAACATATCGCATCTTATTCATGTTCATCAAATTCATTTTTCTAGAAACTCATATTTAGAATAGCTAATTTTCTTTAATAACTAGGAACTAATACACTATGATTACATCTAAGCTATTTACAAGTTAAATTTGTATTAACTTAACTTAGCCAAGTTGGTTAGACTTAGTTATTTTATTTCATTTTAGTTTACTAGAGTTCATTAAGTCAATGTGAATATAAATTTATTAGTTAAACCTATTCTAACTTTAACTTCATCAAATTGATTAAAATTAATCATTTATTTCATTTACTAAATCATATTCAATCATCTCATTAAATCATTCTTATATGCCTTATGGAACCCTAATTAGGCTCTTTTATTTTAGTTCCTTAAGTTTCATGAACCAAACTTAAACTTAGGTTTATTAATTAAGTTGTTTTAAACTTAAAACCTGTTTTAGATCTAATTAGTTATTAATTCTATTGAATTAATTAGCTCATTCTTATTTATATAAAACTAACACATCATATTATGTAATATTTGTTTATTATTTTTTTAAGGCAGAACAGTGTGCTCGACCTTCTGCATAGTACACACTGAGAGATGCGACTAAAGGGTGAAACAGCCATGGAAACGCCCCCGTTTGGGTATGCATGGGCACAAGCATAACCCGTGCTACCCTTGCGTTCGTTGTCACGAATTTCCTTCTTCTTTTTTACATCTTTAACATATTTTTAACACATCCAACATCAACTATAACACAATACAAGCAACACATAACACATAAACACAACTTTCAATACCTCTAATCCTACTTCATTCCATCAAAACATATCCAACTTCATCATCAAATCCCAAATTCATATATACATAAACTACTTATGTTTTTAACTTTCACACTCAAAACTTCCTCCTTCACAAATTTTATCACAAACCTAACTTCTCCCTAATTTTAACTCATCATCTACATGAGCAAACAATCATCAAACAAAGGAAAAAGAAGAACTTACTTGTTTTAAGAAAACTTCAAGCATCCAAACTTCATTACTACCATTACTTTTAGTTAATGAAACTCTTCCATGCTTGATCTACAACTTTTATCTTGTTTCTATCTTCAACCTTTCTTTTAATCTTTTCTTAAACTTAAGATTTTGTAGAGGAAAATTGAGAAAAGAAAGAAAATGGAGAGAGGAAGAAAAAGGAGAAACGAAACTGGTGGAAACAAGGACGGAAAAAGAAGAGAAGGAAATTATGGTAGCCCCCTCCCCAAAAGTCAAAGGAAATAAAAATATATAGGATAACTTTAAGGATAACCATGGGTAAAAGATTTGTGTATTATCCTTTAAGATGGTTTTCTTAAGTATAAAAAAAAAAAAAAAATTTGGAACAAGATTTTAGAATTTATAACATAAAAATTATTAGCTAGTAATAAAAATTTAGTTTTGAAATTTAACTTTGTAAAAACTTGATATTTAGTTTGAATTTAAGATTAAAACTAATATTTTTGAATAAGTAAATGAATTCAAAACTTTTAGGGATTTAGAAAATGGGATTTAGACTAAAGCTCAAAGGTTTGTAACTTTAGAAAACACTCAAATCATATGTTTGGATGTTTAGAGAAATAAAATTAGGGCAAAGAAGTTTAAATAAATAGTTGAAAAAGATTGAATGATTTGATTTATTGAAAAACATTATTGTAACAAATATATAATTTAAAAGAACATTTAAAGTCTTAATTTTCAATTTAAATCTATTTACTAATTTATATCAATTTATCTAATCATATTATATAATTTACTTTAATTAATGAGAGGTTAGCTAAATCAAATTAGTTATTTAGATTAGACTTGGAATTTTAGAACATAAAACTAAGTTTTTGTTTTCAAATAGCTAAATAAAGTCTTTTATAAAATTTTAGGTAATTGAACTTTAGAAAATAGGTCAATATAAAATTGAAAGAAAAGGAGCTTAAGTAGAGAATCTATAAATATGATGAGGCAAATTGGTTTGTTGGAAAAGAAAATTGAAGAATATAGAGAAATAAAGAGGAATAGGATTTCAAATTGAAGAATTTGATTCATAAAATAGATAATAGAAACAATTGGATAAATGGAAAAAAATATTTGTAATCTCAATTTCAAGAAATTCATTTATTAAATTGCTTATGTTTATCTACCTAATTATACTCTATTGTTTAATTTACTTAGTTGAATTGAAATTATCTAAGTTTAATTTCTAAATTAAATTCAGATTTAATTAAATAAATATTAAATTATTCACATATTACAATAATCAATCAAAACAAATTAATTCTAGCTAAGGAAAAAAATTTGGGGTATTACAATAATGAAATTCCAAATGGAAACCAAGCAAAAGTAGCATGAAGAATTTGTTGAGCCGTTGCAGTTAAATGTGGCAATAGCTAGTGTAAACGATGTTGCGATTGCTGATGCCGGTACAGAAGACGTGGTGAATCAGTTTCAACCGATGTTTCTCTATGTCCTACATATTGATAGAAATTATTATTATGGAGGAGATTCCACATTCATTAATCTCGTTCAGATATGGAAGAAATTTAGGAACAACTCATTTGGGCTTTAGTAGGAATTATAATGAGAACATGATCCCCAAGTTCATAATGGTCAACGGTGCTTTGATGTGTGTCCTCATTCACACTGAAATGATCTAAATTTAAATTCTATTTAATTTTCATGTGTTTGTTTATTTATCTTAATTGTTGAATTAAATGAGCATGATGTTTATGATAGTTGTGTTGGTAATAGTTTAAATATGTTATTTTACATATGTAGTGAAATTAATATTTTTGTTTTATATGTATTAATGTGTGTGTAGTATAATTATTAATTGTGTCTTTTATACATTAAGGTGTTAAGTTAAGTTTAGATTTATAAAATCAACTTTGGTTTTGCTTAAGGTTAGTTGATAGGAATTCTTATTAGTTAAGCTAGTGATTAGGTCTAAATGAACCTTAAATGAGACCCAAATACACCCCAAATGCAAACTAAAGATGCATATGCCTTAAAAGTCAAATTAGAGATAGGTTTGAGACTTAAATTTGCTTAATTGGACTCCTTTTTGAGCAGCCCTCTCCTTTATACGAATTTTCCTTTTTCTTTCTTTCTTTTCTCTTCCTCTTTCATTTCAATTTCTAAGTTCAAGTCAAGAACAATATCAAGCTTTAAAAATCAAAGTTCTCTCCAAGACAAGGCATATACATGTGAGTTGATTTAAGTATGATTTTTGTTTTGTTTTCATTTCTTGTAGTGGTTATGTGAAATATTGGATGAAATGAGTTTAAATATTATCTAAATTGCTTGTTCATGCATTGAGATTAGCTAGGAATGTGTTTTGTGAGTGTGTGAGTTTGTTCATGTATTGTGGAGGTGATATGAAGTGTTGGGAGGAAATGAAGATAGTTTGTGTAGGAAAGTTGAGAATGAATCGAAGTGGAATTGGAAGTGATCAAATGTGTTGATTTCATGTTTTGAGTTGTTAGGATTGAATAGTGTAGATAGGAGTGAGTATATGAAGTTAAAAATGTGGTTGAAGAAGATTTAAAAGTGTTATAGGTTAGAAAATTGCGAAGTAGAAAAACAGGGGATTATGTTCTGTCGAATAGGTCTGTTTTGATCGTACGTAGGCATCTGGGAATTCAACGCTGCCGGCATAGAGGCAGCGTTGGAACCAAATTCTTTAACACCGCTTTAGAACACCGTCGGCTTTTATAATAAATTTTGCCAGCGTTTGTTCTTTAGAACGTACGCCGTCAATTTGAGAGTTTAAGCAGTCGGTGTAGGGTCAAAGGCTGCCAGCGTATCCATGTACGCTGCCGGTTTGTACCTCTCTAGAAGTTTTGGAAAATTTGGATTTGCATTCTGTGTGGGTATGAATCCGGATGCAACGATCACGTCCGTGTCGTGTGACTATCGCGCTACGCGTGACCTAGGGAAACAACACGTGATAGGATGATCAAGAGAGTTGTGTAGGGAGGAGGAGTAGGCAATCTCAATAGGCTCTAACACACGTGTGACAGGTAGGGAGCTAAATAGCATCAACCTCACTAGTACTATGTGTGTGTATGTTCTTGAGTAAATTAAATGTTTGATTCACCAAGACGGAAATCCGGCAGCACGACGGCGTTTGTCCAAGATTTCACCTCTCCAAATGAGGTAAGACTAAGGTATTTATAGAGAATCCAGCTGTCGATGTCGTCCGTCGGATGCGACAGACGACCAACGGCTAGGATGAGTCCCTCTCATTATGGATATGGTTGTGGGCTCCCTTATGGACCCAGGCCCATTGAGGCCTTCATAGTAATGTGTGTGAGCCAATTTGAGAAAGGTTGGAATTGGGCAGGCCAATTCCAACGGGCCCTACTCCAAGCCTTCCATGCCAAAACTCCCATGATCATCCCAATTGAATTGGGTTTAATTCTTTAAGCCCTGTCACATTAGCCCAAAGAGTTAAATCCAAATAAGAATTAGGCTCAAGGCCTTTGTAATCAAACTTGTACATCTACATTTTGCCCCCTGACCAAAGTCTTTCGAGCCATGTCGAAAGGATTTGGGCATTAATCAAGCCCTTTTCAAATGACAAAACTCTCATCCAGCGCATGTGTGCTAGCTGCACTGCTGCTTGGTGTGTTAATTTCTTAATGGCTTGCAATGTAGGAATCTGGTGCAACATTGTCAAATAAATCTCCTTCTTTAGGAACAAAGCCTGAGATACTCGACAAGCTGCAGCCTGTAACAAAGGCTCTTTGTCGTTTTCGAATCAACTTTCCAGTAATTGTTTGCATTTGAGAACTCTGTTGCACCCTATAGGAGTAGAATCTTGATAGAAGCTTATGACTATCTGGCCATGGCTTTCACGCCCTTGTTATTCACCGCATTGTTTTCGTTCGTTTGAGTGATCCTGTTCCTTTATTCCCAAAACAGTATGTTATGCTTGTGACATAAATCTTCCTCGCTTACTTTGCATGAATAGTTTATACTATCATAAATTGAGCCCGATTGAGCCTGTATCGATTTTTTGAATCTTCTTGCTCTTCTAATAAAGACTTTGCTTGAGTTGGGTCTTATGAAGCCCTCTACCATATCATCATTCATACTTGTCTCAATCGAATCAAAGTGAAGAGCAATATATATCATTCCTATAAGGTAGGGTATCGGAGCACTTCGGGCTTCTTGCAGAAAAATGATGTTGAACATTGATCTTCCATAAAATATAGTCCCATAATATGTAGATTATAACTTCCACCGTTGATGTTCGTTGGAGAAGATCATAGAACCTTCCCGTAAAACCCTAGAATGTATAATATGCTTTTTTTTCTTTTTCTTTTTTTTTTTTACCAAAAAAAGGAATTTTTACCAAAAAAGGAAACCTATCTAAATAATACCTAGAGCGAAAATAGATGAGCGGACAAGATTAATGCCACAGACGGCATATAAAAAAGATTATCCTATGAAAAGATATGACATGAAGAAAAGTTACTAAAAATAGTAAAAACGCGGTTTTAAAGACCTAAACGAAGGAATTTGACCGAAAACCGGCTTGGGTCATGAGCGAAGCTGATGAGTATTGCTCGTTGGGCCGTTTCCCTTCAGAATAGGGTCTCGGTTGGTAAAAATTCAAAATTCTCCAGAATTACAAAACTGCCATCTCGAAATCACGAAACTGCCATCGACACTATTTTTCCTTTTCTGCTAAAATATTTCTGAATAGGGCAGCCTTCTGTGGTGAAGCCTGTTGTTGAGCCATATCAGCAAACATATTGCTGCTGCTGTGTAATGCCAGCTGGGTACAGCAGTCTTGTTTTCCTCATTGGGATAGACACAATTGGCTATGTGTATGGTGCAACAGCAACCCACAATATTTTCATTTTCATCACACTTGCAGGCCTGCAAATTTTCGTCATGTCTAGTACAATATATTGCCCCATTTATTCCAGCACACAAGATATCTTTTTGCTTCCTTGCCTCCTTTGCTCACGTTCTTCTTCTATATATATGTCCTCATTGCCCTTCTTTTTCCTTGCCCCATTTATTCCAGCAGTTTTGTTTTCCTCTCTGCTTCATCTTCATATATATTTTTTTTTTCTGTTTCCAGTTTATTCAACCAAATTGCCCCCGAACGGAGATCCCATTTGTCCACTCACACCGAGCAATCTCACATCCATTTCAGAAACTCTCTTATGCACAATATGTGTCTCCTCTACACTCTCTGTACGGAGTTCATGATCAACAATGATTGCTAATAGACCATCAACGAACCTACATTTGTTGCAAGTGGCATCCAGGCCTTCAATTTTCCAAGCAGCAGTGAGTATGCTTTATGCATAAAGCCGTGCCATCAGGGCCTTCAAAATTTTTTTTTGTTTTGCTTGTCTTGTTGCTTGATATATATATATTCTCCTTACAATACCGTTTACTTTTAATGCAGCTTGGATTTGAAGACGAATCTTGTTGCGAAGAACGGAGAACTTCAGAAATCGGAATTAAAAGACCGGTGCAGCTGCTATTTTGTTGATGCTGTTGCTGTATACTTGGTAGGTTTCTTTGACCCCATCCTTTTTGTATGCGTGCGTTTAAGAGTTGTTGATGCAGTTCCACTACCATCATCTCTGTTTTTGTTGGTTCATAAATCTTTTTTTTTTTTTACCACAAACAAAGAGCAGCCTTACTGTTTTTGAAGGATATTGTCTAATGTATTTTTCTAACATCAACATCACTAAGTTGGCTTATTCAATGGAAGAATCTTTCTTTAGTAGTTCAGCTAATATTGAATGATATATTGATGATCTAGGATGGTAGGAGCTCTTTAGCATCCTCTGTAGACATTTGTGCGTAAGAAGTATCTACGTGAATATTCAAATATAGGATTATATGTAGCAACAAGAGGAGTACAACCAGCTTTACACAATAGGATCTTTGTTTCTGCTTTGAGGTTATTCCAAGAAAATTTTATTGGCTCTTGATGGATCTTCATCCTTTGTTTTAGCTGCTATTGTCTTTAAGTGTAGGTCAGTAAGTCACAGTGCAAGAGCAGTATCTTCAAGGTTGATTTCGACCTTGATTCATTCCAACTTTACCAAAACTCATAACATAAAAATTAAAGATCTTTCCCTTAGCTTTCTATAGGATTTTGAATCACCTCAAAAGGAGTACGGGTGAGAGAAATATCCACAATTTACTCAACCCCATCAAATCTGTGAATCAGAACATTTCACTACATATCCCGTATATTCATAGCTAATTCTGTATTGATGCGTCGAGAATCCATCAAAATTCAAAAAATGAAAGTTGTAGTTCTTTCTTTTATCTTTCCAAGGAATTTTGAATCACCTCAATAGGACTTCTCATGAGGGAGATATCCACATTTTCGCGAACTTCGTCAAATCTGCAAAACCAGGGATCTTCACTGTCATGCATCGACTTTGTGACAAAAACTGTATCGATTCGTTTTGAATCCACCAAAACTCAAAACACAAAAGTTTTAGATCTCCCTCTTAGCTTTCTAAGGAATTTTGAATTGCCTCAAACGGAGCTCATACGAGAGAGATATCCACATTTTCGTGAACTTCGCCAAATCTGCAAAATCAGGGATCTTTGCTGTCATGCAGCGACTTTATAACAAAAAACTGTATCGATTCGTTTTGAATCCACCAAAACTCAAAACACAAAAGTTTTAGATTTCCCTCTTAGCTTTCTAAGGAATTTTGAATCGCCTTAAACGGAGCTCATATGAGAGAAATATCCACATTTTCGTGAACTTCACCAAATCTGCAAAACCAGGGATCTTTGCATTCATTGAAACAACATTCTTTCTTCACGACAATATTGGTATCAAAACCATTTTTCAACACAAACCCATAGGCTTGCTTTCCCTCAATAAGAGCTGCCAATATCCACATTTTGTGTGTGCTTTTTATTATATATGGTCAGCATGAGTGAAACCTTTCTTATTTGTAAAACTAACTCATCTCATTTTCTTGTAATGCAGGGCTCTAGATTGAAGTATTGAATCTCCACCGCGTATCTTCTTGACTTTGCTTTTGTAAGCATGATTTTCTTGTTTTATGAACTCATATTAATGTCATCAACTATTAATGATTCTTGCGTTCAAGAAGAATACTCAAATTCATCATTCACATTCATCATGTGTTCCATTCATTCATCTAATGACCACGGTGCCTCATGATTTTTAAGACGAAGCTCTTTGTTGTCCATGTTCCGACCGCATAAATGGCAATCTTGAGACCATACACTGTACGATGACACTCTCAGCCGTCCGCGTCCCAAACTTCATGTGACAATCTTGGAACCGCACATTGCGTCCGTGTTCCATTCCTCACATGATGATCTTGGCACCGCACCGCTATGAGAGAGGCTCTCCTCGGTTATTTGTGTCTCACTTGCCCGTGCGACGATCTTGGAACCGCACCACTATAAGAGGAGACTCTTTCTTATCTTGTGCACCCAGTCATTTGGTGAATGAATGAGATACTCCGGTAGCCGATGCACTTGTTGCATATGTCTCATGTCACATATTTGCGTTCATGATATTAGCATCTCTTTTGATCTTGTATATGCATATAACTCCTTTATCATGTAGGTGTGCATAAAATAAACATCTTGAGGATGGTGAGGGAAAATAGAAAGGGTCGATCTCGCAGTGGCAACCATACAGACAAAAGTAATGAAATATTGGCGAATTCAGGTCATGTGCCGAAAGTTCCCTTGCCACGTAGTAAATGGCTTGATGCTACCATTCGAAATGATTTTTTCTGGAAAGATATCAAAAAGAGGGATTTGTGTGCTCATCCTCCTAAAGATGGTGAATTTCATTTCATCCAACCAGAGCCCCGAGTAAGCGATAGGAAGAACATAGATGAGAATTCCATTTTACGTTTCAGAAATGAAAGAAAGGAGCTTCCCCTTTCAGAGACAATGTTCAGTTACCCAAAACAGATATTGCAAGGATGGCAGTCATGGGTATATTACATTGTAAAGAATTCTCATTATAGGTCTCGTTTAGAAAGTGCAGGGATCAATTTTGCTATATGGATTTCTTCTAAAATGGTTATCCGTTCTCAAAGTGTTGAAGCATGGCGAGCTGTATTGGCACGTTGGAGTACATGTACACATACTTTTGTGACATCATGGGGTGAGATTACTCCAACCTTAGAAGATGTGTGCACATTGCTAAGTTTCCCTAGTTCTGGGTCAACTGATATTGTCACGGCTGAGATTTCAGAAGAGGATGAAAAATTGGTGGAAGTACTAGAAGCTGATAGACAAGAAGCGAGAGACAGTCGTAGACAAGCATCATTTTGTGCGTGGATAAGACATTTTTTTGAGCACGAAAGGACTCGATCCGAAGGCCCCCGGTATGGATGCGAGTAAGTATGCGTTCCTTGCTTTGTTTATTTATGCTTGATTGTCATCACTTCAATCTAACCTTACTCATGACTTACGATTCATTTCAGGCATGAGTTAGAAGCTTTCATCGCTTGTTGGTTATCCATGTACGTGTTTCCCGGCGGGCCAGGAAAAGGTGTCAGTCCGCGACTTTTTAACTTGGCGATTCGTCTTGCTCGTGGAGAACGAGTTGCCTTGGCGCCTTTTTATTTAGGGTCTTTATATCGGCGCTTGGACCTTTATAGTGAGACTTCAGTTCGATCAAAGGGGCGATATATCATCGTATCAAATGTAGATTTGGGATTTCTACACTTGTTTTTCAGCGAACATTACAAAAGATATCCAGGTGTACCTGTTGCAAAACCTGATCCTCCTGAACCTCGAGCTTGGGCTTGGGTTGATAGGAAGCCTTTGGGTTCATTACTTGATATTATAGATGATGCTCATGAGGTCGACTTTCGCCCTTATACAAAGGAATTGGAGGGATATGAGTGGTGCACAACATATTACCCTTCGGGTTCCAAGACCTTAGTGAATCTGATGGAATGTGGTGAGCAGCTTTCTGAAGCTGAAGTAGTATATGTTCTCTGGTGTACACCTCGAGGTTTGCCTGCGCTTCACGATTGGTGTGATTCTTCTACTGAATTCTTGGAGCATAGAGTAATGTTGTACTCACCTCATCGGGTTGCACGTCAGTTTGGGTTTGATCAAGGTGTGCCTCCTATTGTGGCTATCGACACAGATTTCAATAGATGCTGTGAGGCAATTAGTCTTGAGAAACGCCATGAGCTCTATTGTTCTGTCAGACAGATGTTTTTTCCATCTATCAATCGCTCCGGTGTTGCATCAAGTGGATGGTTAACGTATTGGACAGGGTGTCTTGAGGCATTCAAGAAATATACTCTTTCAGCTATAGATGACAGTTTGCCAGAGTCGATCATTTATAAGCATGAGTTCCACTTTCAACTTCCGAAAGATGACAAGAATAACACTTCAGGAAAAGCGGTGATTGGGCGGACCATGCCTCCTGATCAATCATCAGTAAATCAAGCGTCCTCGCCTTTGTGAGGTATTAAATCTTGTTACTTAAGCTGTCTATATTATCGTTTCTTTACATACTATTGATATGTCATTAACCATGGTTTCACTCCTTTTTTTCTTTTCAGGACGAGTTGAGGACAAGCCGAGTCACAAGCCAAAGTGAGGTTAACAAAAATATTTCTGGCGATGGAAACGCCAGCACTTCTGGAATATTTGCTTCATCTAAGTCTTCTTCGCCGAACACTCACCCTTATCCCAATCGATATGGTGTTGGGAAGGTATTGCAAGCAAGAGGTGATAATACATCTGCTGTAGTGATTGATGATGATGATGATGAGGACATGGCCGGTGAGGAGCAAGCTTCTGACGACTTTGGAAGCGACAGAAGCGATCATGGAAATGAAAGCATACAGGAGGAGGATATTAATGCATATGCAGAAGCGTTGGCTGCAGAGATTCACGGTGAGGGAATTGATGATGTCCCTTGTAATAATGCCTCCGAACCCCCGGCACATCAGGATACTACTCTTCCAAATAATGAAATACCAGAGCAAGTTGGAGGGGAGAACACGCACCCGCATATGATAACTTCGGGGGAGAGTGTTTCGTTTTATGAATTCCTGGTCCCCCCTATTTACTTGGAGTCATTAAAGAGGTTGCATGCACGTGATGGGGATTTTTGGGCAGGATCAATTTGTCCTGGTTCCGAAGTCACAAATGCTATGGTTGTGATGTTAGGTCGGGCGTGTATGCTGCTAGGTAGACCATGGAATTCATTTTCTTCAGCTGACTTGGAGTTATTGGTACAAGCTTTTAATAGTGCTCGTGCCTTGGGGTTTAAAATTGATAGCTTGGAGAGTGTTGCTAGCAAGGCACAAAAGGTATTGCACCATCGACCATTAATCCAACGTTACGAGAGGCTCAAGGCTGAACTTGAGGCGACACAACTCGAATTGGAGAATTCTCTTGAGGGTCTTGATACTGCTTCTATAGCAGAATAGATTATTGCATTAAGTTATGTAACTTCATGAACTTTGTCTTTGTTTTGTTTCATGTTTCATGCACAATATTTCACATGGTGCTACTTTCTCTTAGTTTTGTTCCCTTCACTTGGTATCGTATCATAGTACGATGAACTCGTGCGCTTTACAGAATGTAAGATTCATGTGTAGCGGCACATTATATGTTATGACTTTGCGCGTTTAAATTATTATTTCTTTCGCGAGCAAAGGCTTCTTGATTTCATAAGAATTCTCAAGGGGGTATTACCCACTACTTGATTTCACAAGAATTCATATGCATGTATTATGCCACGCGCTTAGTAAATTTGAACTATTACAAGCTGCATGAATGAATGAACGAATGTCGCGCGTATAGGAGACAAGTCTCTTACCAAGCAGCAGCAACATATAAATATAATGTATAATGAAATTGATCGGTGAAAGAATCATGTGAAAGCAAGCCCATATTATTCAAGTCATCATCATCACTGATCATGCTATTACATGTGAAACTTCTTTACATATTGAAAATTTATAGGAGCCGTAATAGCATCAGTCTTTGGATTGAGGAGCTTGCAATACCCGCTATCATGGACTTCATGTATAATGAAGGGACCTTCCCATTTTGGCGTGAACTTTGGCGCAGGTATACTTCGGCGCACATGCTCGGCTGCACGAAGTACAACATCACCCACTTGAAATGACCTTTTCTTCACCAACCGATCGTAGGCCATACCAAGCTTGTGTTGGTAGTTGATCAAGTTGTTTTTGGCCATATCTCGTCTTTCATCTAAGGCTTCCAAGTCTATTATGCGTAAAGCATCTGGCTCAAGCTCAGCATTGATCGCTAATCGTGCTGAAGGGATCAGAACCTCTATAGGCACGACTGCTTCGGCACCATATACTAACGAAAAAGGTGTTGCTTGTGTTGGTCGCCGCTTTGAAGTCCTGTAAGCCCAAAGTGCTAGGGATAGTTTATCGTGCCATTCTTTATGGTTATCGTGTACCATACGACTCAGAACCTTTAAAAGAGTCTTGTTCGTAGCTTCCGCTTGGCCGTTGCCCTTAGGGTAATAAGGGGTTGACTTTACATGATCAATACCATATGATTCCAACAGTTGTCGAACATGTGAATTGATGAAAGGAGTGCCATTATCTGAAAGGATACGCTTTGGAATCCCGAATCGGCATATAATGTTCTCCTTGATGAAGCTTGCAACTATTGGTCCTGTCGCCTTCTTTAAAGGAATGGCTTCTACCCATTTAGTAAAACATTCAGTTCCAACTAGGATCCAAATACAACCTCTAGATGGCGGGTGAATAGGACCGATTAGATCAAACGCCCAAGTGTGGAAAGGCCATGGTGTTGTTAAGCTGTGAAGTGCAACTGCAGGAGCATGAATCACATCTCCATGTTCTTGGCAAGGAACGCACCGCTTAACAAAATTGGAACTATCTGATTCCATGGTTGGCCAATAGTACCCCATGTCTAGTAGCTGATAATACAACTTCCTTGCGCCTTGGTGCTCACCGCATTCTCCAGCATGTACCTCGGTTAATATCTCTTCTGTTTCAGGAGATGTAATGCATCTGAGAGGCTTTCCCATGAATGAGACTCTATACAACTCATCCTCATGCATTAGGTACTTGCGTGCCTTCCTTTTTACTAATCTGGCATCCGTACTATTAGTTGGTAACACGTTATTCTTCAAATAGTCAATGTACGGACGACGCCAATCTCCAGCACTTGCGACAAAATTACATTCTTTTGCATCTGGTAACTCAGAGCACTTAGGACAATGCATTTGCATCTGAGATGCATCCTTAGCCATTGAGGGCCAATAATACCCTGCACGTTGAATGCGACGATACAAAGGGGTCCTTCTTCCCCACACCAGATTTTATGATACTTGTCTAATTTTAACCGAGCCTGTTTCGCGCAAATGCATCGCGATAGAACGCCCTCCGGTCCTTTAAAGTACAAAGCGCCATTGATACGAATAAAATTCTTCAAGGTTACGATGGAGGCCGCATTGGGTTGCGCTAATTGATTCTTGATACCAACACGCCAATCATCTCCTGTTTCATCATCTTCCTCCAACAATTGCAAGGTTGTGCAAGGAATAGTTTTCTTGATAACTTTGACATCTAGGCTTTCATCTGAAGCATGCATTGGAATCTTAGATGCCAATGTTGCCAATGCATCTGCGTAACGGTTCGTAGATCGTTTGGTATGTTCATACCTTACGACTTCAAACTTCCCAATTAGAGCCTGCACTGCAGCCCTATAAGGCGCAAGTGATGGCTCCTTGAGGGCATATTCACCATTGGTCTGCTTAATGATCAAATTCGAATCGCCACGAATACACAAGTGGTTTGCTCCAGCTTCCAAGGCAAAGACGATCCCGAGTAACAATGCCTCATACTCGGCTTCGTTATTAGTGCAATGAAAGTCAAGTTTGAATGCCAAAGGTATTTCTTGGCCATTAGGTGATGTTAATACAACTCCTGCTCCCCACCCTTGACTTCCTGATGAGCCATCAAATTGAAGTGACCATTCTCCTTCTGTTTCGATCATGAGTGAGTCCTCGTGAAATTCTGCTGGTATAGTATCTGTGATCACATCTTCACTTTCGTTCGGAAAATGAGCCAAGAGATCAGCTAAGGCCTGTGACTTAACAGCTTTAGGAGTCTGTATTGTAATGTCGAACTCTCCAAGAAGCAACAACCATTTTGCAATACGCCCAGACAATGCTGGTCGTGACAATAAATACTTGATAGGATCTGACCGTGTGACAAGGTTAACCTTATGTGCCAGAAAGTAGTGACGTAATTTTTGAGTTGCAAACACCAGCGCGAGACAATGCTTCTCGCAAGCTGGGTATTTGACCTCACTTCCTTGAAGTGAGCGACTCAAATAATAGACCGGGCGTTCTTGGCCGTCTATTTCTTGTGCAAGTAAAGCTCCGATTGATCTGCTGGTAGAAGTGAGATATAATATCATCGGTACTTGCTTCACAGGCATAGTCATGGTATGAGAAGAAGTGAGAATTCCCTTAATTCTTTGAATCGCATCTTCATGGACTTGTTTCCATTCAAATGCAATTCCTTTCTTCATAAGTTGATGTAAGGGATGCGAAATCTCTGCAAGTGCAGGCATGAATCTCCTAATATATGAAACTTTCCCCATGAAAGTTTTCAACTCTTTCAAAGTAGTTGGCGAGGGCATAGACAATATAGCTTGTATTTTTGCAGGATCAACATCAATTCCCTTCCTATGGACCACGAATCCAAGGAATTTTCCCGAAGCAACTCCAAAGACACATTTCAAAGGATTCATGCGAAGCTTATACAATCGACATCGTTCAAAAACCTTCCGAAGATGGACCAAGTGGTCCGGTGCATGTTTTGATTTCACGACTATGTCGTCCACGTAATCCTCCATGAAATCATGCATCATATCGTGAAAAATGGCTGTCATTGCCCTTTGATAAGTAGCACCAGCATTCTTGAGTCCAAAGGGCATGACAGTATAATAGAAATTCCCAACAGGCGTTCGAAAGGCAGTACGCTCAGCGTCTCCAATCGCCATCTTGATTTGATTATACCCGCTGAAACCATCCATGAATGAAAATAATTCATGTCCTGCCGTGACATCCACTAAGGTGTCTATATTTGGCAAAGGGAAATCATCTTTAGGACAAGCCTTGTTCAAATCACGAAAATCCACGCAAACCCTTATTTGACCATTCTTTTTTCTAACAGGTACGACATTTGCGAGCCAAGTAGGGTGCTCGATTGGTTTGATAAAGCCTGCATGAAGCAACTTCTCAATTTCATGTTTGATTTGAACCTCAACCTCAGGACGGAAAACTCGTTGTCCTTGCTTAATAGGAGTAGTGCCCGGGGCGATATTTAGTCTGTGCACTACAAGACTAGGATCTAAACCTGGCATCTCATCATATGCCCAAGCAAACACGTCCCTATATTCTCTCAACAAATCAATGAGAGGACTTTTAACATCTTGCAACAAACCTTTGCTGACAAAAATTGGCCGCGGCGACTCTCCTGGTCGCGCTAGATCCAATTCCTCAATTTCTTCATTCTGTGGCTTTATTTGATCTTGCATTTGTTGAGGGGCGGGTTGAATTTCTTGAATCGGTACAGGGTCTGAAGAAGAACAAACTTCCTTAGACCCTGGAAACCGTCATAAGAGATATACTCTTCGCCCATCCTCTCTAACATAACTTTCAACAGCGTCAGCTTGCTTGTTCTTCTTTTTACCTCCTCGACAACCACGCATTTTTCTCTTCTTTTGTTGACCCTCTTGAATTTCTTCCCAAGTGGGTAATGGTACACCTGAAGCTCTAGCAATAGCTGTCTCACCTTCATCCGAGTACTCATTGAAGAAGGTAGATTCAATGAAATTTGCCTCATCGTGCTCGAAGGGATTCTTTGTAGCAGGAATAAATACATCCTTCCCTTTCCAATGTCCTTTGATACATTGATGCATCGTTGATGGCACTAAATTGTGATCGTGCAGCCATTTCCTACCTATCAAGAGGTGGTAGGACACAGGCGCATCAATCACGTGAAAAGTAACACTACCACGGATAGGCCCAATCTTAAGATCAACATTAACTCTTCCAATGGTCTTTGTTGTAGTATGACTAAAGCCATTAACTGAAATGGGTTGCTCACCAAACGACGATAGTCAATACCGGCAGCTTCAAATGTAGTCTTAGGCATGATGTTGAGAGAAGAACCAGCGTCAATGAATGTCCTCTTAACTGGATAGCCATTAAGTGTGCCCTCCACATATAATGGTCGATTGTGATTTGGACCGTCTACACACATATCTGCATCAGTGAACAAGATTGCATTTTCATGCGCTCGAGCCATTCTTTTGACTGGCTGCGCTGCACTACACTCGGCATATTGTCCCTCGGAAATTTGCGCGAGCATAGTTGCTGCTGCAAGCCTTGCCTTCTCATCAAAGCCAAGTAGATCAAAGAAATTTCTAAAATTTGAAGTCTTCAAAAGCGCCGCAGCAATGGGTGCACAATCATTTTCCTCAATTACATGTTGTTTTCCTTTTGTGTTACTTGCCTCAGTAAGTGGTGTATCACTGGCCTCGACCATGGCAGGATCATGAATAACGACGTTGACAGCACCACGCTGATTGTTATGGGTTGGAAGTGGATTGTTCCTAACATCATTATTTTCAATAACAAGCTCTCCACTCTGCACTCTTTCGTTGAAAATTCTCTTCAAAGTAAAACAATCCCTAGTAGGATGGCCTACAATCCTGTGGAACCTACAAAACTTGGGATCATTCCTCTCCTCTTGAGTTGGTAAACGCTCTACCCTCGGGAGCTTAAGATTTCCATCTCTCAACCATTGATCGAGCATAGCATGCACTTTTCCCATCGAACAAGGATATGTTGGCACTTCCTTTGTTCTCTCACGTCCAGACTTTTCAACTCTTCGTTTCTTCTCATCTTTGGGATCCTCACTTTGAGTTGCATTCACAGACGGTCCTCTTTTGTTAAAATTCACGCTTCCTCCTCTCTGTCGCATGACAGAATTATTAGTCCTTCGCGCATTCTCAACCAAAGTGGAGAATGAGGCTAAAGAGAGATTTTCCAGGTGTACCGCATATTCGGTGAACATGCCTTGGATGCAAATTTTCACCAGCTCTCTTTCGTCACATATGTCTTGGATGTCTAGTGAACGTTCCCTGAAACGCTCAATATAATCCATCAAGTCTTCCTTGGGCTTCTGGCGAATCCGTCCCATATCAGTCAAGGTCACTCGTTCCTGTGTGGAGAAGAACTTCTCTAGGAACATCTTGCACATAGTTGCCCATGAATCTACTGATCCAGGAGGAAGGTTAACGTACCATGTGTACGCTTTCTCTGTAAGGGACTTAGAAAATTCTTTCAACTTGAGATCATCATCAAATCCGTAAACCTCTAGCGTTTCAATGAACTTCAACAAATGTTCCTTGGCACTTCCTTTCTTACCATTAAATAGCATGAATTTGGGACTCACATAGTCTTGAGGGTATGGCTTAGCAGCAATACGTTGATTGTATGGGAGTTTGAGATCCAATACTCCCACATCAGACTTAGCTTGTATTTCCCTCAAGTACATGTCTAGATCTTCCTTTGTGACGAAAGTAACTTTAGGAGTTGAAGTAGTAACTTCAACTGGTGTAGCAGGAGTGACAGTCTGGAGTGGAGTTGTATTTGGTTGAGCAGCAGGTCCACCAATGACAATCTGTGGCGTAGTCTGTGAGGATGAAGATCCTCCGGGTTGAACATGTACTGTAGGCTGGGAAGTTGAGGGTCCTCCTAGCTGAATTCCAGTGTTCACTACCTGAGGTACAGGCAATTGTGTAACTATAGGCTCCAACGGAGGGGCTTGCTCCCTACTTCCAATAGTGTCATGTTCAGGAGTAGGAAGAGGATCAACAGGTCGAGCAACTTGAGGTGCCTGAGAAGCGCGTTGTTGCGCAACAACAACAGGGTTCGACGAAGTCGCACCTTGTTGCGTAGCAGCAATAGCAGCTATTCCAGGCAGGTACTGAGCAAATATTGTCATGAATTGTTGGAATTGTTTTGCAGACTCTTGCATTGATTGATTGACTTGTTTGGTATTTTCTTGCACAGCACGCAAGATCGTAGCATTGTCTATTTGAGCACCAGCAGGTTGGTTCACATCCTCAAGTGCTGGCATGTCATGTTCAGTAGCCTCGGGATCAACATTAAGTTCTTGAGTTGTACCCTCAGTGGGATCGGTAGGTCTCTTCCTTGGAGGTGCCATCACACAAGTGTTGATTTCCCTGTCCCCAGTGGAGTCGCCAAAAATGTGTGGGTATGAATCCGGATGCAACGATCACGTGCGTGTCGCGTGACTATCGCGCTACGCGTGACCTAGGGAAACAACACGTGATAGGATGATCAAGAGAGAATCTGTAGGGAGGAGGAGTAGGCAATCTCAATAGGCTCTAACACACGTGTGACAGGTAGGGAGCTAAATAGCATCAACCTCACTGAGTACTATGTGTTCGTGTATGTTCTTGAGTAAATTAAGTGTTTGATTCACCAAGACGGAAATCCGGCAGCACGACGGCGTTTGTCCAAGATTTCACCTCTCCAAATGAGGTAAGGACTAAGGTATTTATAGAGAATCCAGCTGTCGATGTCGTCCGTCGGATGCGACAGACGACCAACGGCTAGGATGAGTCCCTCTCATTATGGATATGGTTGTGGGCTCCCTTATGGACCCAGGCCCATTGAGGCCTTCATAGTAATGTGTGTGAGCCAATTTGAGAAAGGTTGGAATTGGGCAGGCCAATTCCAACGGGCCCTACTCCAAGCCTTCCATGCCAAAACTCCCATGATCATCCCAATTGAATTGGGTAATCTTTAAGCCCTGTCACATTAGCCCAAAGAGTTAAATCCAAATAAGAATTAGGCTCAAGGCCTTTGTAATCAAACTTGTACATCTACACATTCTACACCGGCTCAAAGCCACCGGCGTAGAATGAAGGCAGCCGGCGTACCCTTGAGCGTTGCCAGCATTGGCAGTGTTGATTTTCATAATGTTAAACATCGGTTCAAAGCCACCGGCTTTGAATGCCGACGTATCCCCTGCGCTTTTGAATTTTAAAAACTTTCTTCAAAATTTTCCGAAGTTTGATATTTGATCAATTAAGTATTTGTTAAGCGATCTAGGATATAATAGGATTTTAAATGCTTTATTATGACTTTGTATTAAATTATTTGAAAGTCTTTGATTAATTGTATATATGAGTTAAATAAACATGTTTTATGTATGAATTTGATATTTAGACTCTATGCAAAGTTTAATGAATTTCCTTGTACAATTGATCTAGGATTGTGATATATATGTATATATTTGTGAATGAGGAATCTATATTTATTTATTGATTATTTTGATATTCCTATTTCAGTTAAGGATTCTTCGGTTAATTCTTCATCGAGAGCTTATAGTAATATACTAACGGGTTCAGGTACGCAATAACTTGTTTGATGTTTGCTAGGAATAGGCATTCCTAATCTGACTTAAATTGATTCGGCTTAATATTTGAATGAATTGGATGTCTATTACGCTGTTTAATTTGGTCCGAGGAGCAGCAAACCTGTCATGATGCAATAACATGTTAGTTAGGCGCTTAACTGAGTCATGATGCAATGACTTTACTATGATGTAATGGTACGCTATGATGCAATAGCGATTCTTTTTGGTTAAGTGGATAGCCGATAGAGGGAATAGTATCTGAGTAACATTTGCTTAAACTTAGGGGGAAATACCATGATTTAGTTCAAAGTTTATGGGAACTTGTGAACTAGGCTCATGTTATGGACTAAGTTTAAGTAGAGTCGGGCAACGGCTTTTGAACCGTAAATGAAGCTATTATCTTCATGAAATAGATATAGGAGATATAAGTATTCGGACTGCTTATATCAACCCCCTGAGCAGCTGCTGTTACTCAGAATCCCTGAATTCTCAAAGCGTGATCCGCGATTTGAATACCCTCCTGTTGATTTGAAAAAGAAAATTTAATAAGATAATCACCCATCTTCTAATGCATTACATTGGCTTGATGATTTGTTCTTGCATTTGTTATTGTGTATTGGGCCTTTGGCTCACTTTTGCTGCTTTGCAGGTATTGGAGACGAGTTTTATGATGATTTGGGCTATGGGTCCGATTTCGAGAGATTCCTGGATGAGTGGGACGAATAGGACTCGAACACCCTGGACTTTTGGAAGAATTTTTGCTAAGGGAAAAGTTATGTATAGAAGGCTTGAAAGATAAGCCTATTTTTGTAAAGATCTTAAGATCCTCTAGGATTCCTTTTGATTTAAGAAAACATGTAATTTTATAGTGTCTTGTATTGACACTAAACAGTGTTTATATGATGTAAATGTATGTATAGATCGCTTTTGTTAGCAATCTCGTTTTATTAAAAGTTCTTTATAAAGTTATAGTGGTTTTGATCAAATAATTTTCATAAACTGTTAGTTTTAGGACAACCTTATATATAATGTGAAAACGTTATATGTGGTTGGAGACTCGGTACTCTAAGTCTCGGGATTTAAAGGGTCGGATCTTTACACACACTGAGGTTACCAAGTACCTTACTTCAAAGGTATTGATGATGGTTACGTTTCTAGTAAAGGGAAGATACACAAAGTGCCTACAACTGACATGGAAGTTGTTAAGTCTCCACTCATAGGTATGTTTGAGGAATGCTAAGCTTGAAAGTTCTTCATTTATGTCCAGAGACTATGATCGGAATGAATGGATGCTAAGATTAATTTCAGTTTTCAGGAGGACTATTTGGCTTATTGCGTGGTTGATTCAAATGATATTGGTTTTCATCTAACTCATAAGGACAAGAGTTTTTGAACAAGTAGGGAATGTCATAGGGTAGATACTATGTAGAAATTACGTATTGTAATTTTAATGTTTAGAAATATTATAAGAAAAAATATAGAAAAACAATAAATAAATAAATAATGGAAACACATGGGCTTGCACTTGCTAAATACTTTAAGAATATTCTAGACTTTTTTAGTGTTCTCTTTATTTGTTAGGTCTTGGGGATGACTATATATTTATGTATAATTTATTCTAAAGAGGAATCGAAGAAGAACAGAAATATAAATATTTCTGCATTTCGTTGTTGTATTCAACGAGAACATGCTTTGTATTCTAAGTAAAAATGAATTTGCTCATTTTTTTTGCTATCTAAAAACCACCACGTTTCATGATCCTTGGAGGAAGTTCAAACTAATTTAAAGAAAAATTTGAAACCCTAATTTGAGAGTTCTTCCTTTGATATGTATGTGTGAGTAATTCTAATGATTATTGATGGTTAATCATGTCATCCAAACACCTATTTATATTGGCAAAGCATGACCAAAACTTTGATGTTATTATATACCGTGTGGATTATTATACCCAAGAAGCTTCAATTTTGCCCCATCTTGTCCAAATTCGGATCAAATCAATGGAGAAGAGAAATCCACGGTTTTATTGTTTCAATATTTGCAATCCGATTTGATACAAAAAATCCACAAATCAAGACCACTTTGTAATCTTGAACTACACTTACAAGCTAACATAAAGATTGATCTTGCTCTACAACAGTTGTAGTTGGGACAATTTGGATTCCTTCTTGGGTTAACAAAAAAGATGGCTGCTCCAATGATTTAGTAAATAGACTAGTGTTATAAACAAGTTTGAGTTAAAATGGTATAGTATAAACTCGAATTCAAACTTAAACTTGACCAATCGTATAATTTTAAGCTACGTTTCAATATAAAATAACAATAAATAAACTTAAACTTATTTCAATTAAGCTCAATTTGCCTACATGTTATTTTTTATTTAAAATTTAGGGAAATATGCAAAAATACCCTCGAAACTTTAGGGGAGGCTCGGATTGACGCCTCCCTCCCCCCACCCTGTGTAGGCGAATCTCAAAAGTGTGGTGCATAACTATAAAAATTTTGCAAATAAGTCCATTTTGTATTGTTCAGTCAAAAAAGTACAGAAAATTCACTATTCAAAGTGTAGGGGGTTTTTGTAGATTTTGTATGGACAAGGCAGGAATAGGACGAGATGGATTTGTTTACAAATACTTTATAATTATGTGGGTCAAAAACCACACTTTTGAAGTTTTGGGGTTTAATCCGTGCCACCTCTAAAGTTTAGAGGGTGTTTTTGCATTTAACCCTAAAATTTAAAAATATTAATATCCAAAATCGATATAATTCAACTTGACCAGTTACTTTATTCATTTAAGAGAGTTTCTATGGTCCTGTTAACGGAATCGTCTAGTTAATTATCTAACTTTTAAAATAAATATAGTAATTGGAATGTTAATTAATTTAGTGGTTCGATCACGATTGGATATGGTGTGAGTCATTAGATAGTGATGGGACCATAGAATTTCCCTTCATTTAAACTTAAATCCGACCCTACTATTTTTCAAATTTATACCTCTTTCTAATAAGTTAAAAAATAATTTTACATTTTATTTTTCTTTTTGTTTTCCATGCTATTTGAGGAAGGTTGGGATTAAGATTTTTTGGATTTGATTTTATCTTTTGATCAAACCAAGCCATTAAATACAATTTAATTGTTTAACCATACGTTTAGTTATATACTTTTTGAGCAATTTGAATCATCCGTTTATCTATAATTTGTAACTAAAATATATTGAAGGCATAGTAAGTAAACTTATTTCTTTATGAAAAAACATACATTAGCTAGTATGAATCGATAAAGCCAACGTTTATAGTTTATACAATTAAGAAATTTGAAAAGCATCTCCAAAATTTTTTATATAATAAAACTAGCATATGATAGGAAATTTAAACCAACACTTATACATATTTTAATAACTTATAATCATAAAAGTTAAAAAATATATCATTATTATTAACTTAAATTATTTTGTTATTTGAGATTGATTTTTTTTTTCATTCGTTTAAACTAACCAAAACTTTTTATTTACTTCAAATCGGGAATTTTCCAAACCTAATTTGGAAAAAAAAAATCACATCTTATGGTTTAGCTGGATTCAATTATTTTTCCATCAATAATTTGATGAAAGATCACTCTAGAAAGGTAAAGTTGAAAATATCAAAAAGACCACTACATCCAGATTCTCGTGAAGTAGTTCAAGGTCATTTTCGTAATGTCGGCAATGTGATTACTAAAGTCCCACATTAAACTTCGCTACATAAAGAGAGAGAGAGGGTGAGAAGAAAAGACAGAAACTTATCCAAACATTGGATTTGTCTACCGTCCCGTCATTGTTTTTGACGGGACTGATTCCGTCAATAAATAACCGGTAAAACAAATTTAATATACCAATTGAATTTCATTTTTCTATCTAATTACATGCGACATGTACTCGTCGTATAATTCTAGTGGAAAAAGCAAAGCTCATGGAAATTAATGTTTTTTTACGGAATTTACTAACAACATTTACTAGACGTATAATTCCACAGGAAAAAGCAAAGCTTATGAAAATTGATGTCTGAAAAAAAAAATACTACAAAAAATGTCCCAACAAAATTAAAATAAAATAAAAATAACAGGATTTAATATATCATATTAACTCTATGAATAATATTTTTTTTAGCCAATTTTGATATATATGAAAAAAATTTGTTCTTATGATTATTAAACTAATTAAAATTAATAATATAATAAAATTTAAGAAATATCATCATATATTATGCACTTAAGAAGAATTTAAAAAAAATATTAACATGTGTAATTGAAGTGTTCACTTCATAATTAAATTATTTAACTATTTGAAACTTGTGGAAAAATAAATTAATTAGCAACAACTATGATATATGTATGGTGAATGAGAAATAGAGCAAGGATTTAATCCTATTATAGTGAAAATGGTAATTATGTGGTGGAATTAACTTTCAATGAGGATTTGAGCTATGTAAAGGTAAAATGAGCTTACGATAAGAAATTGAGACCTATATTGGTGAAAATAGAGGTTGCATTGTAGATGTACCTTAACATAGGTAATTGAGCCATCTTATGAATGGGCACAACAATATAGAGTTTTCACACTATTGTGGTAGAGTTGCTTGGTGATATCAACATTAGATAAAGGAATGAGTCTTATTATGATGGAAAAAAATATAAACAGTTAAATAAGCATCACAAAATAGAATCAAGGCATGTTGGGGTGTAGAATAAATCTTATGTGGTGAAGTAAGCTCTATATATAGAAATGAATCCCTATAATAATGAATAATATGGCAAGGAGACGAGTAATATTATGGTGAATATATTTGAATAAAAATGTGCCACATACATTAGATCAGGCTCTTAACATGGAAAAAATAGAGTTTGTGTGGCAAAATAGCCTTTATACCAATGAATTGGGGCTTGTCATGTTCAATGAGCCCTATAATGAAGCATATCTCATAAAATGATGAAAATGTAGTATGATTAGCAGTATAAGCCTTACATTTAAGGAATTGTGCCTATTATGATGATTATATGAGACTTACAATGATAAATCAAACCCTTATGTACTGGAATTACCCATAGAAGACGAGGAATTTTCTTATAATGTAGTAAAATGGACCTAGAAGACTAGAATGAGAAATTTACCCCTAATGTGTCAAAATGGCCTTGGAAGGAGAAATTCTTTCCTATTATGGTAAAATGCCTATGGAATGAGGAATTCTCTCTTACTATGATAAATTGCTCCTGAAATAAGGAATTCTCTCATAGCGTGCTAAAATGACCCCTGCAACAAGGTTTTCCTTTAAATTGTGATAAAATAGCCTCCTAGAATGAGGAATTTCACCTTGGTGTGGTAATGACCCATGGAAAAGAAGTTCTCCCTTAGCATGGTAAAATCATCCCTTGAACGAGAAATTCCTAGTATAGTAAAATAGGCCCCATAATAAGAAATCCCCCTCTACTGTGGTAAAATAGCCCATCGAATGAGAATCTCAACCCCTTCCCCCCCCCCCCCCACCCCCCCCCACCCCCCCTCACAAAAAAAAAAAAAAAAAAAAGAGTAAAATTAACCTTTGAACAAGGAATTTCCCCCCTAGTATAGTTAAATAGCTCCAGAAACGAGAAGTTTATTTGGTTTGGTAAAATGGCCCATAGAACAAGGAATTTTTCCGATATAGTAAAATGGCTCATGGAATGAGGAATTTCTTCCTAATGTTGTAAAATGGTTCATAGAATGAGGAATTCTACCCTAGTGCGATAAAATGATCCTTAGAATGAGGAATTCCCCTTTGGTATGATAAAAGGCCTCTAGAGCGAAGAATTCTATCCTACTATGGTAAAATAGCCCATGGAATAAGAAATTCCACCTTATTGTCGTAAAATGACCCCTATAACAAGGGGTTTCCCATCAATTGTGGTAAAATAGACATTAGAATGAGAAATTCTCTCCTAGCATGGTTAAATGGCCCATATAATAAGAAATTTCCTGCTAATGTGGTAAAATAACCCATTGAATGAGAAAATCCTTCCTAATATGGTAAAATAGTACTTGAAACAATGAATTTTCCCTTAACATGGTGAAATGGCCTATGGAACAATGAATTCCCCCTAGTGGTAAAATGGCCCCTATGATGAAAAATTTCCTCTTAGTATAGTAAAATGAACCCTAGAAAGAGGAATTCCCTCCTAATGTGGTAAAATAGCTCATAGAACAAGGATTTCTCCCTTCCCCCCTCCAATGTGGTAAAATGGCCCATGGAATGAGGAATTCCCTCCTGTATAGTCGAATGACCCATAGAATGAGGATTTCCCCTTAGTATAGTAAAATGGCACATGAAATGAGGAATCCTACTAGTATGGTAAAATGGGCCATTGGAATGAGAAATCCCCCTTAGTATAGTAAAATGGCCCTCAAAATGAGGAATTTCACCATAATGTGGTAGAATGGTGCTTAGAACGAGGAATTCCCCTCTAACGTGGTAAAATGACCCATAAAACGAGAAATTTCCTCCTAGTGTGAAATGGACCTCAAAATGAGAATTCCTCCTCTAGTGTGGTAAAATAACCCTTAGAACGAAGAATTACCCCTAGCGTATTAAAATAACCCCTAGAACGAGGAATTCCCTTAGTATGGTAAAATGACCCCTACAATAAGGAATTCTCTCTAGTATGGTAAAATGGCCCCTACAATAAGAAATTTCCTCCTTAATATGATAAATTGGCCCCTAAAACGAGGATTTTCTCCTTAGTGTGGTAAAATAGTTTCTCGAAACAGGAATTTCCCTTAGTGTTGTAAAATGGCAATTAGAACGAGAAATTCTCCCTAGTGTTGTTAAATGCCCTAAAAACGACGAATGCCCTTTTAGTGTGGTAAAATAACCCCCAAAACAAAGATTTCCCTCTAACTATTGTAAAATGGTTCCTAAAACGAGGAATCTCCCCTTAACGTGGTAAAACGGCCCTTGAGTAACGAATTCCACCCTAGTATAGTAAAATGATCCTTGGAGCAACGAATTCTCTCCTAGTGTGGTAAAATGGCCCATAGAATGAGGAAATTCCCTTACACTCCAGTGTGGTAAAATGGCTCCGGAAACGAGGAATTCCCCCCCTATTGTGATAAAATGGACCCTAAAACGAGGAATTCCCCCTTAATGTGGTAATAGAATGAGGAATTGCCCCCCAACCCCTGTGTGGTAAAATGACCCTTGAAATAAGGAATTCCCTCCTGATATAGTCAAATGGCCCCTAGAATGAGGAATTTCCCTTTAATGTGGTAAAATAGCCCTTGGAATGACGAATCCCCCCTTAGTATGGTAAAAATAGCCCTCATAATAAGAAAATTTCCCTAATGTGGTAAAATGGCCCTCAAAATGAGGAATTTCACCATAGTGTGGCAAAATGGTCCTTAGAATGACAAATTCCCCTTAGTATGGTAAAATGACCCTTAAAACGAGAAATTTCCTCTTAGTGTGGCAAAATGACCCTCAAAATGAGAAATTCTTCTCTAGTGTGGTAAAATCGCCCTTATAACAAAAAAATCCTCCCCTAGGGTAGTAAAATGGCCTTTAGAACAATGAATTACCCCCTAGTGAGTTAAATAGCCCATGGAACGAGGAACTCTCTTTAGTGTGGTAAAATAACCCTTAGAACGAGAAATTCCCCCGAGTATGGTAAAATGGTCGCTACAATGAGAAATTTCCCCCTAATATAGTAAATTGGCCCATAAAAGAAGGAATTTCCCTAAATGGCTCATTGAGCGAGGAATTTCCCTCTAGTGTGGTAAAATAGCCCCGAGAACAAGGAATTTCCCCTTAGTATGGTAAAATAGCCCATGGAATGAGGAATTCCTCTCTAGTATGGTAAATTAGCCCCTAAAACGAGAAATTCCCCCTTAATGTGGCAAAATTTCTCTTAAAATGAGGAATTCCCCCTTAGTATAGTAGAATGGCCTTGAAAACAAGGAATTCCCCCTTAATGTGATAAAATGGCTCATAAAACGAGAAATTTCCTTCTAGTGTGGTAGAATAGCCTTTAGAACGAGAATTTCTCCCTAATGTGATAGAATGACCCTTACAACGAGGAATTTCCCTCTAGTGTGGTAGAATGGCCTTTGAAATAAGGAATAAGGAATTCCCTCCTAGTGTGATAAAATGACCTTTAGAACGAGGAGTTTTCTCTTAATGTGGTAAAATGTCCCTCAAAATAAGAAATTACCTCCTAGTGTAGTAGAATGACCCTTAAAATAAGGAATGAGAAATGAGGAATTACCTTCTAGTGTGGTAAAGTGACCCTTAGAACGAGGAGTTTCCCTTTCATGTGTAAAATGACCCTCAAAATAAAGAATTCCCCCCTAGTGTAGTAGAATGACCCTTAGAACGTGGAATTCTTCCTTATGTGATAAAATGACTCATAAAACAAGAAATTTCTCTTAGTGTATATACATATACAAATATAACCTATATAACATATATAATACAAATTCGACACATATTTGTATATAAAGCTTTTAATATTACTATAACATAGAATATATATTCTATATAACATATATGGGAATTTAGAAATTTTATATATCAATCTAATATAAACAATACAAATTTAATATATTACTATAACAAAAGAGCATCTATAATTCTTATCTTTAGCTATAATATACGTATTAGATATATGTGAGAACATATACAAATATGTCCTATATTACATTAAGATCTAAATTACATACTATACATATCATATAGGACATATAAACATATAATATTTTTCATGTTTTAAAATGAAATATACAATACACATGAGCAAATATATCATATAAAACATTTAAAATATATTTATAGTTTACAAGTTTCATTTATAAAGATTTTACATGTTATTATAATATACACATATATATCTTATATAACATATAAGAGCATATATGAATTTTATATATTACTATAAATTTAAAAATATTTATACATTATATATAACATAATAGAAGATTTACAACTTTTGTATATTAATATAACAAATAAAGTATATATACTATAACACAATTAATACACACACACGCATGATATGTGTATTTTATATGGTAAAATGTGATACATGATATATAAATAAATATGTATCCTACTTAATGTCCTATATATATAACTAATAAGAACAATTTAGAAACTTATATATCGTTATAATCATCTTAAAAACATAAAGAATTTAATATATTACTATAACATATAATCATATCCTATATAACATATATGAAAATTTAATAATTTTATATATTGCTATAACTTAAACATATTCAAATTTAATATATCACAATAACATTTTAAATATATATATTCGATATAACATATAAGATATACATACTTATGACATGTTCTTTTATTTTCTATGATGAATATGTGTAGTGTATAAAATATATACCATATAATAAATTTCATGTATAAAATTTTGAATATTAATATAACATGATATATATATATATATATATATATACATCCTATGTAACATAAAGGAATATATACAGAATTATCCATACTCTAACTTGTAAAGCATGTATATATATTACATATCTTATTTTAGTATAAAAATTTTACATATTAATATGACATAATATATATACATCATATGTAACATATATGAATATATACAAAATTTATATAATACTCTAACATGTAAAATATATATACATACATATATCTTATATAATATATAAGAGCATTTGCAAATTTTATATGTCGCTATAACATACATATTAAATACATATATAGATATAAGCAAATATATTATATGTTACTATAACATCTAAATTGTATGTCATATATAACATAAAGATATATAAACAAATGATATAATTTTTATGTTTTAAAATAACATATAAATATCAAAACAAATATATTATGTACAACATGTAAAGTATATATTAAAATATATACTTTATATATATCATATATAAAGATATTACAAATTACTATATATAAATTATATATTCTAATACATAAGATCATATACAAATTTTTTTATATTAAATAGCATATAATATATACCCTAATTTAATATATTACTATAACGTATAAAATACATATGTCTCAATTTAATACACTAATATAACATATAAAGTATTTAAATTCAATATAGCATACGGTATGTTTATTTATCTTATAATATATATATATATAAATTAAAACATATGATAGATATATATGAAATATAGCTATATACTGTAGCATCTAAATCATATATCACATTTGACATTATATCATATGTGACATATAATATGTACACATGGTATAGAAATTTCACGTGTAAAGATTTACATATTACTATAATATAAAAATTTATTATATATATAATATATTCTAAATAACATGTAAAAACATCAAATTTTTATATAACAATATAATATAGAATATATCCCTAATTTAATATATTAGTATACGATATAATAATATCCTAATTTAATATATCACTATAACATTTAAAATATTTATATCCGCTATATCATATAACATATATAAACATACTATACCATTTATATTATATAAGGAAATACGATATACATACGAAGACATATCCTATATAAAAATAAAATACATATCATATATGATATGTTATTTTAGATTTGAAAAAAAATATACAAAATATATAAACTATGTAACAAACAAATTTCGTATATTGCTATAACATAAAATATATATGATATATTATTTTTTATCTCGTATAATAAAATATATAATATTCAAATACAACTATATCCTATATAACATATAAAAATATATAAACAATTCAAATTTATGCACAAAAGTTTTACATATTAATATACATAATATATACACATCCTATGTAACGTATAGGAGCATATACAAATTTTATATATTACCACAACTTGTAACATATAATATACACATACGATATATCTTATATAACATATAAGTGCATTTATGAATTTTCTATATGCTTTAACATACATATTAAATACATATAAAAACATATGTAAATATCCCTATATTACTATAACATAATAAAATATATATCATATAACATATAAAACACACACATATATATGATATGTTATTTATGCTTTATAAAATAAAATTTATAATATACATAAATCAAATATATCATATATAAAAGTGGTTGTAAGATTGAGATTAATAGGAAGAAAGTGAGGTTACAAAAAAAATTGATGCAAAGGAAAAATAAAAATGTGAAGACATAAAAAATAAAAGTTGAAAAAAGAGGAAAAAAATTCAAAAAAAAAAAAAAGAAAAGGACAATCTTGATTGAAAGAAGAGAAAAACATAGGCATAAGTTTAACATGTACAGCAAATTATAAGTTAATATGATCAAAAGCTATAATTAAATTTTAGTAAATTAACGATCTAATCTTGATGAGACCGATCTTGTCAAATTAAACTGACAGGACCATAGAAGCCCTCAAACATTATCCTAAAAATTCCAAACTAAGTAGTTAATCACGCTAATTGCGGAACATGCCTCGATTAATCATCCTATGAAATTACGTTTCTACCCCACAAACAAGACGGCCCAAACCTAAGCACACAAAAACACAAGACAATCACAGAAACAAGAAACACACTGTTCGACAGAGAGTGAGAGAGGGAGAGACTTTAAAATGGCATCAATCCTATCATCCTCAACCTCTCTTCGGTCCAATCTCTCTCTTCCCTCGAATCGCATCCTTTCCTCGACGAAACGATGCCGCCGCCGTCTCTCTTCCGACCGTCAAAGTGACGGCGGTGCTGAAATACAAAGGGACGCATAAGAGAGAGAAGCAGTTGACGGAGATGATCGAGAAGAAAGTGATGGAAGCGAAGGAGGTGTGTGAAGGTGACGCGACTAGTATGAATGTAAAGTCGCGTGGATGAAGTAGAGGAAGTGAGTCAAGCGAAAGCTGATCTGAGACGGAAGATGAAGAAGGAAGATCCTCTTGAATCGTTCTGTAGCGAAAATCCTGAAACCGATGAGTGTCGTGTTTACGAAGATTGATCGACGATCGATGATCGCCGATCGGAATCGTATGAATTATATGTTCGTATGGTTGATTTTTCTTTTCTTTTTTTTTTTTTTCCAATTTTGTGTCTTATGTTGTAATGTAAAAAGTTATTTTAGTTTAAATATTGGCTGAAGATCAATCGCCGGACTTTCCGTTTAATTAATTTAACATAATTATTGTTGATTCGTATTATATAATTCCATGATAAATTAATCGGTTCAAAAAAAGATACTCGATCGTATAGGTTTTTTTTGCGTTTTATAAATAAATAAAAGAAAATCTAACTACTTTAATATATTATCGGTTCTATTTTTATTCTTCGAACACTAATATATATATATATATATATATAAATTTTGGCCACTCACTATAATAAATAGTTAAATATACATGTATTTGATCCTCTCAAGCCATTATGTTATAAGTTTATTTAATTGATATGTGTGTGCGTGCGCGCATATAAGAAAAGTTACATAATCTTTAAATTTTGATTGCTGCTTGGAAGAATATTTTTCTATGGATGGGGCAAAACATTGTTTTCGTTAAAACAATAGAAAATTCTACAGTTCCATATCGTTTACAACGAGATCGGTCATGTGATTTTTTTTAATCATGGCCAAAATAATAATAATAATAATAATAATAACAATAATAATAGTGGTTCATCTCATGATGGGGAGCATAGAAGTCCTACTAAAACAATAGGCGAAGCCAACGGAAATCAAAGAAATAGAATGTTTGGTATCGGATTGGCCTTATCCGATCAAACAGAATTTCTTTAGTTTTGTTTTTTTTTTTGGGCCAAAAAAATTTCTTGGTCTTTCTCGTAAATTGGGGAATTTTACTTGGTCTTTCTCGTGCCAAACAGAGAACAACCGAGTATTGACACATGCTTCTTAAGGTGGTATCGTACGTTGCCGTCTAATTACTACAAAATTATGCCAAAAAGACGGCATGTTGTGTTCAATGAGACTCTCGGACCTGTTACGCGTCAAGATTAGTACCACATGTGGTGGTTCGAAGTTGTTTTGAGGTGGTTTACGATGTTATTGTGTTTGTAATGGGAAAGGGTAATGGGGGAGCTGATGGTAGTTGGTACGGGTGGGAAAAAAATCAATTGAACCGAATCAATTTGTAATCGAACCAATCTAAATCAAAATTATGGTTTTTTAATGGTTTGGTTAAAAAATTTTTCAATTCGAACCAATCCGTAAATTTATGGTTTAGTTTGGAAGGTAAAGCAAACCAATCCGTAAAACCGAACCAAACTGTTTTAGAAAAATATAATAATATTTTATTATATGTTCATATGATTTCATTTAATATTTATTATTTGATGAATACTGATTAAAATCAACTCATTCATTTTTAATTTTTTTAAAACTCATAATATGTATTTTTTTTATTGATGATGAATTATTTTTTTTAATAGCTTTTAACTTTATAAAGTATGAAATTTACTCAGGTATAAACTCTTATTATATATTAAATGTTTAATATATTTTGTCAGCAGATCATTTTATTCGTTGATAAATTTTATTGAAAGATGGTTTTTTATTTTAACTAAATTTATTGGTAGATAATTGACTTGATGATTCTATTAAAAACTATAAATTATGACTCATTATGTATTGGTTGTTGAATGTATTTTATTAGTAGATAACTGATTTTATAGAGAGCTATATATTAAAAGAATGATGAATTCTTAAAGTATTTTGTCGTGGTTTATAATATAAACTTGTAAAATGATATAAATATTTAAGTATCTACATAAATGTTAAAATAAAAAACTAGAACAAAGAAAATTTTTAGTTAAAATTTTGATTCAATCCTTGAACCAAACCGTTATTTAATGGATTAAAAAAATTATAATCCAAACCAAACCGATACTTAAAGGTTTGGTTTGGGATGAAAAAAAAAACCAAACCATAAATTATGATTTGGTTTGGATTTAGGAAAAACCGAACCAAATCGATCCGCACCCACCCTTAGTAGTTGGCAAGGTTGTTAATTGTTTAGGCTTGATGTTTTAGTGATCAAGTTGAGAGAGAGTCGATCTGATTGCAACAAGTTAAATCCTATTTATAAATTACTTGCTCATTACACGAGTGCTAAAACATATATAGAACGGTAGAAAAAAATTTATAGAAGAGGTCAACCAAAGTGGAAAAAAAAAAAAAGATTATTCTAACATGAAAATTGGTAATAGTTGGATGATAGTTTATTTAAAGTTTAAAAATAAAATGGAAGTTATATATACTGACTATGTACTATTAATTAACCACTATAAATATGTATAGATGTTAGTGTTAATATATAAATATGTATGAATTTATTTATAATAACCACTACATAACTATGTTGCATTTTTATTTACCTAGACCAAATTCGTGTCAGGTTGATTTTTAGATAAGTACATTAATTGGTAAAATATAAAAATTATAAAAACTATAGAATACGACAGTCATTTGATTTATAAGCATGTCATTTATAATTAAAAAATAAATACAACACTAAAATGTGAAGCCACAGGGGAGTAGAAGTCTAAGAAGGAAAAGAAAAAAAAAAAAAAGTAAAAACAAATATTGATTTTGCTCCACAATAATATGCCACACATGAGTTTATTTAATTATTTGTAGCATTTTTCTATATATGGTTAACCTTGTGTAAAATTATCTTGATATCAGCTTCTATAACTAAGCACCTTAACATGACATTATAAATCTTTTGTTACAGTGCAGAAGTGCCATGCCAATCTATGATGATATGCTTTTCAATCTTCATAGACCCTTAAACATCCTAACACTGTATGACAAATAATTAAAGGAACTAATCTATCCCTAACTTTTTTCCCCACTCTTCATTACTTCAGCACTCAAACTTGGTTTGACAGCTGGGATCTCTTCTATTGGCATCTTGAAATCCTATCACTATGTTTGGTAATCGTTTGGAAAAGAGAAAAGTTGTAGAAAGTAGTGAAGGTGGAAAGAAAAGAAAAGAGACCAAAGGAAGAGAAATATTTATGATTGTTTGAATACAAAAAGTGAAAATGAGAAAAAAAAAAAAAACGGTGGAAAATAGGAAAAATAGAATATGAGATGGACTAAACTACCCACTCTCTTATTTCATCATATTTTAATTAAAGGGTATTTTTGTAATTTCAACTCTTTTCCATAGCTTTCTCTATGATTTTGGAGAGAAAAATTATGGCTCTTAAATGGAAAGTTTCTTACCCGGTTTTGACATTTTTTGTAGCTTTCCATTGTGATTAAACAGAAATTTTTGTTCATTTTTCGTAAGGGAAAAGTATTATCTCCTTCTTATTCTCAATCTTCAGCGCTATTTTCCTTCATCAGCCTTTTGCTGTTACTTCACAACTTTTCATATATCGAACGGGTTCTCATTCATATGTGGACTTTAATCATCGTAACCATCGACTAACAAAGAATATAAGAGAGATGGAGAAGAGAGAAATTAAATTTGAATTTGAAAAAATATAAACCATGCAGGGAAAGAAGAAATGAAAGGAAGTGGATTAGCAGTTGAAATAGGATTTTACCATAATATCTCTATAGTATTAATGTGTACAAAATTCATCATATTGAATATCATATGTACATTTAAGAGTATTTAATGCAAATATAGTGATAAAAAAAGTGAAACACCAAAACATGTGTCTTTTGACTTTAATATTTAGATTATTTGTGCAGATGAATTTGGGATAATCTTTGAACTTTTTATATATAAAATTAGAGAGATAACATACTCGAAACTACAAATTTATAAATTACTCAATAAAAAAAAGATTATGAGAGCTGTGTTAATTGTATAATTTGAGGACCATTATAAGGGTTTTCGCTCTAAAATTATGAACTGATACTATAGATAAATTTTAGATTTAACTCATTAATAACTTAACTAGGGTTTGGAGAATCAAGTTTGCGTCTTTGAGATGATTAAGAGAAATTTGGTATAGTGGGTTTGTAAAAAGGATTGTTGAATTGGTTTGTTTTCTTTAGATTGGACATTTCTTATGGGAGATTATGCATTCGAAGAGGTTTTCGAGAAGCTTGAACTTAAGAGAGCTCATGAAAGGATTCACCAACAATAGATTCATCTCGGCTGTTAATCATTAGCAAATCCAATGGATGTTACCATTAACAAACTTTATATACACTAAGAAATCCTCTACGTATGATTATTATTTTCATTTTGGGACCACCTACCCTTTCTACTTCTCATTCTTAGTCATTTTTGTACACTTCTACATTACTCCTCTAAAGCCACATGTAACGCTATACACATACTACACACATGTGACCAACGCAATTGAACCTCTTTCACTACAATACATTGGATTAGCTATTCTTAGCATAACATATTCTTGTTTTACTATGGAAATTTATGTATTATGTGGGAATTTTTAATGTAGATCTTGGATCCATAGTTATGAAAATGGTGCACATTTAATATCATATGTAATTATGTAAGTTACTTTTTGTTATCATATTTTTTTTTCCATTTGATGAAAATTATCATATCTTTATAGTATTAGTTATCTGAATTTTGTTAAAATAGTGCTCTTTAAGAAATTTTACCATTTTAATAGAGCACATAAGTTCTTTTACTTTTTTTATTTTTTTAAATGTATTGCTTGCTCAAATCTAGTAGAGGCTGGATATAGAGAACTTGGGCATAGGTTGATATGGTGGAGGGCCTATAAAATAGAAACTTGGTATGCATGGTAACGCCACTTCAATGCTTAAATTAGCCATCATAATGATAAGTTCGTAAATTTGATATGTCAGTGCGATATTATTGTTCACATGGAGGAAAGTGGGATATTTATAGCTGATTGATCCAACGATTGAGGATGCCATAGAATCATGGATGAGTGGACTAGTGGGTTGTGGAGGACGTGAAGTAGACTCATTACTCCATTACTATGAGTGCCAAGTTTGACTGAGTGATAAGTGCAATGAAGCATAAAATGCAGGGTAGATTGGGCATTGAGGGTAGTAGTCGAGTGCCAAGTTGGAGTAATGGACGCTCAAGCAAGGCTTTGTGTTATTGCTAATGTACTAAGGGCTTAGGCCTAGTCGACCGGTCTAATTTGTTCCTGGACTAGATGTTGAATCATTTAGAGGTTACAATCTTACTTTTATGAGAAAATGTATTGCACAAATGCTTCACAACTTACTTAAGTTACATTTAAAACTTATTTTTGATATGTTTGATCTTTATTATGCATATTTCTTTATTTGTTTTTTTTTTTTGGTGCGGTGCTTAAAGGGAAAAGGTAAGCCGGTACAAAATGGAGAGGAGAGGCACGATGATTGATCAAAGAAGATTAAGGGGAAGATCACAGGATCGATTTGTGGACCAGCTCTCCAGTGTGTTGAAAAATAGCTGTTGGGAGTTTTTGAAGTGGACGATCGGAGGCTTGTTTTTTTGTGTAATAGCTAGCTTTTTAGTGCACCTATATATTGAAGTTGTTAGGGTGTTTTTTTAAAAAAGAGAGTCAAGCTTATTTTATAAAAATTATGTCAAAATACTCTCTTGATTTGCATTTGTATTTGTTAAGTGAATAGTGCCATAATGGGATTAGTGAGCTAATATTATAAGGCACTATTTACTCTTTTTGTTTGAGTGTTTTTTAGTGAAGTCCTCTCTTGTTTGAGGCAATAGGTGAAATCCTTATGTGTTGAGACATTGAGTGAAGTGCTACTAGTGGTAGGTATTTGTGAAGTCTTCGTGTGTGAGACATTATTGTGAAGTCCTCTTTATGAAACATTCTTTGTTGAATTTAATGTGTGAAGTCCTCCTTGAGTGAGGCATTTGTGGACCATAAAGATTAGGAGATGGGCTAAACTCCATGTTATATCGTAGTGTAATATTCTTCTTCTCTTATCTCTTTATCATTACTGTTGAAATTATTGATTTGAGCATATAATTGGTAAAAGAGATAATAGTCGGTTAAATAAATTTAAAATTGGTTTAGAAACCCGTCTCATAGCTTCCACATCCACATGTGTGTAAACAATCCTAGTGGTGTTTTATCTTTACATTTTTTGGACTTGGTTTGGATGACCCTTATACCAAATTAGGCCATGAACAAAATGGTGCTCCTTTGTAAATTAATTATTTTGTTTTACATTTTATACTTAAATTTGATCGAAACAAGTATTATATTTTTAAAAATTGTTTAAAGCTCTTTAATCAAAATGAAATACATTATTTTTATGGATATCGTTTTTTTTTTTTCGGTCGAATTTTATGGAAATCGTTTGAGCAAAAGACTTTAACGAGGGATATCAATAATATTCAGCAGATTTTACATTTAATTTGTAGAAACAAAAACATTCTTAATCTTAAATTCTTGCGACCTAAAAAACAAAAAATTAAAATCTTCAATTCTTGCTGAAAAGCTGACAAAATTTCTCTTGCCCTTGATTAGTGATAGATCTCAATGGGCTCTGATTAGATTAGTTGGAGATCTCATTCTTTTTCATATTCATACCCCAACTCGATTAGGCCCAGTCTTTTTTCAACTTTGTTTAGGCCTAAGCTTATGTTAAGTTTAAGTTCAAATTTCCTCTTTATGTCACCATTGAAGGGTCAATGGATATCGTAGTGGCCCAAAATTTAATTACAACACAAACAGAATTTTCATATTTTTTTTTTCACCATAACTACTTCTTGACGGCCCTATGCAAGTAAAACTGTAAAAGCAATATGAAATAAAAAATTGTGAAGTGAATTCTATTCCATAGATATATACAATTTTACTTTTTCTTACTTTGTATAGTTTTATTATTTTTTTTTTTTGTGTTTAAATTTTATAAATTAGTGTTTTAATACTATGTATCACGATTAGTTAGAGGAAAAAAATATTCAAAATAAATAGTTACTAAAGTAATATTATTTTGAGGCAAAAAAAAAGTAATTTTATTTTATTACTTTAAAAGAATCCAATGCTAAAGAATCGAAAATTCCGTTTTAACATTTTATTTATATAATTGAATGTCCATTAAAGTCTATTATCTTGTTTGCTTCGTTATTACTTCCGGAATGGGATAAAACAAAGAAACTGGATGACTTTTATTTTCCAACCCTTTGATTTTACCTTTTTTTTTTTTTTTTTTTTTTTTGGTTACAAATGTTGGGCCTGCAACGAACACTCCAATATAGAATATAAAAAAGATGTAGCTCAATTTCTATTTTTTTTTCCCCTTAACCTCACATTAGAAGGAATTGCATTGAAACTTATAATTCTAGAGTACTGATTGTACTGAATGGTCTATGTATGCAATTCAAATTTAGTTGCGCAATCTACTCATCGAAATAACCAATGTGCTTACCATATATATAGATATATATATATATATATTTACTTATAATAAATAAGTACTAACTGTATTATTTTTTGGTCAAAGTACTATTTATATTATTTCAATCTAAACGCATTGTAAAAGTAATTTTTTTAGAGAGGAAAAATTGCATATCCACCAGTTGAAAATCTTTTAAAATTGCATAGATCTCTTATATTTTACAAAAAATATTGAATTTGGTACTTAGCTTTGCCAAAAAATATAATTATGTATTTAAACTTTAAAAAATATAATTTTTTTGATACCTCGTATAACACTATTAACTTTGTCTTCCTATATGGACACACAACCCAATCACTACTCAACATGTGGACAAAACTAAACAAAAAAAAAAAAATTATGGATGCATTGAGAGAGAGAGAAAGAGAGAGAGTGGAAGAAAGGAAAGAAAAGAAGAAGGAAGCCTAATTTAGCATGTCACAAGCTGAATCTTCAAATTTTTTATTGTAAGAAATTGTACAAACATGATGATTTCATTGGTGGAACTGACAAATATACAAGCAAATTACTCAAAAAAACTAAAAAACATAAAGATTGAATTTGATAAAAAAAAATTCCTATGAGCGCCGACTCAAATCTCTTAAAGAAGAAAACTTATATAATAGATAAGATTCATGTGTAATTCTTTAGAAGGAATATAAGTACGTGATCTTTTTCCATTAAAATTGGCTAGAAGGATTTTACACTCTCTCTCTAGCACCATAAATGAATTTAGCTTCTCTATAAAAATGTGTGTGTGTGTGTGTTTTTGGACTTACTGCAAAAGTGTGTTCAAATCACACAAAATTGAAGTATGAATTAATATCATTGAGTTCTTAGTGTTTTCTTAGTTTTGTACAATGAAAATCTTTTGCCTCGATTGGTTAAGTATCATTAGGCTCTACAAAACCTAAATTAGGTCCCATGAAGATGGATTATAGTTTTAGGGTTAATTAATTTGTAGGTGATGGTTTTGGTTTAGGTGGGCTGGTTTCAAAAGATTTGAAATATGTTCGTGGTGATTATGTTCGTTTTCTCTGTTTTCTCCGTCTTCTTCTTTATTTATTTATATTTCTCTCTCTTTCTCTCTCTCCCCCCTCCCCATAATTTTTTTTAATTTTATCTTTATCCACGTATTGTGCCGTTATTGGATTGTGTGTCCACTTAGGAAGAAAAAATTAATGATGTTATATGAGGTAACAGAAGTAGTTATGAAAAGGTTCGATTAGGTATTAAATTGAACTTTTTAAAATTTAAACATTTGATTGCATTTTTTCGTAAAGTTCGAGTATCAAATTCGACAATTACCCTTTATTTTAATATGTTAACTTCTAAACGTCTTGATATATATCTAAATCCCTAGCAGTAGGTTTCAAGGGATCTAATGGGGGCCAGATATTAATTTTTTGAGAAGTTGGAGGTTCATCTAATTTTAAGAGATTTTAAAGAATATTTGTATAATTTACCCTTTTAAAAATTATTTGCAATTTAGGCTTCTTATTTATGATAAATTGCATAAAACCCTATAATCTTTTAAATTTGCATGGATACTCTACTTTTTGCAAAGTTGGTGCTTAGATCCATGCTTTACAATCTTAAAAAACTACCATCCATATTTTACAAATATTATAAGGTATTAAAATATTTGGCAAAATGCGAATATTGAAAAAAAAAAAAAGGGAAGAAAACCTAATCTTTGGTTGTGTCTGTTTGGATTATTTGATATTTATTTGTATCGTAGCTGTATTAGATTTGCATCTATAACTTATCTGTATCAGATTTGCATCTATAACTTATCTGTATCACCTTTGTGTCATATCTTTATTTTTTTATTTATAAGTAAAACCGTTAGTTTTTTATAGGTATCCATTTCTTAATAAATATTTATTTGAAAATGATAAAAATATTATGATCACAATATGATGAAACAAATAAACATGATCTAGCACCTCGTAAGTTGTGAACCAAAAGTGTGATTTTTTTTTTAACCAAAATGGTAAAGATTCTCCATGTTGTTAACTTATAAAATTTTAAAGAGATTATCAGACATATTTCAGAATTTTATAAAAATATGTTTACACCGAGTTCAAAATTTAAGAGATAATATACAATTATTCCAAAATTTTATTCCTAGTTACCCACTACTCCTACGTAAACATAACTTATAATATCCTACAATTCATTTCATCACCTTATTGTCGTCCAAATTACGCCATACTTGCTGTACATTCACATGTGTAACCAGCATAGTCTTAGATTGTACGTTAATTACATACAGAAATTTACATTTCTTAATTTATCAACTAACCTTTGCTTTAATAATTTTTTCTGTTCTTCTGTCAGGTCACAGTTGTAGTCAATTGCAGAAAGTTTCTTGATCGATCTTCTCTTAAAACTATGGTTAATTTCACATTACATAATTGAGAGATCCAATCGAGCCGTGGCATCACAATCAAAGCATATTCTCGGAACATTTTGACATGACGTTGTAACAACACATACACAACGATGAAGTTACTAGTACTTCCGTTAAACTAGGCTTCTTGCCGTGCCAACTTGGGCACATGTTTTAACCAAAGAAAATCTTAGGCCAATTAAGTTCGTCTTCATGTGGGCTCACATGGCAAAATGGAGCAATAATAATAAGTTAGTAAAACAATTTTTTTTAATGTTAGTTAAACCCGACTCGAGATTTGATTCAGACAGGATCAAGGGTTAATGGATAAAATTTGAGTTGAATGTTGTTGGATTGGACTGTTTTTAAGGTTGGATGAAATTCAATAACATTAATACTGGATAAGCCAATCGGATCTAACAATACTTTTTTTTAAAACTTTTTTAACTATGGGAAAAATAACTCTTTATCCAACAATGTTTGAAAGTTTCACGATTCCGAACAATTAAGTTTTAAAGGGTACTTAGCTAACACGTGGCCTTGATGTATTATTGTCTTATGGGTATAGTATACTGATTTTTTAATTAAGACAAAACTATGTATTTTAAAAATCCTAATAGTTGAATAAAAAACTTTTACTTTTAATTCCTATAATTTTCATTGGAAAGAGTGGTAAGGACGCTCCCAATAGAAAACAAATTCAAAAGTTGAGATTCTCTCAATTGATGGTTCAACCTAAGGTGCAAAGGGACAAATAATGAGTTTGATTGATGTTTGTAGCTAATCCAAAAACTCATCAATAGTCTAGAACACATGTTGGATCTTAATTAGAGTTATAAATAAAACAAATTATTTATAAACACTTAATTTGACTTGTATTTGGTTGAACTTGCTTAGAAATAATATAGTCGAGCTTTGTTTTTTTTTTTTTTTTAATGCTTAGTTCAATTATTAGCTCTTGAGTCTAAGAAACTCTAATTGGTTTATATGTTAATCTAATTAAAAATGAGTTA